>OU343217.1:94313231-94443191 GCA_910596185.1 Chrysanthemum makinoi | reverse complement strand
GTATCTTTAAAAAACAATTATACCCCCTAAGAGAATACATCCAAAAGCAGGTCAAATTGTTTGAACATCTTCATATTATATCTTTAAGCAACTACTATGTATAATTAGACCATATATACCTGGTAGTAAAAGTAATAGCATAGACTAAAAAGTTCTATAAAAAGAGATAGAAGAGCAACAAAGTTGTATTCTTGAGACGAATAAGATACACCAAATGCCCTCAATATTAGTGTGATAATCAAAGGTATCACTGAGAAATGCATAGTCTTTGCATGATCACGAGTCTGTGGACTTCTAGAAAATACCGAACCTGCAAAAGGTGTAAATACTAAACTCACATGAACCAACGTAGAATAAAAAAGTATTGGTCTATAGTTGTAAATGAGAAACTCTATAGTGATCAAAATTCTTATGAGACGTAAAGAAATCAAACCGGTCAATAGTTGTAGCGCTTTGTTGTTAACACCAATATATGCACTTGTATAAGGTTTTTGGGCACAGATTAAGCATATCCCCCATAGAACAGTGAGGAGTAATATTGATGATCCAGTTAGCAACCCAACTCCTGTGACAACATACTCTTGACTTTCTTCATTGCTACTTAATAGTCCAGACATTGCGATAATAATACAAAATATATAAAAGGGTATCTCTGAGACCATATTGTTGGGTATCTATGAAACGAAGATGCAAAAATGAAAGAGATCAATTAACACAACATTGTAACAAAACACCGGCAGATTAATATGAAATATAGGCTGATAATCTCACCTCATTTAGTTCTTTGAATATTGATTTGTGCCCATCGTGTAGCGACAGGGTTGCCCTGTTTGAGGTTCAGTTTTGTTCTCGGTGTTATTTCATGTGTTTGTCCACATAGTTGCTTCGTTGTTAGTGTGTTTGTGATGTCTTTTTTTTCCTAAATCAAGACTGGGCTAGCATGATTGTGTAGTCGTTAAAATAATAATTGGTTCTTAATTGCATAAGCCCATATTTTCAACCTATATAGGCTTGTATGCACATAAATAAGCTTAAAAATACACCACTCAAAACCAAGATCAATTCAACTGATATAAAATAATTCATGAAACAAATACATATTACACATCTTGCTTGCTTCATTTGTGAATGGCTAGCACAGACAGAAATATAATCAGAACATAGACACATGTTACATTGATCCTACTTCATTACTTCATTGAGCTTGCTTCATCTGTAAATGCACCATTTTGTTTGTGTAACAAAGGATTATATATACCATTAACAGTTATCTACAACCTTTGCCAAAACTGTAAGTTCCCAGGTTCGGACATAACATTTAGGTTATAACGTTAGCATTAACCATTCGCCTCGACATTCCCAAAGCGTGCAAGTTCCAAGGTTACAACATAGCACTTAGGTCGTAGGTAATATTTTTGCACACCTATATATCATAGACTTGTTTAATTCATATTTTTTGCTCATACATCGAGAACTAAAATGTTAATTCCTAATACAGATTTCTATTACATCAATGTTGCAATGCATTTGGAAAACATCAAATCAACATAATCCAATATTCAGAAGTAAGTAATGCTACATGGTGTATTTTTAATATCTTATATTATCATTGTAGAAATACATGTTTTGCAATCAACACTTACATGTTTACGTATTTATGCAGTTTAGAAAAGAGAAAAAAATAAATTGTGCCGATGTCTTGGTCAATGCCATCTGTGCCTGCCTGTTTTGGCCCGTACTAAAAGTTGCCCATCACGACCCGACATATTTGACCTGTTAGTAGTAAAAACTTTAAGAATAGCTTAATGACCTTTTTTCGTTGAGAAAGATGCAATAGTTGCAACAGTAGTCTGCTACTATAAGTCATTTGCAAGATGGTGATGAGCAAATCGTCCAAGCGTCATTTCGGTTAAAAAGCCATCCAAACACCCATTAAAAATGATCCAGTTCACCACTTTGCTACTCCTATTTCACAGCAGCCCCAAACAACCATCAAGAACACCCACAATCCCATAATATCACACCCTAATTATACCAGGAATTTAGCATACCTGAACCAAGAATGGTCTTCAAATACTCTGCAGATGGAGAAGTGTCACCTCCAAGAAAATCCAAGAAATAAGCTGCAACAACCTTCATTCTGTCAAAACAAACAACAACATTAATTCAATCAAATTTTAACTTCAAGTTCTTAACTTTATACACTTTAGACATAAATGAACAGGAACCTTTCTCTCCTCCTTACCAATTGCACCCAAAAATGGCATACTGTAAAGGTGCTACCAACAACCACCAATCACGCATTAAAATTAGTCACCCTTTTGCAGCAATCACATGTTCGCATTCAGCTCTCGTAGTCTAACCAACAATCAAACATATAACAAAAGTGTAACACCAAATACACTACATAACTAGAAAACAAAAAAAAATATAATGTTTTATACTTTTATAAAGAAAAAAAATCTAGATTATGTTGACCCTTTGATACCATCTATCAAATATCACGACTTAGCATCATTGTCCCTGCAGCTGCTTGTCACTCTGCCAAATATAAATATGAAAATGTATAAGCTTTCGGGTCATTCCAACCTGGGTCGGGTTGCTTCAACATGGTCTATACTAAATTGAGAGTTTTCGTTCTGAGTGGCTGCTAAGCACCTAACTATTAACCAAATCCTTTGGTTGATTCTTTGAATTTTTTTTAATATGCTTGAACTTCTTACTTTAAACAAAAACTTCTTATCTACTTATTCTGGACTACCAATAACACTTTTCATAGAAAAAACCTCACACATCTTTATCAATTTCACAACTCAACACATGATTAAAAACTTTGAGTTGCAGTTACAAACATGTGGTCCGCTCGAAATAATTTAAGAGGTTCTGTGCATTATACTTACATTAGAGACTTCAACATGAAAATTTATTTTGCTTTTCATTCAACTATGGGAGGCTATTATTCAAATCCTGAGTTGCTTTGGATCTATGTATTTTGTTAAATGTTTTAAATCTTATTAAGTCAATCGTACAGTTTCTAAAAGAGCCAGTCTCAGTCCCTTCATCTTATACCTATCAGACAAACCCCAATTGTACAGTTTCTAAAGAAGCCAGTCTCAATCCCTTCATCTTATACCTATCATACAAACCCCTCCCGTGAAGTGACACTATTCACAATGAAAGAAATCAAGAACAAACTGTGATAAATTGTAGTCCCATATGCCAAGCTGGAGTTTCACGATTTTTGGTGAGCGCAATAACATTCTAAAAGATGGCAGTTCCAATTCCAATTTAGTCCTACCATTTTCAATAAAGTAAATTTGTAGCCATTTGTGTCCAAGTTACTTCAGTTGACGCAAGTTTGCAAAATTCGAAATGTACAAATTTAAATGCATATATTACCACACCATGACACCATAAATACTTATTCCCTGATTTCAATGTACTTATTTTAGCTTCTTATCAGTAATTCCAACTACCCTCTATTCAAAATATAATCACTAACTGGAAAATTTCTTGAGTGCAAATAGGAATAATCAACTGAAGTTACCTAGTGAACTGTCATTTTTTAGAGATGATAGCCCTTTTACATTTGGTATATCTCATTCAAATTGTTGAAACTGAGATCTCTATTCAAGTAAAATTATATAGATATATTTTTAATCCAATAGAAGTAACAACATATACATTATTCGAATTGCAATTAGAATGCCACTCATATGAGAAGTTACTAATAATTGAGATTTACCTCTGCTTCAAAGGTAATGGTGTCTTCTTGTTCAATAAACCGTTCTTTTTTACAATTGTCCAAGTAGTACATTGTTTCAAGCCCTTCAACTCTCACTTTGCTGTCATATGACATAACATTATAGTAAAAGTCAATTGTACATTTATGCAGAACCAATATTAAAAAGTTATGGTTAAAAGCGTTGAATACTATATTCATACCTGAAGTCAGAAATTGATAGATTAGAGGGATAAGCAAATGAGAGGCTAAAAAGCTTCCCATTGATGTTCCCGACTCTCTGGATGTTAGCGTCAGGTTGACATTCAATCCAAGGCAAGCTCTAAGACGAACCTCAAAACTGAAAAAGGGGATCTCAATCTGCCACATGTGTCAAAAAAAGGAATTGTGGTCCAAAATGATATTACAAATGGTTCACAAAGACTGGAAATAAATTAGACCTTGTGAGGTCAAATATTGAGGTCTTCTTCAGATGGTTTTAGTAGCAATTCAATAAATGAACTCCCATTTTGATTTACCTTCTCATCAAATGAATATCCTCGTATTTTCAAAATGCAAGAAACCTAAAATCGAATCACCGTTTTGCGATCCTAATCACCATCAAAGAGATGAAAGCTCCTCAATCATCTGGGGGCTGTTGCCTATTCTTCTGATGACCTATTATCCCTCTCTATTTTTAGAAGAAAACACAAAAACCAATTAATACAACATCACAAATTCAAATTAATTGATAAAAGGCCAAAAAAAGGGAAAAATAAGTTAATTTTTTTTTATACTTATTTCTTGAATCATCGCACTTGGTGACTTAGGGTTTCTGAATGATATTGGGTTCGGGTTTCTTAATGAATGATATCAGAAGCCTTTGAGTCAACATTAATTTTGTAACCACATGAACTTTTCATCTTCAAATGGATGGTTACAGGAACTCTTCATCTTCAGGTTGCATTGATTTAGTCTCCATACTCTATCATGATTACTCCACATTAAATCATGATTAATTCACATATAGTAACAACATATTCATAGACAGTAACAAAGTCATTAGCGTTTTGACTCTTATAAACACATGACACGTTAACATGTGCGTTATAAATCAAAAGCAAAGATAGAGGTACGTAACTTACATGTGGACATATCATTACCAACAATTCGATTATGCAATGCAAATGTAACAGTGTCCAGTAACATAACCTACCAAATACTTTATATGAATTATTCGAAAACTCTGAAGTATGTTACATTCCAGAATAATACCTGCTACTTGATCCTTGTAGGAAACAAACAGTTCAAGAGTTGCTTTGAAAACACGTTAGGCCTCACTAGCAAGTGATCACGAAGGAAGTGTGCAGAGATATGTCGCCATTGTTAAAACCCTAAAAAGGTTTTGGAATAAAGAGAGAGTCACATATTACGTAAATACATTATATTAGGGTTAATGAATAAAATGTGGGATTTTATCATTGAAGAATTATTATAAGATATAAATTTTGTTTTAGAATTTTGATCACAACTTATGGAGTGGCTCCATTGGTTGATACATTTGCATACCATATAAAAGACTTAGGTTCGAGCCTCACTAACCTCATTTTTTAAACTAATTATTCCGAAATTTATTTTCTTTAACCTTGCATGGCCTTAATTGATGACATGGAATAATGACATGGCATTATGGGATGCCAAGTGGCATTATAACGTGACATGTCTCCTCTTATATATAATGTACTAGTTGCTTAACCCGCCCATTGAGGGATGATATCCATTACACAAACATGTTACGATGCATTTGATTGCCATCTTAGGATGCAATTGATTGCCATCTTATAAAAGAAATTACACAAACATGTTACGATGAGGGATGATATCCATCAAGAAACTGTAAAAGATGGTAGCACTGATGAGGACTCAATGAGTCCATGCCACTTGCAAGAGGAACCATCCATATAAGATAATAAGGTCAGTGTTACCATCTTTTACATTTAGTCAAAATCCATCAAAATATATTTATGAGTTATAAGAAGTCCAGAAACTGGTTCAGCATTTCACCCGGCGGCCTTGTCTTAGTCACCTTCTATGGTGATACTTCTGTGATCACTGTAATCAACTTATGACTTTTACCTGCAAGCAATATTTTTATTAGTTCAAACTGTAAAACATATTGTGTAATATACATCGAATACACACTTAATTCAATTGTACATAAACAAAAGACATAATGTATTTAAGTAATCACACTTTTATTCGTGTAAAGTATATTTGCGAACTTAATTCTTTTATAATACATTAAGCACAATTTTCATTGTGGTCATTCATAGATTGATTATCTAAGAGCACTGTATAGAATGATTGTTTAAAAAATATACGATGAAATCACTATAGTCAATTTTCATTGTACATAAACATATAGTATTACCCAACCACTCTAAACTAATGAGCTTCAACATGGCATATGAATCATCAGGGACTCAACTCAAATCGCAATGCCAAATAGACAAACACTCTAGACTGAATTCGTTAACATTGGTTCATTAAATATTTCAAAATTTAGTTGACTCCTTAATAATTTTTCAACTATTGCCAAACACTATTTTCTAATTTTTCAATCCAAAACACGCTCATGATCAAATAATAATTTTTTTTTGCAACCAATCCATTGGCCATAACCCAAGCTACTAATTTTGCTACATTAATTAACAGTTATGAGCTAAATTTCACCTTGAGATATATATCGCTGGCGCGGTACATTCCATCATCCATTGCCCTTGCATAATCAGGGACAGTAGCAGCCATAGAATGGAACTTTTTATGTATTTAAAAAAAATCTTGTACCTTCGACTTGATCATTAACAAACAAATGAAAAACTTGACCAAGTGATTTCACATGGATTGTTTTTTGAGACGCATCTTTAAGGAAGGGCTCGTCACCTTTGATGCGAGTGCTGCAAGATAAGCATAATGAAAGCCTTACAATAAAACAACTTGCCATTAGAATTTTAAATAAAGAGATTATCGGCCCGAAACACTTTTGTCGAAAATTGGATCTCACTTCACCTGATTCATTTGATTGTACCTATTTGACAGGCTAATAGAAATATAATATAACCCAAATCAACTCATTCTTGAATCAAATGAGCCGAAATTGCCACCTATGCTCCTATTTAAAAGTCTTAGCAGAAAGTATATATACCTTATTGAATACCATAAATAATCACTTTGATCAGTTGTCGTATTAATCTGTTCCAATAACCCTCGTCTGTTAAACGCATCATTACTTGATATCCCTATGGCTTCACGAATGTAACTCCAGTCTAATGAAATTGCCTTTGAATCACCTGCAGGTACGAACCTTCGGGCGGTAGCCATAGAGTTAATTTGTCAAAAGTTAATATATTAACTACTTGACACATTAAGAAAAAAAGAATCCACAAATAAGTTTTTCGTTGCTGTACAATTTTGAAAAAAAAAACCATACGACACCAAATTTGAAACGCGCTAGGATTGACCCAAAAAAGTCAAACACACCTTTGTAGTGTTGTACACAACATTTCTGCAGTCGGGCAAAATGCTAACAGACCAAGCAGGTTAGTGATAAGATTTCCGGTTATATCATACAGTTGCATCATGTTGCGTATCAATATTCGCCAAAAAAGCAGCACATGTTGATGAAGTTTTATACACAACCGCCTCAACCAAACATCTTATTAAACCGTAAATTTATGTTAGTTCAATACTGATAAATAAAGGAGGAACAAACACATCACCTCTACATTGTAATCAAGTGAAGTGTTTTTTGGAACGGTTGCCACCAATGCCTCTTCACAAAGCTTTATAGCCCTATGTAGATCTTTTAAATGATCCCACTTAGGTTGTCGAGGCACTGCTGCATCATAATTGTCGAATGATATATTGTAAATCCAAACATGCTTAAAATTTGTTAAAAAGACTCATGCTTAGAAAAAATATACCATATTCATCAAGCGGAGCATCAAAATCATAACTTGCTGAAATAAATGGTCCACCAGTAGTGCGACCAAAATTACTCCACCATGATACTGCAAAAGACCAGCATCTGAATTAACTTGAGACGTATAAGGTGTTAGTTTACATATATTATGTATATATCCTCAATATTCCATATACTTACCATATAATAGTTTTGAAACATTCCACCTATCTGGTAGAAATGTGCAACTGCAAATGCAAGGTCTTCCGCTGGTCTATAAGGGACTGCCCCAGCAAATGAAAAATACCATCCGGTCCAATTCTCAGTCAACATTGCGGGCTTGTTTTTAGAATTTGGAGTAAACCCATCACAGTAGAATCCATTGTAAATGTTTATCTGCATTCATAATTTATAAAGGAACATGTATTTAAACTTTTAGACTGTCAAGAAATTAAGTAAATTTTTCTATGTTCTTTGATTACTGTTACCATTGAATCAGGAGCATCTCGTTGCTAACACATCACCCATGGTACGCCTGTATTTAAGGATGTCGCCATACTCGCCACCCATTTGATGTACTTTTGTGCAGCGGGACCATAATCGTTCTCAATGTTAGCGTATTTGTTCTCAATCTATCATTAAGATTCACACACAAAAACAGAAAAAAAACTTACATGTGTAAAATGTAAAAATTTACAATAAGGATCATAATTCATTGGTACATAAACTAAACTGAGATAAGATTATTGGTCCACCTTGGGATGCATAAAGATTTTCGTGCTTTAACATGCTAACTATCTTGGCTGTAAAACGCTTCATTTCGGCCTGAAATATATGCATTTGGTTAAGGAGTTGTTGACCAATCAAGGACATGTTTTATACAAAATTCGAGAGAATAATAGATAAACCTTAAAAGGCTCTTTCCCGTGATCAAACATTAACCAAGCATGTGATTTGTCCCGATGCCTGCTAAGTTCCTGCATTTGGAGCTTTTAGGTTCTGAATATCAAGCCGGTGAACGTGACAATTTCAGCTCATTTACTTATGAAAAGATCAATTTCTGTAATGTCATAAAAGTAAAATCTATGTTCAAAGAAACACCAAGTTAGAGAATCCTTGTATTTTTCAGGTTCAGGAAACAGATTCAGTGACTAATGGGTATTGGTTGTTTTCAGCGACCTGGTTCACGACCTGGTTCAGTGAGTGGAGTGACATTTGATGGTGAAGATGTTTCAAGTTCAGTTTGTAGGAAACTTTGTGGTTTCAGGTAGTATTATCAGGGTTATGGTGTGCTTTGATATCAGGTTATGGTGATGTTCATGTTCAGGTATCAAAGAACCATCGGCTTCAGGTTGTATAAATCAGGTTTAGTAACCGGGTTTTGGTTCAGGGTCTGTTATCACTCTTTCAAGTACCTACTGATATTCTACCACTCCCTGTGTCACAAAAGCCTCTTATTCATATCACTTAATCCATGATTCTTTATCACGTCCTTGAGTCAGGATCACGTTTAGGCTAAGCCTAAAGACATAATTCCCTGATCTTGAATACCCACCGAGTCACATACATACGCTGACCCATAGCTCTCTCTGATTCCAAGCCCACTCACTGAACCTTCTCGTCCATGATTCATCAGGTCCTGTTTTCAGGAACTCCCGGGTTTTAGAGTCACACTTTTCATGGAATCGGGTTTCAGAATCACACTTTACCCTATTAACTTTCATAACATGAACTTTCATTCAGATACTACATCAGGTTCAGTGACTCTGAATCAAAGTTTCAGGTTTTAAGGTTCGGTGTGAGCACTTGTTTTCAGGACCCCGGTTTCAGAGACACATTCGGATTCAGTTTCCATGTTTTCACGGAGTTGGGTTCAAAGACTCCACGGTTTTCAGGGACTCATATTTACGTACTTCCATTATCAGAGACTGCACTAATCCTCTAATTTATATTACCATTTGCAACATCAAATACTAATACTATTATATCTTTTAATTTATTTAGCTACTATAGATGTAATGTTGTTACCTGAACTATACGCAGAATATACAAACCGAGAAACCTCTATGATCTCTATTTGTACAACTCGGCATCTTCTACTGTCAGCATCTGACTTTCTCCTTGATACCAGTGCAACACTTATGGTTTCTACGGCACCATGTACCCAGTGAAAACAGTCACTGGATGGTCACTGCACAGTGCAGAGTTCCATATTTAGCCCTGTAAAAAATTATACTCTCAATATGTGATATTGATACCCCCTAATTTATTTTAACACAATTGTAAGTTAACACGTATGAATTTCAATTTATGTCCGATTCAATTTCAATTTCCTGTAGTAAATCTCAGATGGAGAGTGAATTGCGGATATCTTTTTCTGCAGCAAAAATTATAAACATTGACTGAATTTTTTAAATAAGCAGAAATTCATATAGTCAAACGGGCCATTTTTACCTTTGGTAAAAATATAGGAGTTCAACAATTTTGATTAAGAAACAATATTAACCTAAATCATATTGTAATTTCAAAGGTTGAATGCTTCAAAACTGAATATAAAATTGAAGTGACTTTCAAGTTTCACCCATTTCGGCTACACCGAATTTTTAACCTATTAGGTATTAATTTTATGGACAAAAAATTGCCAGTTACGGCCACTATTACCTGCTGTAGATGTTCTCGCCGGCTCAACTCTTCTTGCAGCTTACAAAAATGAGGATACATTACCCCTACGCCAGAAGTTCATGCTCATAATCCAAGCTAATTTATTGCATCAGCACATTAATCCCATATGGCAAGACTATTAACACAAATTGACAACGAACAACCTGAAAAGTGAAAACAAAAAACAGGTCACCAGATAGGAAATGCTTATTTGGTGCCTTGGGTTAAACACCAAAACAATGGCTCATCATTTATAAGCTGAGATTTAATGTTAACCTATTCATAGGGGTTGTTTGGATTTGTGTTAAAAGGCAACACAACTGGTCGTTCAAATTCTTGTTCCACAATGGTGCACACAATAACCGGAAATGTCAAGTTTTCATGCAATGTACATTTGGTAAATGAAATAACTGCAAGCAATCGAGTAGCATATTTAAAATTAATAAACAAATAAATAATTTTCAAACCAGCCAAACACCCCTAATGCCAACCTAAATCAACTGGATATCTAAAAATCCAACATAAAGTAAATAAAAACAAACTTTTTACCATGTTATATCGAAGCAGATTATAACTTCGTCTTTTGCCATCGCCTCCAGTAACCAACTAATACAAACCAATCAGATCCACCTTCATACAGCACCTAGAAAAACCACATAACCGTTAAACAAAACCCAAATACTAAATATCAAATACATGTGTCTAAAAACGTAATGCTACCTAAGGCCCTTGTATTGGTAAAACGCGTACGGTGATGCAATAAATTGTTTGGCTTAGTTGCTCAGTACTCAAATGACCAGCAGCCGTCGTATGTATATGTGTTTGGGATAAGACCTGAAACAAAGTCAATGCACAACGAATAAGCAACGTAATAAATGAACAATTTTCTTAATATGTGGCAGCCTGATGGTAATATTATTCAGTTGATATGTCACTAAATACATAGTAGTTCATAAAGTGCCTTAATTGGTGATGTTATTGTTGCCTGAAAACGCCACCAGAATGTAATGTGTAGTGATGTTATCGTTCCAATTATTCATTCCAGTAAAAAATAAAATCAATCAAATTAACCGAAAACAATGTTCGAATTTATTGTTTTATCAAAGGTACCTGATGAACTTCGATTTTAATCTTTATTTATGATTTTGGATAACCAATCATGCACCTGCAAAAAGTAAATTAAAAAAAACAATCAAATTAAAGAGATTGGTACACAATTTATTTGAAACTAAAGATGAATAACCTTGGTTAATGATGGATCAAAAGTTGTGCGATGAAGATGGAGATTAGGGTATTTGAATCCCCTTTTGCGTTCTTCAAGAGAATCCTTGATTTTTAGCAATAGAGACGCCCCAATTGATGTGTGTGAATAGTTTTGTTGATTTGATTTATGTGAGATTAGTGGTAATATGTGAGGAATGTTTTCTGATATTGTGTTTAGTGAGTTGCAAAGTAGTCAAATCAACAGCCATGTAGACCCATGTTTTATGAGTGACCCATGTTTTATGAGTGACCCATGTTTTTCTGATATTGTGTTTTCTGAGTGACCCATGTTTCAGGTTTATGAGTTATGTTTTTAACAATTTTTGATAAAAAGCCATTTGGCTTAGTGGTAACTTGTGGGGAATGATTGCTGAAGATCCCATGTTTGAATCTTGGCAATGGCCTTTTTTTTTATGTAGTTGGATATCGAACGCACTGTCATCAATGAGTCAGCAATGAGTCATCAGTGACATGGCAATGATGAGTTGTCGTGGTCTCCTTTATTATATAGTGTGGATATATATATATATATATATATATAGGGAAGGGATCCAGTAAGAAGAAAAACTAAAATGAGAAGAATAAGAAGGATTTCTAGCCACACATTTCAAATAGGGGGAGAATTTTTAGGGGAGATGCATCCATTTTTGTAGATGCATCTGAAATGAGTGGTTGTAGTTTCTTCTTATCATTCTTATTTTAATTTTTCTTCTTATTTGATCCTAACTCTATATATATATATATAGAATCCGGATCGATTGAGAAGAGATTTTGATTGAGAAAAATGAGAAGTAATTTTGATCATTCATTTTATTAAATTAGCAACAGGGCATGATTGGTATTTATAATTTCATACTTCATTTCTTTGACATACTAATTAATGCACCAACTTCACCAACTTGATGTACATGCGTTTTTTCTACTGCTACAATTCTAAATCTTTAACATGAAGCACATAATTTATGCCCAGTTCACATTTCTTCATCCCTTGCGTTGCATTTTTTTATTATTTTCATAGCCATCACCATGGAGTATTTCTCATATAAAAACGGGTCAAACTTATCATTATATGTTATTACCTACTTTTTATCATTTCCAACATATTTTTTTCTGTTCAATTTGTAAGGATATAAAGAGATAAGTGGTTTATAATATTGAATCAGAAAATGGCTGTGTTAATACTTATATCAGAATGGAGTAAAGCTTATCAGTGACTTGAATGTGAATCATGTGTTAACATATACTAGTTATAATACCTGTGCACGCACAGGGTTTTGACCAAAAAAAAAATAAATAAATAAATAAAAAATTGTATCAATGCTAAATATTATGTCTTTAAAGGTAATTACATATAATTATATACTTATGCACGAGTTTTTCATTATTCATTATATCCATTAGAATTTTGTATAATTAAATTTTTTTAAAAAAAAATTTTGTTAGATAACTCAAGATTCAACTATATTTAGCTGATATAGATGTTGATGTTCCTATTTAAATTTCACTATTGATATTATGATGTACACAAGATGCGAGTTTAGTTGCACATAATAAACGTGGATGAAGTTAAAATATACTCCTTAAAGTTTTTTAAAAATGTTTTACTACATATCCTTATATAAATAAATAAAAGTTACATGAGTAGTTGTTATAAGTACAATCACATTTTTTTTATATTACAGTAGCTCGTACTTACAATTTGATAATTATATTCTCGTTTTCAATAATTTTGTCGTATTTAATATTCAAATTCGTGTCCACATTTGTCATACTTTTAATATGAAATAAATGAGTCCTTAGTAAACATATATAGTAAAAAAAAACGACGTTTATAATCTTATGTATATTTATATGTAGGAGTTTTAAAACAACATTTATATTGTATTTTTAAATTATAAAGTATAAGGGGTATAAAATATACGGGGCTATTTGTTTAATTTTCAAAGTTATTAAAAAACATGGAAACTTATAATATTACACTTAACTTTATACAATTTTAAAAAATTTAACCACTAAAGTTTTATTAATTACCCCCTCTTTTTTAAAGTTTTTATTTTTACAAATTTGACACCTATATTTTTATGTGTTTTTTTCTCAACCAAATTTCTATACCAAATAAACTAAAGGTTGACCAAAATCAATTTAATTTTGACTTTTATTAACCAATCACGTCGCCCGATTTCGCTTACATGGCAAAATCAACCTCTCCTATTGGTCTAATTTTTTTTTCAATGAGAAGGCTTTTGCAAAAACACTCCGAAATGATGTAATTCTTTTATTATATAAAAGATTGAACCGTAGAACATTAGTGAATCATTAGTATGTTAACAAATATTGAATCGTAGAACATTAGTGATCATTAGTATGTTAATTCACTAAATGATGCAAGAAAAAAAATCAACCAAGGATATCATGGATTCTCTAATTAAAATACGATTCAAAAATAAAACACCGAAAATTTCATTTCATATGATTCACAAATGTGAATGATTCATTAGTAAAATTTCTTCACAATAACTAGAATATGATTCAAAAACAACAACACTAATGTTAATTCACTAGTCTAAAAACAAAGGATTAAAAAATTGCTGTAGTGATTCCTCATAAAACTACCATATATGATTCAAAACCCAAACACATGCGCAAGTCGTCTTAAATTACGTTAAATACAAAAAAAAAAGGAAAACAAATGCTTTAAGTCTGATTAATAAAAAAAAAAAAAAAAAAGATACGTGAAATTTAGAATAACTCAAAAACAATTCGTAACTTCCTGTAGGTAAAGTTTATATATTTTTAAATATATAACTTATGACCAATTAATGTAGGAATCTTTAATTATCAATTAAATTTTGATTGATGCAATTACTTTTTTACCCTTTTAATTATATAAATAACTTTTTTAAATCATAAAAACTTTAAAAATTGTATAGTCAAGATTACTTCTCAAATTTATCAATCTAAAACTCTTTTCAATGGAACCAAAGCATATATATATATATATATATATATATATATATATATATATATATATATATATATATATATATATATATATATATATATATATATATATATAGATTTATGTTCAAGTGGTGAACACTTTAAAGTGGTAAATAATAGGCACACTTGTGAACCGTTGGATCAAACTTGATAGATTAAGATCAAAATAAATTATTTTAGAGTTATTAATCAATACATAAGGGTATTTTAGGGTTTTTAACTCTTTCTTATATTACCCTCATCTCTTCATCACTGTAACCACCAATATCCCATTCCCACCCTCTCACCACAAAATTCGTTCCATTTCTCTCTAAAAAAAAAAGAGATCTATGAATCCTTATTTACGTTGCGCATATGAATCCGACCATCATCCATCGAAGATTAAATTATTTTCGGTAATCGGTTTCTTCTAAGGGCGGGAGGCATGTAGATCCAAAACCACCTTTCATACATCGACGATTTTGATTTTTTTTTCTTCAGATCATAAGGATTGAAAATAAGTGATAGACATCTTTTCCTTTTTAAGATCTAATCTTTTTACTGTAGATTAGTTTGATATGTAGGTTTCTTGTTTCTAAATCTTTTTTTTTTTTTTTTTTTTTTGAGGTTTTATGATATTGTTGGACTTGTAATATGAAGATTTTGGTTCATTGAAGATCACATTTTTTTCAAAGATCAAATGATAAGATCCTCACCATCCATCCCATATAATCTAACGGTGGAGAATAAAAAAGGTATTTTAATAAAATATCAATAAAGGGGCAAAATAGTCATCACGTACTATCACATTGGTCACGTGACTAGCACATTTGAGTCATTTATCACACAATAAATTGACATCACTAACTATAACTCTTTCTACCCACCACTCATTTATCTCACCACCAGTTACATCTTTTTCAGGCACAATTAACATACGCACACACATAGCCTCTCTCAACCACTAAACTCTCGATTGATCCCCAAAATCATCACATGAATCTGGTTACATCATAACAACGATCAAAATTATTGATATTAAGAGTGAAATGATGAAGGATAAGAACATTTCTGGTAAAATTGCAACTCGTCTCGATATTGATATATATTTTTTTATTATTGTATATATTACGCCGATTTGATAATGACGTAGTCATTTTGTGATTATGTTACTGAATTTAAGTTAGTTATGGATTTGTCAATTTTTTATGTGATTTTGTTACCGATTTGATTCTGCTCTACTAGTTATGGATTTGTCCATTTTTTGGTCTTTTACGTCTTAAGTTAGTTATAAGTTATGTTGTTTGTTTGATGGGTGTTATTCTAAAAGTTTCACTTGTGGTATTCCGTTATTGATATAATATTTGAGATGGTGTTACATGATAGTTAAAGATTATTATTTAGCTTTTTCCGGTGTAAATAGTGTGTGGTTGTAGGACGGTGTAGTCAAGTAGTGGTTGATTGGCCTAATGTTGAATAGTATAATGCCTAAGATTTCCAGTTTCAGTTGACTAGAATTGGAGTAGAAGTATGTTTTGCAAGAATGCCAGGTTGAGTTCAAAAATTGTCGTTGGTTGCTCACTTATAACTGAAAAATCAGTAACTATCAGAAGCTATTAGGCAAATTAACATTGGTACACTTACTTTGCTTTTCCGAATGTTGTAGGAAACAAGTAATGAATTTATAAGATTTACCTGCTGTGAAGTCCTATATATTATATTAGATAATCTTGTTTAAGACTTTGGTTATGATATAGGAAATAATTTGATGGTATGGTTGATCGGTTTAATCTGCTTGGACCTCTCTATTAAACTGAGTTTAGCGTTTGATTCCAGGTTGTATGTTGTCTTGATAGCGAAAGTGATCTTTGTTGTTTATAATAAACTGTTATGGCGCTTTCTTTATTTGTAGGTTTGCAGCCTTTGCGTACTTCTTATTAAGGTGATTTGAGATTCTTAGATGAATCTTATGCATGAATATTGAATATGACGTTTGATTTATAAATGCCCAAAGATTGTAATTATGCATTTTCTTGTTATCTGAATGTTATCAGAAGTTGTGGTCTATTTGTGTGAATCTCCTGTTGTGGAGTCCTACATCTTAAGTTATAGACTCTCATATGATGATACGTTGGTATTTTTATTTTTTACGATATTTGCTTTAATTGCTTTGAATGGGTGGTTGCTATTTCATTTGGTGGATTTTGTAGTCTTGATAGGGAAAGTGGTCTCGGGTAATTATGATATTGTTTCTAATTTGAGTCGACTGTTCTTCATCTTAAACTTGAGTGTTAAGGTGTTCGCTTAAAGTCAAAACAAAATATCTCTGCTTTAGACACAGCGTTCTTGAGAAAATGAGCGAGTGGATTTGTATTAATAAACATTGATGAATTGTTTAACCATAAAACTTTTATGAATTGTTTAATCAAATGTGATTCAAGTACACATAACACTAAATCACATGTGATTTGGTGATAGAATATCACTACATTAAAGTAACTGAGTTTTTTGTTCCTTGCATGGACAAGCATCGCTTATGATTACTTGATCTTACAATATCAACTGTTTTACGCAGGTGCTGCAGTTTCTGAAGTTTCTTGACTAAATCGGAAAAAACAAATACCCCATAAAAAAAATCTAAACCATTGGTTACGGGTAAGCATGTCGAGCAATCAATCGAAACACAAACACCATTTGCAGATATTGTGGCCCATGTGATTTAGGAATAAAGTTATTTATAAGTGCTTAAATCACATGATCGCCCCTGATGTTTCAAATCACTTATAATTACAAGTAGTTTATGTTTTCTTACAAATCTGCCAATTTTTTTATGCAGGTCTTGCAGAATCTAAAACAACTTCCTAAAGGTGAAGCCTGAGCCAAAGGCGAAGTCTGTTGAGCCGCCAAAGGCGAAGTCTGTTGAGCCGCCTTGGCCTGATGTTGGAAAATATGAACAAAGACCTATAAAGTAATATGCATCCGCTGGGTATTGTTGATAAAATAACCAGGTGAAGCCGTGAGTAGAGGAAAGAAATTATTTAGAATGTGATCATGGCTAGGAAGGAACACGCTCAAAGATAGGGAACTGTTTTCTACTATTGTTTGTTTTTTAGGTCTTTTGTTTTTGTGTTTTACTGCAAGTACTTGACTTTTCAAACTTTGTTGGTATATAAAAGGTGAGGGTGTAGTTATGGACAAGTATTTAGTACCAAGTTTCGGGAAATGAATGTTTCAAATAGTTCTTTTAATTATTACCTGATGTCACTGTAAGTAATAATTATGTGAATCACAAGTGATTTGGCATGATTATTTGTCTAATCTCTTTAATATTGTAACACGTGTATAACAAACTTGTAATTATAATAGAATAAATGAATCAAAATGACTATCAAAATTGAGTATATTTGGCACAAATCACTTGTGATTTGGCATAAATCGCTTGTGATTCACAAATCACAAGTGATTTGGTACGAATCACAAGTGATTTGGCACGAATCACAAGTGATTGAAACAAAATCACATGTTATTTTGCCTAAATCAGATATATTGTTTGTCATTAACATTTGATTCTACCTAAAATCATATGTGATTTATCCTAAAATACATTGATTTGGCAAAATAACAAGTGTCAGAATAACATAAATCACTTATGATCCACAAATCACATGTGATTTGCCATAAATCGCTTGTGATTTGACCCAAATCGTAATTGATTTGACCCAAATCACAAGTGATTTGGTACAAATCACAAATGATTTGGCATGATTATTTGTCTAACCTCTTAAAGATTGTAATACATGTATAACAAACTTGTAATTATAATAGAATAAATGAATCAAAATGACTATTAAAATTGAGAGTATATTTGGTACAAATCACTTGTGATCAACAAATTAGATATATTGTTTGTCATTAACATTTGATTCTACCTAAAATCATATGTGATTTATGCTAAATACATTGATTTGGAAAAATAACAAGTGTCGGAATAACACAAATCACTTGTGATCCACAAATCACTTGTGATCCACAAATCACATGTGATTTGGCATAAATCGCTTGTGATTCACAAATCACAAGTGATTTGGCACGAATCATGTCACAATTCTCAAATTCCGGTCATTTCTTAAATTAAATATGCATCCTATTGACTCATTTATGGCATTTCATTTCACATTTAACGCGTGAATTTTATATTAAATAAACGTTATCGCGTGAGTTATTATTTTGAACATTTAATCCGTTACTTTTAAAAATGATCCCGATATATTTTTATACCAACATTTAGTTGATAAAACAATATTTTTTTGAGTTTTTAGTGAATTTATTTTTGTATACAAATCGTTAAATTTATTTTATTATTCTGACGTTTTTCTTAAAACTATCGATAATTATTTTATCACTCAAATTTCACAAGGAATGTATTTTTATAATTTTTATGATCTCATTATACTTTATTTTGATCTATTAAAAATTACTTTTACCTAAACATCTTAAATACACTAATGAATATACAATCTTACAAGTTACAACATTTTAACCTATACATTTTACATTCAAACAATTACACAATATATATAAAAGAAAAAAAAATATATTTTCACAAGTACTTCCCCCCTTGGCCGACCAAGGGGGGGTATGCAATTAATGAAATGGTAAAAATTTCTTGATTTGTTTAGATACATACTCCAAGTCACTTCTATACTTCATTCATCTCATTATTTTAAAGTTGATAAAAGTTCTCTCTATCATGTTCTTCCTCTCCATAGAACCGGTTATACAAGGTGTTAAGAAGGGATCATCCAAAGTTTTCCATTTTCAAGTTAAAACAATCTAGATAATACTCTTTATTAAGATTTTGAAATAAAAATCTAGAGTATTTAGGCTAAACCTTGTTCTTTGCACCTCATCATATCACTTGTAAGCATCTCATATTTATTTTTCATCTTACATATTCATTTCATACTCATCTTATCATTTTTGAGCAAAAACATGCAAGACTTGTGTTGTTTATACCATTTTTACTTTGATTTTTAGTGTTTTATACATATAAAGTCATCCTATAATTATTCCCTTGGTATATGTTGGTCTTGATGATGTCTAGGAACCCATGACACCCAAAGAAGGTGTATGGTAGGATTAGATTAGCTTTGGAGTTGATTTGAAGGGATTGGAATAGGTTTAGTACGAGAAAAACTATTTTCGATAAGTATATAAAGTGTTCTGTCCTTGTTTTGTTTTTCTGGAAAATCCGACAGTAAGCACGAAATTTTGGCCTTGATATTTAGAAAATATACTTTAAAACGAATCCATGGCCGCTTGAACGGATTAAAACGGAGTTATAACGAAGAAGAAGTTATGAATTTTTCAAGTTTGACGACGATATACATTTCACGAAAATTTCAGCATACTATTTTTTTATTTTGTACGAGTCAAAAACGAGCCTTAAGCTTCATAAATTATTTAGACTTGTCAAAAATATATTAGTATACTTCGTCTGAAGCTGGGGCGTGATATACGAGAAAGCGGTTGAAACGATTAAGATATACACGTTTTCATAAACTTGCCGTAACTATTATTTTTAGAAAAACTATATTATTTTTACGAGATAAGTGTTCCGGTAACTAAAATCACCATATTTAACCCTATTATCTTTATGTTGAGACCTCGATGTGAAAACTCTGACTGAAACTTCTAGATTTGATACAAACTTTCCAAAACCGTCGAGTTCGTTCTCTAACGATCGACGTACACCGTTTTACGACTAGTTTTTTGAGCCCTTTTTGTCACTTTCATGAAATTTCCTACGACATTGTTTCTGACGAAAGTGATAATTTCACCATAAATCATTACAAAACCATTGTAGGATGACATTTTGACGTAAATACTTGTAAAGTGATTTTTGAGTGGTCAAGTCGTCAAAAGAGTATTTTAAATCGCGATTAGTATTATTTTCAAAACTCGTAAATGGTATAAATAACATACATAATGCGTGCATAACATTATCATATTGTGACTTATTATATCATATCATTCATAATAGGTCAGTTTCGAGATTCCCGCTACATTTCGGTGTAACCACTTTTGTCGTCGCATCTGTTCATCAAGTGAGTATTCTGAGACTCCTTTTAAATGCTTTAAATTGTTTTGGGGTGGAATGCATGATTTATACTTGAACTAAACTATCTATGTTTTATGAACTTATTGAACATTTTATACTAGTGAGTAATCACATCCCTTTTTTTACCGTTTTACTATATTTTTGGGCGTGAATGCATGAACTATACTTGAATTAAATGATTCTTACTTTGAACTCTTTTGATTAGAACTTGTGAACTGAATCAATCCTTGAACTTAATTAGAAATTATGACTTATTTGAACTTATTGATAAATGCGTGTTATGACCTTGTCCTAAAGTCTCCTATGTTGAGCATCACTATAAGTCTCCCTTGTTGAACATCACTATAAAGTCTCCATGTTCGGAACATCACTATAATTCTGGCAATGGGGTGGGTGTTCACAATAATTCGCCTTGTCGGGTGGAGTGTTCACAATAATTCTCGCCTTGTGTCGGTGGAGTGTTCACAATAATTCTCCATGCTTGTGGGTGGAGTGTTCACAATAATTCTCGCTTATTAGGTGGAGTGTTCTCAATAATTCTACCTAAAGGGTGGAGTGTTCTCAATAAATCTAGCCTAGGTGGTGGTGACAAAGGTCTCCTTGTTGGAGCGTTGCAAAGTCTCCCATGTTGAGGGCATCCACGAATTATTATATACGTGGTGCTATGTTGTGAACTATTATGACAGCTTATCTCACGGACCATTATACATACTACTTTTGGCAATGGGTTGTGAACACAGTTTGAAAGTTTGTATGGGCGGGAACTTGGGCGGGTGGATTTACAATGCCTTTGCTTTGTGACCTCATTGGCAACGTGTGCATGAGCATAAACTAGGCGCTATATTTTGTGCAATGGGTTGTGTACACCGGTTGCAAGTTTTGTATGGTGGAACTTGGGCGGAGTGGATATCAATGCTTTGCTTTGGGAATTATACTTTTCGATGACGAGCAACGGACTCTTTTTTTTCTTCGAGTTTTCTTATTTTGCTAAGCGTGTTTACTCACCAACTATTTTCATAGTTGACCCATTTTTCTCTCATGCATTTGGTGTCGTTAGTAAGCTTTTTTCTACCGGTCTTGCATAATGAAGTTTTCACTTGTCTTTACAAATCATATATAATAGAAACTCAATGTTTTGGAAATTAAACTTTGTAATATATTTGCCAGATGACGGCCATTTCAGCTGGTAATGAATGGTGTACTCTTTCTTTTAAATATTAATGTTGGTATGTTCTATTATCTTGTGCTTATGTTCCCTTCCGTTACACCTCGTGTTTCCGCCTCCGGCGAGGGTGTGACAAATCACAAGTGATTCGACATGATTATGTGTTGTTTAATTTCTTAATTTTTATAACATTTGTATAACAAACTTGTAATTATAACATAACATATAAGAAGTGTAAATTAAAATTCAACTAAGGGGATTTAATCAAAGTTTATTCCAAGTTACTATCATAGCTCAAAGTTTCGATTCAAGTAACAATTAAAAACTAATAAGATGAGCAATTTGTTGAAAACTTAAATTATGTGCGGCCGGTGTTTTAGATACGCATCACTTTCGTGTAGTCATCTTTCCATTTGAATCTAATGCACGTCGTTTGGTATGATCATTGGTCTTAAGTACACCACATCGACATCTCTCTTACTTTGGCTCAAACTGGCATCGATATGTAAACATGTTTATCATCCACTTATGCTCTTTCAAGCGAAAAACTTTATGTAGTTTGCCTGTTCTTCCTCGAATTCCAACGGTTCCAATAACATATTCTACAAGATATCATTGAAACGCTTTATGAAATCGGTTTCATCATACATCTCCTTCAACACTGTCAGTAATTAAAGATAGTAGTTACTTTCTAATTATTTGGTTTACGTCCATATTTATGCAAAATCACTTATAGTTTAGCCAAAATAACATGTGATTTTAGGTTAAATCACATATGATTTTAGGTAGAATCAAATGTTAATGACAAACAATACATTTCTTGGTACCTTTTGGGTGTTATGCCACATGAAAGACACCGGGAGTTTTAATACAATTGATTAAACATTATAGGTGTGCTATAAGATCTAAAGCTATATACAAAGACTTTGTTTCAATCATATTTTTTAAAACACATAACTAATAAGAATCTAGAAATATACATTCATCATTTGATACTTGCATGTATAAATGACATGTTGATTTTGATACTTAAGAATACAATCACATATGATTCGATACTTGAGGTCGAATACAATATCATTTGTGATACTTGCAAGTTAAATTCTAAACTCTAAACAAATCCAAATCGCATATGGTTTACTCATTTTTTAGATATAAACATAATCACAAGTGATTTTATAATATACTTCATAATAACACATTTATAATCAAAATTGAAATTTTTTAAGTAAATTACATACGATTTACCTTTAACATTTGGTGAATTTTTTAGTTTTCATCATCAATTTCAACACTTAGATCCTCTTTTACAACAAACTGAACTCGTTAACATCATCAACATTCATTTTTTTTAATACCTTCTTCAACACTCTAAATTCCTTCTACATCACCAGCATTCATACATCGAATACTTTCTTCAACAATTTGAGCTCGTTCAATATCATCAACATTTATACTTAGGCTACCTTTTCCAACTGTCTAAACTCGTTCAAAATCATTAACGCCTTCAATACTCTGTTTGACACTTCGAACTTGTTCAACACCTCTGTTATTATCTATAGTTTTGATGTTTTTTTATCTGTGAGTGTGCGTAATTATGTTCAATTACAAAGTAATTGAACAAAATTGAAATTTTTTTATTAATCTATTTTAAATTGAATGATTTTTTAACGATCTTGATGATGAACGACAAATTTAATAGATGAGTTTGATAATGGATCGGTTGTTTTATGTGTGTAGAGAGGATTTTTTGAGGATTTTAATTTTTGGAACGTGATTTGGTAAAGAAAATGTAGAAAAGACAGAAAGAATGACTTTTATAGTTGACCAAAATGCCCATCAAGTATAAATGGGAGATTTAATTAGAGCCATAGGATGGAAACAAGATGAATGGTCAAGATATAACCATTTGATCTTTGAAATATGTGTGATCCGTATGGATCTCACCCCGTAATATGAATTGATCTAGGTAAACACAATACTATGTGGTTTTCTTGATTCATGATGAAAAAATAAAGATAGTGAATTATAAAAATATTCATATCGTATATCGAGATGGTGACTTATAAAAATTATTCATTTCAAAACGTTTACTCCATTTTATCCATTTATGGTTCTGTGATATGAAGTTGATTCTATTGGGATGAGTGATGATATGTTGGAACTATCATTTAATCTGTTATGGATCATTTAATTTGTAGTTCGTATCTCATACGTATCACGATATAGACTATTTAGTTTTTGCTGATATTATCTCATGTATCATTTAATCAGTTTAGTTTGTAACTAGAAATGTATTACTATGAAATTAAGTGTGTTAAAAAGACATACTTTGTAACTAAAAATGTGTCATAAAAACTATTATGTCACTACATATGTGTCAAGAAAATTTGTGTAATAAACATAGTGTGTCATTATAAATGTATTAAAAATTTCGTAACGTGTCACTAAAAAAGTACTAAAAATTTTGTAATGTGTCACTAAAAATATACTAGAATTTAATAATGTGTCACTAAAATTTTATAATGCGTCACTAAAAATTTGATAGTGTGTTACTAAAAATGTAATAAAAATGTGTCACTAAAAATGTACTAAAAAAATAATTAAAAAAAAAAAAAGAATTGTGTCAGATTCTAGGATTTGCACATGTATTTATTTTGGCTTACTCAAAATGCCCTCAATCTTCTACTAATTTACAATAATGCCATTAAGTACATTAATTATAAAACACATTTAATTAATTTGAATCTCATCTATAATGGTTGATCCAACGGTCCACAATTGTACCTATTGTTTTTCATTTTAAAATGTACACCACAATAACGTCCCCCTATATATATATATATATATATATAGAGTAAGGATCTAGTGAGAATATTAGTTAATATAAGAAGAATAAGAAGAAATTTAAACCATTAGATTAATCATCAATGGCTTGGATCAAGGAGTGGCATAATTGTAATTAAGATCTTAATTAATCTTACCTCATATGAGACTGGAGGGTAAAAACGTAACTCTAATTCATTTTCATATGCTTCTATCCTTTTCAATCGGCATCTCCAACAAAAGTTTCACCGATAAATGTTTTTTTAATATTTAACCCAGTATCCTTAATAGATGCATGATTTTACTTAGCGATGCATCGTATGTCTGTTGTTTATTTGTACGATGCATGAGCTTTTTATAATTATGTATACTTATACGTCAATTTGCAATATATAAGCAGACAAATATCAAATGGCATCCTCTTTAAATTAATGCATTTTATCTCAGATGCATATTGGACTATATAGAACACTACTAGCTAGCTTATGCATCTATTTACATCACCGATGGCATACCCGATACTTCAAACCCGTCTGTCTTGATCGATGCATCTAATAATAATAATCTGACAGTGCCGAGTGGAAGGGCCATATCTCAATGGACTAAAGTTACTCTTGATTCATCTAATAATATGGATGCAAATTATGTTGTTCTTTTAAAGTCGATGCATACGTCTTTTTTGTCCATGCATCTGTTTACATCTAATAATATATACGTTTGCATCTGTTCTTTAATATCATTCGAAAACAAGAGCTCCAATATGAATGGATCAAATTCAATGTCCATGCATCTATTTCAACCTACAAAACATAAACGCATCTATATCATTGCATCTATTAAAGTCGATGCATCCGTTCTACATACATGTTGTATGTTGTTGCATCTATAATGCACCTATTTGAAGTAATATTGACAGCGAGAGACATAAAATTGTTGGTTTCTATTTTGTGTGAAAAAGATACAACAACTAATAATACATGCAAGAAGTAGATGCATGGCTTGTTTTAATATGACGGTGATGATCAAATTAAAAATATGAATGGATTCAAGGTAGTGATATTTGTTTTTTAATATGATGTGGTTTGAGAAAAGTTAAAAATTTTAATGATTCGTTCCACCACTTTCGTAGGGGATTGATCACAAAGAGGAATATGTATTTTAGTTGAGACAATTATACCCCTCAAACCACTTTAAAAATGATTGGTCCATATCACTTCTTATTCTTCTTATTTTAAGGTTTCTTCTTATTTGATCCTAACTCTATATATATATATATATATATATATATATATATATATATATATATATATATATATATATATATATATATATATATATATATATATATATATATATATATATATATATGTTTGGGTTATTATGAAAAGTTTCTTATAATGAAAAGAATGAGAAGGCATGTGGAGGTGACATGTGTCACCTTTGTCACATCATCATGCCACATCACCATACCCCCCCCCCCGCGCCAAAAATTTTATTTCCCGCAAAAAAAAAAAAAAAAAAAAAATGGGGCAAAATTTTTTTTCCCGCCAAAATTTTCTGCATCACAATCATGATTTTAGTGCATTAAGGTTATAACCTTGATTTTAATGCATCATAGTTGATGCACCTTAACTATTAACTATGATGCAATAACTTATAATAAAGATGCACCAAAACTTATTAGTGCATTAAAGTTATAAGTTACTGCGTCACAATTATGATTTTAGTGCATTAAGGTTATAAATTACTGCATCACAGTTATAAAGTTACTGCATCACAATCATGATTTTAGTGCATTAAGGTTATAACCTTGATTTTAGTGCATCATAATTGATGCACTTAACTATTAACTATGATACAGTAACATATAATAAAGATGCACCAAAATTTATTAGTGCATTAAGGTTATAAGTTACTGCATTATGGTTATAAAGTTACTGCATCATAATCATGATTTTAGTGCATTAAGATTATAAGTTACTGCATCATAATTATGATTGTGATGCAGTATTTTTATAACTGTGATGCAGTAATAAATTTTGGCGGGAAAAAAAAATATTTTTTTGCCCAAATTTTTTTTTGGCGGGAAATTTTTTTTGGGGGGGGGGGGGGGGGCATGGTGATGTGGCAAATGTGACACATGTTACTTCCACATGTCTTCTCATTCTTTTCATTATAAGAAACTTTTTATTTTAACCCTACCATATATATATATATATATATATAGTGTATCTTTATTTTGATAACCCTGTTAAGTGCGAGAACTGCGAGAACCCCTTTTTTACTCCTAATAATACATGATGTACATCATGTAAATGCATAATGGCATTTTTGAAAATATATGTAACTCTATTTGAATGAAAAATTGAATTAGGGGCAAAATGGGAAATTAAATCTCCCAAAAAAAAGGAATTATATACCCAAAACCGTTTTCCAGGTTTTATTTTTTTAGATCTACTCTCTTTCACTTTTAATCTCTTTTCCTCAAGAACCCTAGCCACTTATCTTTCTCAATCTAATTAAATCTCGTCACTTTCATCTATAGATCTTCACATGTAAGTTTTGATTTTCATTTATAATTTGATTTTCTCTTTTCTTCAGTTGTTTATTATGTGTAAATCGTTTTTTCGACAGTTGTTATAATTTGGTTTCTTCGTATGTAAGTTTGTTATTTTGCTAATTATAATCTTGCTTTTTATTTCGATTTATTTGCTTTTAGCTTCTCGATATATGAACTTAGAATCAATTCGATTTATTATGTGTCAATTTGCTTTTTTTTATGATGTGGATATTTTGTTTAAGAGATGTGATTTTTTATCATGTAAATATGAGAAAAATACCGGCAAGACAAAAAGATATATACTGTTATTTCTAAGAGCATTTGAGGAATTGACGAATTAATTGTAAGATTTATACGTAAAGAATCCTTTAAGGAATCCTTTTTATTGGAATTTGGTACTATTTTATGACCGTCGTTTATATGCATACGTTTTTATGTACTATTTTATGACCGTCGTTTCTGAGATTTGGTTTGAATAAAGAAGATATGGATGACATCTAGTCCAATGTGTTGTGTTGATAATTTCGAATTGAGTTAATTTTTTCTGGTTTATGTTTATTCAATTACATAGTATATTATAATAATATGATACATGATCATGTTTGTTTAGCAGATCAATGAATTCGATAAGAGATTGGTTATTGGTAAATTTTCGAAAGTGATACCAATAGCTTTCTTAAATTTTTTAATTATTTTTTTATTCTTATAATTCGAACATGCATTATTGGAATCGACGAATTAATTGCAGATCGGAAAGTTAATGTTGACTTGTTAATTCGAACATGCATTATCGGAATTGACGAATTAATTGCATTATATCACCTATTCTAGAGTAATTCTTTTAACAAAGGATTCTTTGAGGAACTGACGAATTAATTTCAGATCGTAAAGTTTCGGAAAGTTTAAGGAAACAATATTTTATCTAACTTTCGATCTGTGATTAATGTTGACTTGTAATATTTTATCCAACTTCGAATGTAAGTCGTTAGGTGCACATATATGTTTACGTGATAATCACATTGAAGCAGTTGAGATCATGAAATCGTTAGGTGAACATATATGTATATGTATAAAACATATATGTTTACGTATAAAACATATATGTTTTGTGTATGAATTATAAAACATATATGTTTTGTGATTGGATTATATATGTTTTGCATACGTAAAAAAAATTCTCATGTTTATTTGTGCTTGTTAGTTTAAGCTTGTCCATCTGTGTTATGTTATCTTAAGTTTTATTTTAAAATTATTTAATCTTGGCTATTATTTTTTCTAGGCGTGACGTTCTTTGAAGGCGTGCAGACATACTGGAAGTACATATATGTTCTTGGAAGGCGTGCATGTATGTTTTTGAAAGACATACACACATGTTCAAAATAATATGATGAGAAACTTCAAAAACATATGTTTTGTGCACATATGTCCGTTTACGTTAATTATTGTTAGTGCAAAAGTGTAAAAATAGATTATATTCATGTATTTCTTCTTATTATATATTGTATTTTAATTATATTTCAATTTATATCAAATTTTGTGTTTAACATTATGTTCTTGGTTATTATAAGTTTACATGATCTAAAAACACATAGGCAGCTTTTCATTTGAAAAACATGTATGTCGAAAAAACTATTCAAAAAACCAAAATAATAAAATTAATTCATAAAAACACATATGCATTAAATCAGTTTTAAAACATGCATGTTCAAAAAAAAAAAAAAAAAAAAAAAAAAAACGAAAATTGTATGTTTTTAAAAAACATGATTTATTTTAAAAAATCAAAAATAATATAAAATTAACTTTTACTATTTTACCCTTTTGGATTAAATAAAAAGTTTTATAATTCAAAAATGCTATGTTGCATTAATATGTTGCACAATATGCATTACTAGGAGTACATAAGGGGTTCTCGCACTTAACAGGGTTCTCAAAATAAAGGCCCCCTATATATATATATATATATATATATATATATATATATATATATATATATATAAAGTTCATATGAAGTTATAAGGTTATAAGTTGTGACATTATTTTTTTAGAGTTAATTACATAAATGGTCCTTGTGGTGTACCAGTTGTTACGGATTCAGTCTATTTTTTATTTTTGTTACGGATCCAGTCATTATGGTTATGAAATATCACGGATCTAGTCCGAAAAGCTAACAAAAGTTAACTTTGGCGTTAAATCCCATCACGTGACAAAAACTGATGGGTGTTTATGTCTTTTTTTGAGTGGAAAGGCGGGTAAATTTTCAAAATTTGTTTTTTCTTCATATTTACAAGTTTGCCATTGTAAGATTAGTATAACTAGATGGATTGTGTTTTATATATTTGCAAGTTTTATACAATAAAAAATACACTCTAAAAAATAAAAACCGAAAGCATTTCACTAATGGCTGATCCTGCACCGCTTCCGCCACCCCCGACCGGTGATTGTTCGTATTTTACCGATAAACCGTGCACCAGATGTTTGGGCTAACTACAACTACGTCCAAATGTCGGATGACAAGAAATGGCTTAATGTAAGCATTGCTTATGTTTATTGAAACCCGTTTCCAACTCGGCGTTGAAGGCTCACACACAGAAGTATTGCCATGCACTTCGAGTCGACGTTGAGTAGCTTATCGAGTTATCGATGCTTTATGTTTATGTTATTATGTGTTATGTTTTAATTTTATGTATAATGTGTGATGTATTTCTTTTCAGTCATATTTCCTTTCTATTAAATAAAAGTTGAAGTTTATTAATATACGAAACAAGAAAACGATGACAAACGAAGACGAAAAATGAAAAAAGAAATACACGAACCGGTCAAGACCGGTCCTGAACCGTACCCAAACCGGTTTCGACCGGTTGAGTTTTTTCCTCCTCGAACCGGTTAACCGCTTTGTGCACCTATACCTCCCAATAACACACCACTAACTAAAACACCCCTCCCTCATAACACACCAACAACACCACATGTAGGTCCCACAAAATACCTCACTAAATATACCCACTCACTTACCAAAAAAAAAACCCAATGGCATGAGCTAGTCAATTGGCTATTTCCCATTTGGCATGTTATTGGCGTATTGGCGTGTTGAATGGTATGAGTTTAGCATGCCATTTTTTTTCCTTTGTCATGTTAACAAAGCACCTCACCATGTGCTCTTAGGTTAAACGAATTAAACATGTTAATCAGGTTTATGGGTCCGACCCGTGTGTCTCAACCATAACAGGTAAATGTTAGTGTAACACCCCCAAAATTTCACAGCGGAAGCGTTCGCGTCATGGGGTGTTACTAAATCAATAATCACAACACAAGGTAATAAAGAATGGAAATTCTATTCCATTTTCAAAAGATATATTAATTTAAGAAATAGTTTTACAACATTGTTTCAAAGTGCGGAAGTAAAGCCCATAAAAATATATGTTGTCCCATTAAAAGTTGTATTAAATATGATTGGAAACACTTCGGATGCCGGTCTTCAACGAATGCCTTTGCCATTGCCCACGCCAATAAGTAAACCTCAGAAAAACATGCTAAAATGTCAACACAAAGGTTGGTGAGTTCATAGGTTTAAGTTTCAGAAATCAAGTTGGACCACAGTTGTACATATAGCATCTCCGTGAATGACACTATATGCAAAAGGCTATTACGCTAGCACCAAGTTCATGCGACCAAACTACGACGGTTGCATGCATCTAGAAGCATGATAAACAAAAGCCCGCAAGTGTATTTCCATACACTCAATCAATACGATATGATATACGCTCGACGCGTTTGCCTATCCGTCAAACTCGAACGGGGTGTCATCCCCAATAGATCTATTCATAACAATCGCGCCTCCCCAAAGGGAACTAACGGTAGCATAGTTGGGATTCAAGGTTATTTCACGTAATAGTGTTTTCGTTTCAGTTGGGCCAGTCCGAAAAGAGTTTTGCATGTTTCTCACCCCAAAGTTTTATAAACAAGCAATAAAAGTAAAAGTGGGGCTATAAACTCACCTCCTTTTCGTGAATAAAGTATCAAGAGATCAAGTAACAAGTAGCTCCAACACGCAACCTAAATTAGTGCGGTAAATCTCAGTTTCCGATTCCAAGTTAAATAAAGTCTACCTACTTTATTTAATTTACATGTTGAGTTGGTGTTGTTGTCGTTGTTGTCGTTGTGGCAGCGTTTAAGTTTTGTAATAGTTTTACGAAATGTTTGTAAGTAATTGCTCTTGAAAATAACTAAAGTATATACATGAGTAAAAGAGTATATGAGTCTCAGTTACAAAAGTATCCAATGAATGATGTACGGAGGGTATCAAAATCATATATCGCGATAAATAGACGTTATCAAAAAGTTTAAAACTTTGTTAGCTATATATGTAAGTAGGTATATATCTATATATTTGTAAGTGTTTAAATGAAGAAGTGGTGTATATAAAAAGTATTTATATATGTTTAATAAGTTGATGGGTGATAAATTAAGAAAAATGTAAGTTAGGTGCCGTTTTTATTCGACGTAGAAATGACCCATTTGTACATATTAGTTTTCGAGAATTTTCAAATGTTTAAAGAAGTTCACACTTTGTGTCCTCAAATGTGTTTTTGAAAAGTCGTATTAGATTTTTAACTATGTTATGCATTAAGCTTGAAGATGATTTAACTAAGATATAGTTTTATTAGTTTGATTTTAACGTAATCTAACAGTTATGAGACGCGTCAATTAAGTCGGGAAAATAAGTTGTGAAATAGGTCGAGTACAAATAATAATAAAAAAAATTCTTTGGAAATGGAAATTGAGGCAACTTAAACAATGTAACAAAAATTTCATTGATGGCAGTTGGGCTTGAATGAGCTCATCCCCTAACCATCTGGACTCACACAAGAACTAGCCTAAATCCCAAAATAACATTAGACTCAAACTAATTTACTAAATGCTAAAACACCTTTAGTCCAAACCAAACTAGCTTAAACATTTTACCCATTTTAGAAATTGCTTCAGACACTCAGTGAGTAAAGAAACCAAACGCACCTATGTTGGTCGACAAGAAAAGTCGACCTCTATTAGGACAGTGGGTTCGACCCCGAGCAAAACCAACTCCAGCACAATAGTCATTTTAAAAATTGCCAATTGAATATACTTACTACTTCATGAGCCAAACTTAATATTTCATGTATCTTGTTTGTAATTTATCACTTGTCACACATTACCAATAACAGAATATATTCAAAAAAAATTTATATATCTATATATATATACCGAAAACCAAATAAGTAAAACCGATTCGACCTTGCATACGCCGATAGTAAATTTATTATTTTTACAAGTTTGTCATTTTAATTCTTGCGTTTCCATTGTTTCGACAGCCACAACAACAACAATAACATCATCTCTATAATATTCCAATTAGTACCAAATCGATAAAAAAAAAAGAAATTCGAAATATATCAAAAGTTAAATTAACAACTTAAATTGATATCAAAATAACAATAAAGACATGATTCTTACAAAAACACAATCGGTGGGTCGAGTTGGTGAAGAACCGAAAACTAAAAGCTCCAATTGGAAGGGCTCGGGATGAATTGAAACAATTAAACACTTGGGAAGCCTTCCTTATGCATCCAATAACAAAACCCCTAACCTAATTTTGAAAACCCCTTTGATTTGATGAAACCCTAATTTCGAATTTATTGGTGAGATGAAGTGATGAAGCTGTGAAAACCTCGTAGCTATAAATAGGTGAAATGGGGGAGTGCTTGGACCACCACTTTTGGTCTTGAAGATGATAAGGAGCCTCTTTGAGTATTTGCCCCCACGAAGTGCAGGCCTTCACGTGGCTCCTCTGTCTTCGTCTTCAGCCGCGACTATAGAGACAAGAAAAAGGAGGGGACCTCTGAGCCTTGTCGAGTTGCTTCCATGGAAAAAGCCAAAGATGGTTTTTGGTTAAAGTTGATTCTTGAGATGGGAAGGTTGTTTGGGAGGTTAGCTAATTTGGGGAAAGAGTGAAGCGTGTATGGTGGAGGTAGGGTTGAGAGAGAGAGCGTATTGGAGGGGAAGAAGAGGAGTTGCAGGTGGGGCGTGGGTTTCTGAGGAAGACAGAAACAGAAAATGAGGTATAAGGGGGGGCGTGTGTTATATGTGGGGATAAGATAGTTTTAATTATTTTGTTTTGTATTATTACTGTATAACTTGTACTGCGTATGTTGTCGGGTCTACGCATAAACGTACTCTCCGGGTGTCCGAAAAAATATAAAAAATATATTTTTGGAAGCCTCTTCGAAAAACTGATATAAAAATAATGTCGTTGGTATTGATAGTTCGTTTTTATATTTTAGCCGTAACGGGCCATGATTATAGATTGAAACGTAAGAAAAGAAAAAAAAATATAGTCGCGAAAAATCGGTAGGGAAATTTACGAGTTGTTATAGTACCTACCCCTTAAAAGAAACCACGTCCACGTGGTTTATGATGCGAGGATCTTCGAGGTCGATACGGTGCCGAGATGTGAGTATTTGCACTAAAAACGTGATATGGGAAAAAGCTATTCGTTCAAGGAAGATTTAGTAACATGAGGCAATAAGTAAATAAAAGATAAGGGATTCATTAAGCGGAATATTCGAATACAACGCCGTTACATAAAAGTACAATAGATATGAAACTTAAAGGAATGAAATCTAAGAAGGCGGAGAATTTCTTTGTTGTCGTCAGTTTAGATAGTGTTGAAGTTGATCTTGACTCTCTTCTTTTTCTCCAAGGAAATAAGCTCTTCCTCGGCCGGTTCAATCTGGGTTTTCCATTCTGATCCCTTGGATTGGGACACTCACTCTTGTAGTGTCCTCGTTCTCCACACCCGAAGCAAGTTATGTTAGCAAGATCCTTAGACTTGCAGTCTTTGGCCATGTGCCCAATCTTCTGGCAGTTGCGACATTTCACATTACACTGACCACTGTGGTGGAGTTTACAGCGGTTGCACAAAGGGTGTTTCCCTTCATAGCCCTTCTTCTCTTCTGTTCCAATAGGGCGGACCTTAGCTACTTCTTGCCTCTTGTTTTGATTGTTGTTGTTGTCTTTGGGGTTATCACTCCACTTCCGCTTGTTGTTATCTGCTGCTTCAGCGGCATCCTCGATCACTTGATCCATCAACTTGTTCGACACTTCAATAGTCTCGTGAAGGTCAGCAGCCTTGGAGGTAGTCACATTTCCTTTGATAGATGGAGGTAGCCCTCCGATGTATCGCTCTATCAAGCGAGTTTCAGTTGGTACCATCTCTGGACATAGCAAGGCCAACTCTTGGAAACGTTGGTTGTAGGATGCCATATCAGTACCCTTCACCTTAAGATTCCAAAACTCATTCTCCAACTTCTTGACTTCATTGCGAGGGCAATATTTCTTGAGCACCATATCCTTGAATTCTTCCCAAGGCATGGCATAAGCAGCATCAATGCCTGCAGACTTCAGGTAATTATTCCACCAAGTTAAGGCAACCTCTTGAAAAGTGAACGAAGCAAACTTCACCCTATCCTCATCTTCACAGTTGCAGATCCTAAACATAGTTTCCAGTTTTTCAAGCCATCGGGTCAAAACAACGCTCCCTCGTTCCATTATAACCGCCAGTCATACAGCACGGAACTCCTTGTACGCGGCACCACGCTTTATTACCATGAGGCCTAGAAGTTCCGCATCTCTGGTTGAGTTGTTTGAATTGATCGCAGCTTAGCGCCGCTACTACTCATTGACCAATTGATCAATCATAGCTTGATCCATAGTAGGTGGGTTTGCAGCAGCCCCGACAGGAGCAAGAGTAGGAGTGGGAGTAGCAGCGGGTCGGCCACGGGTGATTCTTGTTGACTTTCTCCTAGCCATCTTCTATGATACAAGAGAAGACGATAATTGAGTTTAGAATAGAAGGAGTAGTGTCGTATGAGGGTATGAAAAATAGAACGTATGAGTGAAATAAAAGGATGTGATCAATGACAGAGGTGGTTCAAATATGTGGGTGAAAATAATATAATCAAGTAGTTAGTATGTTACATAAAGAAATAACATATAAGCAATTAAGGTCATAACATAGTGCGATATTGTAATAGTGGGCATGTTAGGCAGTTTAACATAAAGATGTAACAAGTATAAGCATTCGTAGTCTACTCTACAATCTCTTTAAATTAATTACTTCTTAATCTCATTCAGTTTGTTACATCAACATTATTCTCATTTAAACTTCGCGACCTAATCAAACAAGAACAACCTTAAAGTTTAAATGTGAGTTAATTAAGAAACTTAATGACTTTGAGAAATAATTAATTTAATTCAAATGAGAGCTTATACGAACCTAAAATATAGTAGTAACACATAGCACGACTACATCGTGTAACAGTAGGCAAGGCATGGCATCTCGGCCAATGTGGCAGTGTTAAAGTGTTTTTAGGAAAATTTGGTTATAGTTTAGGTTTTGAAAAATACCTAATTCTCTATAACCTTGGCTCTGAATACCAATCTGTAACACCCCCAAAATTTCACAGCGGAAGCGTTCGCGTCATGGGGTGTTACTAAATCAATAATCACAACACAAGGTAATAAAGAATGGAAATTCTATTCCATTTTCAAAAGATATATTAATTTAAGAAATAGTTTTACAACATTGTTTCAAAGTGCGGAAGTAAAGCCCATAAAAATATATGTTGTCCCATTAAAAGTTGTATTAAATATGATTGGAAACACTTCGGATGCCAGTCCTCAACGAATGCCTTTGCCATTGCCCACGCCAATAAGTAAACCTGAGAAAAACATGCTAAAATGTCAACACAAAGGTTGGTGAGTTCATAGGTTTAAGTTTCAGAAATCAAGTTGGACCACAGTTGCACATATAGCATCTCCGTGAATGACACTATATGCAAAAAGGCTATTACGCTAGTACCAAGTTCATGCGACCGAAACTACGACAGTGTGCATGCATCTAGAAGCATGATAAACAAAAGCCCAGCAAGTGTATTTCCAGTACACTCAATCAATACGATATGATATACGTTCGACGTTTGCCTATCCGGTCAAACTCGAACGGGGGTGTCATCCCCAATAGATCTATTCATAACAATCACGCTCCCCCAAAGGGAACTAACGGTAGCATAGTTGGGATTCAAGGTTGTTTCACGTAATAGTGTTTTCAGTTTCAGTTTCAGGTCCGAAAAGAGTTTTGCATGTTTCTCACCCCCAAAGTTTTATACACAAGCAATAAAAGTAAAAGTGGGGCTATAAACTCACCTCAGCAGTTCGGTGAATAAAGTATCAAGAGATCAAGTAACAAGTAGCTCCAACACGCAACCTAAATTAGTGCGGTAAATCTCAGTTTCCGATTCCAAGTTAAATAAAGTCTACCTACTTTATTTAATTTACATGTTGAGTTGGTGTTGTTGTCGTTGTTGTCGTTGTGGCAGCGTTTAAGTTTTGTAATAGTTTTACGAAATGTTTGTAAGTAATTGCTCTTGAAAATAACTAAAGTATATACATGAGTAAAAGAGTATATGAGTCTCTGTTACAAAAGTATCCAATGAATGATGTACGGAGGGTATCAAAATCATATATCGCGATAAATAGACGTTATCAAAAAGTTTAAAACTTTGTTAGCTATATATGTAAGTAGGTATATATCTATATATTTGTAAGTGTTTAAATGAAGAAGTGGTGTATATAAAAAGTATTTATATATGTTTAATAAGTTGATGGGTGATAAATTAAGAAAAATGTAAGTTAGGTGCCGGTTTTTATTCGAACGTAGAAATGACCCATTTGTACATATTAGTTTTCGAGAATTTTCAAATGTTTAAAGAAGTTCACACTTTGTGTCCTCAAATGTGTTTTTGAAAAGTCGTATTAGATTTTTAACTATGTTATGCATTAAGCTTGAAGATGATTTAACTAAGATATAGTTTTATTAGTTTGATTTTAACGTAATCTAACAGTTATGAGACGCGTCAATTAAGTCGGGAAAATAAGTTGTGAAATAGGTCGAGTACAAATAATAATAAAAAAAATTCTTTGGAAATGGAAATTGAGGCAACTTAAACAATGTAACAAAAATTTCATTGATGGCAGTTGGGCTTGAATGAGCTCATCCCCTAACCATCTGGACTCACACAAGAACTAGCCTAAATCCCAAAATAACATTAGACTCAAACTAATTTACTAAATGCTAAAACACCTTTAGTCCAAACCAAACTAGCTTAAACATTTTACCCATTTTAGAAATTGCTTCAGACACTCAGTGAGTAAAGAAACCAAACGCACCTATGTTGGTCGACAAGAAAAGTCGACCTCTATTAGACAGTGGTTCGACCCGAGCAAAACCAACTCCAAAGACAATAGTCATTTTAAAATTGCCAATTGAATATACTTACTACTTCATGAGCCAAACTTAATATTTCATGTATCTTGTTTGTAATTTATCACTTGTCACACATTACCAATAACAGAATATATTCAAAAAAAATTTATATATCTATATATATATACCGAAAACCAAATAAGTAAAACCGATTCACCTTGCATACGATAGTAAATTTATTATTTTTACAAGTTTGTCATTTTAATTCTTGCGTTTCCATTGTTTCGACGTACCACAACAACAACAATAACATCATCTCTATAATATTCCAATTAGTACCAAATCGATAAAAAAAAAAGAAATTCGAAATATATCAAAAGTTAAATTAACAACTTAAATTGATATCAAAATAACAATAAAGACATGATTCTTACAAAAACACAATCGGTGGGTCGAGTTGGTGAAGAACCGAAAACTAAAAGCTCCAATTGGAAGGGCTCGGGATGAATTGAAACAATTAAACACTTGGGAAGCCTTCCTTATGCATCCAATAACAAAACCCCTAACCTAATTTTGAAAACCCCTTTGATTTGATGAAACCCTAATTTCGAATTTATTGGTGAGATGAAGTGATGAAGCTGTGAAAACCTCGTAGCTATAAATAGGTGAAATGGGGAGTCTTGGACCACCACTTTTGGCTTGAAGATGATAAGGAGTCTTTTTGAGTAATTTGCCCCACCCAAGTCTGTGCCTCACGTGGCTCCTCTGTCTTCGTCTTCAGCCGCGACTATAGAGACAAGAAAAAGGAGGGGACCTCTGAGCCTTGTCGAGTTGCTTCCATGGAAAAAGCCAAAGATGGTTTTTAGTTTGGTTAAAGTTGATTCTTGAGATGGGAAGGTTGTTTGGGAGGTTAGCTAATTCGGGGAAAGAGTGAAGCGTGTATGGTGGAGGTAGGGTTGAGAGAGAGAGCGTATTGAGGGGAAAGGAGGAGTTGCAAAGGTGGGGCGGGTTTCGAGGAAGACGAAACAGAAAATGAGGTATAAGGGGGGGCGTGTGTTATATGTGGGGATAAGATAGTTTTAATTATTTTGTTTTGTATTATTATGTATAACTTGTATGCAGTATGTTGTCTACGATAAACGTACTCTCGTGTGTCCAAAAATATAAAAATATATTTTTGGAAGCCTCTTCGAAAAACTGATATAAAAATAATGTCGTTGGTATTGATAGTTCGTTTTTATATTTAGCCCGTAACGGGCCATGATTATAGATTGAAACGTAAGAAAAGAAAAAAAAATATAGTCGCGAAAAATCGGTAGGGAAATTTACGAGTTGTTATAGTTAGTTAATTAACGGGTTAAGATGACCCAAAATCTTTTTTGACTTAACATCGATAATTTTGCTTGCATTTCAATGTTAGGGTTATTTTTGTGCTGATTTCAAATCATATTTTGTATTTGATCAAAAGTTATTCTATGTATTCACATTTGACTGATTGACTTGTTATTTAATTTTTAATCCTTTTTTCTTGTTTTTTTTTATATGAAACAAAATTTATATCATTTAATAGACTTTTGTTCTTGCAATCTAATATGAAATAAATGATGAAAATAGAAAGAAATATGAAATTCTCCCCTTTTTGTATAAGCTGACTAATTCTTGATCGTGTATTAGAAAACTAGCCTATAAACCCGTGATAAATCACGTGTGGCATATAAAATTTATGATATAGACATAATGAAATACTATAAAAGGTTAAAATACCCGTACAAATCATAAGTTAACTCATGGGTAAAATCGTAAGTAGAAAGCAAAAAATCAAAGACAAATTAGTATTCACTTAGTTCCGAAACAATTGTCCTCAAAAAAGAAACATGAAGTTAAACAAAATCTTAATAATTACAGGTTCTTAATACATATTACTTAAAGCACATAGCTTCAAATATATATGGTTTGAATGTAAAAAACGCCTCATAGGCTCATACAATTCAACCAAACTCACTATCATGTAAATAGATAAAAGAAAAGTGTGACAACAGGGACTCGCAAAAAGCATTTCTGATTGCCATATATTTAAGTAAGAGTTCAATTGTGTCTATTTATGTCAATTACCTCCAACGCATTTCCTATCGAACCACCAATTTGATTAACTGACGACGCAAGTCTATCTAAACCCTTCCTAAATTTTGGATTATCCAACTTTCTGGAGTTATCAAACGACTCATAACGATGCTCAACCTGTGTGTCAATAAACTTGAGGTCAATGTCAAGTTACATCAAGAATTAAAGTTAATAAAGAGAACATTGAGCCTAACCATCATATGAACAAATCAGTCGATATCACAAACAAATAAAAGATACCATAGAGGTAATAATCACCTGGTTGCTTGTTGATAGATACTGTTTCTATTTTCACACTGATAGGAGTATCAAAACGTCGAGGAGGAGCATAGCCTTCCTTGCTAAAACACCCCAAAATCCTCCTGGTTCATTGGTACTGCCCATCGACGTATAATCATAGGTAGCAGAACCCTGCATTACCACATATCCATATTATCAGCAAAAACAAAAAATGCTCCTCTCTGTCTCTATAATCCAGTATATCTAGCCTCTACATTCGGTTTTTTTCCTTAACACATTTACGAACACGCAGTTACAGGGACGTTTCTAAGTCAGAAACAGTTAGAGGCAATCTCAGAACTACCCTTTTATAAGCAATTAATCACCCCTTTTTATACACCATAGCTTGTGAACCTATGAAATGAATCTTTCCAGCACAAACATAATATAACTGAAGAATAATGGCTTTACACCATAGAGCACAAACCCGCAAAAATTATTCCAACTAATTGAAGAACACACCAAACAATTGATCTTTCTAGTTAATTACTCATATATATTTTCGGTAACTTAAACAATAGACAAAAATTAGTCATATATTTTGCTAAGTACATCTAAAAAAAATGTTGAATCACATGCTACCCCTGAAGCTTTAGTCAAACTCATCACTCTGTAATTGAAATTCCAAACATCTTGATTCTTATACTACATCTTTTAAGATATTTCATCGAACACCTCTACACATCTTAATTAAACACTTGACTTAATATGCATCCCATAGAAGAATTAAAAATTTCAACGTCAACATCAAGTTATTTCAGCATAAAAAATGAATCTAGACCTTAAAAACAATGTGGCGATAGTTTCACGTGAAGTTAGTCTAGTAAACTGGATATCAAATTTTACCTCTAAATAGAACTCGACATGGTAAATTGTTAATCGTATGGTATTAGCTTTTGAGGCAGCTATCACCGTATCCTTTATTTCGCGCTGCTTTTGCTGGCTTACAGCCGCTGCACCCTGATCAAAGACACATAATCAGCAACCCACATTAGTAGAAACCGATAAATATAGCTTCACGAACACTACCATGTTCTTTCAGACCCTGTTTCAGCACTCTAAACCCGCTCATTTCAGGCCCTCTTTCAGACCCCAAGCACACCCATTTTAGCAAACAAAATCACCCACAACAGCCCCCATTTCAGTAGTCAAAGCCACCACTTTCAGCCCGTGTCTTAGCACCTAAACACACCATTTTCGGCCACCAAACCCCCACACCAGCAAAGTTCCTATCATATCTGTGCGTAACCCGCCAAACTTAGTCACCTACTGGTTGAGTATTTCATGTTTAAACTCAATTGCAGTCTTATCACGGGTAAATAACCTGGGTAAATTTATCTAATAAGAAACACATCATAATTAATAGCTTTTACCTTGGTATGAATTTCAGCATCCATTGACCGATCATAATTGACTAACTTTTTAACAAAACTTACATGTGAACTTATAACATAACTTTTTAACATCCCCAGCAACCGAGAGATCTGGCAACGGTGAGAGATCCGGCAACGACAACAGCAGTGCAATACAGATCTAAAAAAAAAAAAGTCGAGAACTCTTAACTCAGATCTATAACTGATATATATGCAGATTTAAAAAAAAAATCCTTTAATACCTCAAAACATATATCTCGATATATAAAATAACTTCAAAACATTAGATTTAGACCCGGACTTTATACAACAAAATAAAATAAATTAGCTCAAGCTTGGTACCATCAAGATGATAAAAGTAACCCATACCTTTCTTCTCGGATGTAGATGCCCATCTTTTGTTACTCATAAAAACCCTCTTCTGCCACCAGAAATCATTAACAGCAAGTTACTAACAGATCCTGTTAACAAAAAATTATAACTAGTTAGAAGAAAAAAAAAAGTATTCGATTGAAATGGGTTTACGGTAAAAGTGGATTTCAAAAATTAGATCGTATAGCATATCTTCGATTGAAAGGTAGAGTTTTTGAAGAATCAATTCCATATATTTGATTATGAGAAAACTTCGACTGGAAGTAACTCTCCCTAATTTTGATTTTGAGATAAAAGACCATTTGGTTGTATGGAATGAATGCAGAAAGTGGTGGGACAATTCAATTGTGACTTTCCTAATTATTAGTTGTTACTTTATTGAATAATTGCATAAAGTGAACAATGTCGAGTAAATGGGGGATAGGATCCTCTCAAGTTATAAATAACTTGATGGATCAAGTTAAGCAATTATTAACCCTTAGATCAAATCCAATGGCTCAAATCAAAAGAACATGAAATGATTTGAGCCATTAGATTTAATCTAATGGTTAATACTTGCAACTTGACCCATCAAGTTATTTATAACTTGAGAGAATCCTCTTCCAGTAAATGGTGGAACAATGCCAGAGTAAATGGTGGAACAATTCAATTTGTAATATGACGTGGCTTTGTTGAGTTAGCTTAAATGACATGGCTTTTAATGACAACTTGGCATTAATGATGTGTCATACATTTAAAAAAAAAAGCTTGGTTTATTATATATATAGATATAGATGATGTGTAAAAAGATCATTACTAATCAATTTTTTATTTTTTATTTGTTAAAAAGGAAATATCACTAAAAAGTGTTAGAATGACAAAAATTAAACATAAAAGTAAATTAAAAAAAAAACATAGAAAAAATACATATGAAGTTATGAGGTTATGAGTTGTGACATTATTTTTTTTAGAGTTAATTACATAAATGGTCCTTGTGGTTTACCAGTTGTTATGGATTCAATCTATTTTTTATTTTTGTTATGGATCCAGTTACTATGGTTTTGAAATATCACGGATCTAGTCCAAATGCTAACACAAGTTAACTTTGGCGTTAAATCCCATCACATGACAAAAATTGATGGGTGAGTATTTATGTTTTTTCTTGTTTCCCCTTTTCTTATATCAGTATCAAAGGTGTACTTGTGTTTGACCTTTCATTTCATCTTTAATCCCTAACCTTTTAACTTCTCAATTCTCTCTAAACCTAATTCAATCACTAACCCTAATTTCATGATCAATTAGTACAATGTGGTCTTTAAGAAAAAAAAAGGAGAATCTCTTGATCCCTACAAAAAATACAGTAAGACTTATTCACGTTTTTGTAAGATTGCTTGCATGAGGTATTTGAATGACTTATTTTAATGAGTGTAATATAAGCATATATATTGTGTAAATTTAAGCATATATACTGATAAAAGATTATTCTCTTTTCAACAGATGATGACCTTACCGTATTTTCTTTGGAAATCAACCATGGAGGGGTGCTTACTAGTTGTCCCAATAGATGCTACAAAGGTGGTAAGGTTAACTGGTTTGATGATATTGACTCGGATGACTTTTCATATGTTGAAGTAACTGCAATGTTGAAAGTGTTAGGTTATGTAGAATCTGGTATGCAATATCATTATAAGAAACCAAACACTGATTTAGATAATGGTCTTGAACCTCTTGCTAATGATAGTGATGTGTTGGATTTGCTTAAGTATGTTGATAGGTATAAGGTAATGGAGTTTTACATTCAACACCCTGTTTCCAAACCAACAACTGTAGCACCATTGTTGATTGACAATGGAGTCACTATGGTTATAAGTAAGAATCCAACATAATTTGACATGTCCAATGACTTTGATCCATTTTTTCCTAACTTTAACTCAAACACTGCTAAGGGTCAAAGTAGCAAAAGTTCAGGGGATGGAATTGGGGTAAGTTAAGGTGTTAATCTAGTGAATCTGATGAAAGTGAGACTAATGGTAGTGATAATGACAGTGAGGATAGTGACCTTATTGTTGACCAAGAGAATCTCTTAGATGATGTTGAGGTAGACATGGAAGAATTTTGGAGGAATATAGATATGCATGTTAAATGGATAGGTGTAAAACCCTAAAAATCTAAAACGCGTGAAGAGACTATTTTACCCCTCAAAGTTAATGCTTGTAAAATATGTAAGATACGTCGAGCTTATTAAATACGTTTATAATCTAACTCGTAAATGATCAAATTGTACAAGATAATAAAATCGACTTACACCTTATGTCTAACATGTACCCCACGTTTTTCCTAAGTTGCTTGGGCCGAATATTATGTATAAAATACTAGACATTACACTTAAAATTTTAAAGCCATCTACATTATTTTGGAAAGTCCAAAAATCTGTTTTGACTCCCTTGTTGTCAGCCGAGAATCCTACCCCATTTACTCCAATTGATCTCATTCATTTAACTTACCTTTTCACATTTAAAATCACACACTAAAACCCTAAATCCAAAAAGTGACGGCACATCTTTTTTTGTTCTTCTTTTTATTCGTTCGATTACCAAAGCCAGCAAGGAGAACGTGATACAAAGGGCTGTGGGTCGTGGGTTGTTGATTCGAAAGGCTGATCGTGGGTTGCTTGTTCGGAAGGCTGCTGTGGTCATGGTTTCTAGTTCGAATGGGGTATTCTGATCGTGGGTTCTTAGTGATCTTGGCTCTCGTTCCTTCATTCGATCACACAAGGGTTTGTATTCCCAATCCTATTTCAATCTTTTCCATTTTACCATGTGACTCGTGTGATTCTATCTCCAAAACAATGCATGTTAGTCAACTAAATCATCACATAAAATGTTATACGAATCTCACATAAAGAAACAACATTTGTCACATAAAATCATAAGTGTAGGAAGCATGAATTCAACCCCTATGTATAAATTCTTTGTGAATCTGTTCGACCACCCTTTTGATATACACATATTATCTTAAATTAGTATCAAGCTATAATGGGTAAAAAAACATACGTATACATCTTGGTTCAATTGGTGTCGATAATAATAAATCAAACGGGTCTCGTTATCTTGGTGTCGAGTGCACAAATCCATGGCTAGTGTCTTCCTATTTCAATATATACGTACTGATATATATATATATAAAGAATGGTTGCAATTGTTTTTCAAAATAGTTTATACATGGTCTTGTGGGGGTTACTTCAAAGTTGATCGCGGGATTCTTGGGTAAACCGTTTTGTATGTTTGAAAGTGTGTCGGGAAGACGAGTCGGGGGTTAGTCATTAGGTGCGGTTACTGATTCGTGTTGGCAAGTTTTATGAACCGCTAGCGAGGGCAATTTCTTGAAGCAAGTTCGAATGAATGTTTGGAAAAAAAAATAATAACTTTGAATCTAAAAAAAACGTTTTATGGGAATTACAATTTAATAAATTTTAATATTAAGGCTATTTTCACTTTTAACCATTATCTTTGGAAATTGGTCACAATCAAACCTTTGATTTTATGAATTGTCATTTTACAACTTAAGCTTGGACCTTGTCTCATGCAAACCCTAAGGTTTTAGAAATTTCGCATATCAAACCCTAAACTTTGACAATTATCATATTTAACCCCAGACTTTATTAATAAGTTATTAAAGAATCTAAAATATGATATTTGTTATATTAAACCCTTAAGTCTATTAAATTGTTTACTAAATATAGAAATTTCTTAATTTGAATGGTTACTTAATTCGGATAGCCGTCTAATTTGGGAAGTACGTAACTTAATAAACTTAATTATTGCAAGTTACTCATTCGGTCAACTTACTAAAAATCGAAAGTTACCTAAAAATGGAAAGTTACTAAAAGTGGAAACCTACTAAAAAAATGGAAAGCCGTCTAAAATGAGTAATCTGATCTTAATAAGCGTTATCTAATTCATAGGTTTCGGACGACGGGATTGATTCTTCGTGTGACCTTACTTTCCTATTCTGCTTGCTTCGATTGAGGTACAGATATTCTATCCCTTTTCAGTAGGGATTTCTCATGACTTTTTGACCCTTTGACTTTGCTTCATTTATGTTATCCCTTGCTATGATTCCTTATGCTATGATCCTTTTGATATGATTCCGATATGATCTTTTGGTACGATTCTGTTCGCTATGATATTCGTTTGTTATGATTATGAACCTTCTGGTTATAAACCCTTTGATTATGAACCTCTGATTATGAACCTATGTTATGGAACTCTGATATGACCTTTGATATGAACTTTGATATGAACTTTGATATGAACCCTTATGATATGATATGATTATGCTTTGACCCGTCAGTTTGATACCCGAGCCAAATATGTGTTCCTAGTCATGAAGGTAACATGACTGTGTCATTGATGCACCAATGGCATGACTCAGTGTGCCGCAGTGATGTTGCACACCGTCCCCATTATGATATGATTATGAGCTCACTATATGTATATGATTTGGCCACTATGTTTCCGGGGGGCGTATGGATGCATCCTAGATATGATATGATATTAGTGGATTTAATATGATATGATATGATTTATATGGTGAATGATGTCGTGTGCAATACGCGTCTTCACATTCCGGGAGCTAGCTACTCCATTTGTTACTGAGGTCTCCCCTCCTATTATGTATGGTATTCCGAGGTCACCCCTCCGAATACAATGGTTACTTATGATATGATATGATATGATATGATATGTTCCGGGCTCGTGGTAGATTTCTGACAACCCTTACACCTTTGATATACCTATATTGTACCTTTTGTATTCCCCAACGCACCATATGCTACGTTAATTGTTCATTACTCAGTACCCTTATATGACTCACTCTACTACCAAGATATATATATATATTCCATTTCTTGATCTGTCACACTCTCATTCCGTTATTTCAGACTATCGTTCCATTCACGTACCGGGTTATTATACGTTTATTGGATTTGTTTATGCTATTTATGTTTTATGTTACTACTGATTATCCTGCTATGATGTGATTAATATGCGGTTATCGAGTTACTGTTTTCATCGATGATATGTGATCTCACTATTATGTGAACCTCTGAATTGTCTGGTGACCATGCCAATGTGTAATCGATAGTTTTGTCGGTTTATTATGTGTGCTTTGTTCGGTTAATCTCGTGGACTATGACTATCCCGTTGTATTCTTATCTGTTTATTGTTGACCTGCCATGTTTACATTCTGCCTATGCTACGGTTTGATTGGGTAAATGGTTCAACTTGTGATGTACGGCTTGTTAATTTGTTGTCCTGCTATGTCTTTGATTCATTCAATTATATCGTATGTTGTATTCCTACTTGTTACGTGTGACTGCCATGGGTGGACTACTATTGGTACTCTGTTGATTATGATGTTGATTTTGTTTTCAAATAAGTGTTTTTGACATGCGTGTTTGCCATGTTCACTTACTAATTAATTGCTTCCGCTTGCCTTAGATTTCTCTTTGACTTGTATGGCTTATGATTTCCTGAATTGATTGTATGCTGTATATGCTGTGTGGATATGATGTCTGCTAAACTTGCTTATGTTTCAGTACTTATATGCCTGGTTTGTATGTGCTTGTATGCTTGTCATGATGCTTTGCTTTGCTTCGTTCTCCTTGTTATCTGTTCGTTTTGGATATCTGTATAATTGTGTTCTGCAGGATCCTCATTGACTCATTGTCCTCATTTCGCTGCGACTTTGTTATCAGTTTCATTATTCCATTTCGCATTTATGATTTTATTTAGCTTTCATTTTGTTATATCTGTTCACTGGGCTTTTTAAGCTCAGCCGCATTTCTTTTCCTGCGGCAGGTTTTAGGTTGGAAGATGGGCTTCGATGGGCTGAGAGTTAGAGTATCTGAGTGGACCAACCCTAGCACCTTATTACTTTGGGACTTATTTTGAAGAGCTTTTGTTTTGAGTTTTTCTTTTCATTTTGGATATTGTATTTCCTTGTCAGACAACTGTTCATATGATTTGATACTTCATTTTAAGGTTTTCGTTTGCAAAGATTTTAATTGTATGTTCTGATATGACACCAGAATGTGACACTTCTACCCTTGTTGGGTTGGGGTGTTACAATAGGTTTTAATGAGGCGGAAGCAGAACCAACTATAGATTTTGTAGATGAAGATGTATACCATGAAAAGTTTGAAAGTGCTAGTGATCTTGATGATGATGAAGGTGAGAAGAAAAAGGCTTTAAAGCAGTTGAGAATAAACCAAAGTATTGTTGATGGAGAGGAAGGAAAAGAGAGCTTTTATATGGGTAGAAAGTTTGGTAACAAGGAAATCATTAAAAAGATGGTGACCCAACTTTATGTTGAGACTAGGAGACAACTTCATTTGGTTAGAAATGATAAACAGAGAGTGAGAGGCATATGCATAGGTGAAGTACCAGTTTTTACCACTGAATCACAAGAAATGTTTAATAACAACAATTATCCTAACTCCACCAGAATAGCTAAATCTACCAGAATATCATACCACAATTGGTAGGCCTAGGAAAAAGAAAAGGAAGACATAAGCTGAACTTATGGATAATATGGTTAAGGGGGGGGGGTATGCTAAGTAGAGAAAGGAAATTTGTGACTTGCAAAAAATGCAAACAAGTTGGCCACAAGAAAAAATCTAGCAAGGGTTAAACCATGGGTTCTCAATCTACTAAAACTAAGAAAAAATCCAAACCCAAGATACCCTCAAAGGATGAAACTGAGGGGTCTTCACAGGAAGTAACTGCTGCAACTCAAACACCTTCACAGACTGCTGGACCTGAAACACCTTCACAGACAACACCTTCACATACTGCTGCAACATCTAAGATACCTTCATAGGCTTCTGCAACTCCTAGAAGGGACTCAAATTTGAAAATGACCAAGGCAACTGCTAAAAGGAACTCACTTGTGAAGATGACTAAGGCAACTGCTAACAGGAACTCAACTAAGGATAACCAAGGCAATTGTTGCAACACCTTCATAGACTGCTGCAACACTTTCACCTTTGAAGATGACCAAGACAACTGCAAAAGAGAGGGGGTAAGAAAAAGGTTGTGTCTTTTGTTTTTGATCATTTGGATTACTCATAGACTGTGAGCTTGAGTGTTTTTTATTTGCTTTCATGTTTCCTAAGATTGTAGTTTTGTATTTGGATAATATGCTTTGGTTGACTGTAATTGACAAGTATGCCTGGATCATATGCTTTTGTTGACTATTGTTTGGAAAGTATGCAAGTTATGTTTCTATGCAAGTATGTCAGTTTGGGTCAAGGTTTTGTTGTCTCTGTGTATGTGTTGCTGCAACTAGTTTTCTTTATTGTGTTTATGTATGTGTAGCTGCAAGTAGTTTTGGTTTAGTCATGTTGTAAAACCAAATTAGGTCAAAAAATTGAATCCAAAATGGGTCATACACTGTAAGTGCAAGTGCGATTGCAAGTACTCATGTTGTGCAAGTTGTGGTTGTGTAATTGCAACTGCAAGTACTCATGTTTGTGTATGTTGTATTACCAAAGTCAAACATAAACCAAAATTGGTCAAAAAATTGAATCCAAAATGGGTAAAAAACTGTTAGTGCAAGTGCAATTTCAAGTACTTATGTTGTGTAAGTCGTGGTTGTGTAATTGCAACTGCAAGTACTCATGTTTGTGTACGTTGTGTTTCCAAAGTCAAACATAAAACAAAATGGGTCAAAATATTTAAAACTAACAAAGTCAAACATATACCAAAATGAGGGTTTTTCATTTAATACCCATAAACATTACACCAACCAAGTACAACCTTTATTCCATCCTACAACTACACCTGTCACACTGTTAGGAATTACAGATTTGATAATTACAAAACTCGCAAGCAAGAATGGAGAAAGAAGAAACAATGAGGACCTAATATGTAATAGTTAGATAGCTTTGTTAGTAAGCTAGGGTTTTCTTGTAACCTCCCTCTATTATATAAAGAGGGTGGCATCTAGGTTATGAGCATATCCAGAAATCATAGAACTCTCCCAATGAGAGTCTAGACACACGAAGATAGCGTGTGTATATTAGTAGTTAGTAGTTTATGTATTAGTTTCTTTATCATGTTTGAATAAAAAAACCTTATTAGTAATGTTAATTGTGTTCTTATTCTTATTCCGTTGTGTTTCAATCAATCAATATTATTCATACCCTAGCTGAGTCCAGATCTATGGATTTAACAATTGGTATCAGAGCCTCGTGGCTCTCGATTTAGGGTTTATAAGGTTTTTGATGTCGTGGTTATGCAGAAAAAGTTGAAGAAGAGTAGATCTGATGATGATGGGTTGAAGTTTATTAACCATTGGTACGTTATTAAATTATTACGCAACTAGTAAATGCTCATTTCATTGTTGTGATATTAATTGATTGAATTAAGTAAATGAATATTATGGTCTTTATTGGTGGATCGTGGGTCTGTACGAGGGCCCCATTTGAATTATCAATTCATTCCAAATTGATTAATTCTAGTGTTTCGTATGTTTTGATTGGTCAATGATATCATCTGGTATTGAATAAAGTGGGGCCGAAATATTTGACTTTGGTCGAAGGTAGGAGTACTGGTCTTGATTTATACTGGTCGGTACTGTTTGTGATTTGTTGCAAATTAATTCGTATTTGATCACGTGGTTGTTACTCAATTCTTGGATGTGGGGCTAGTTTTCTTTTAATTGGTTGATAGTGCATGATTTGATCTGACTTCACGTGGCCAAATATTAGTACTGATTTCATGGGTGTACTGCTACTATTATTTCCAACGAGGTTAATTCTAGTCGAATGTTTATACTGTTAATTGATTACTAGTCTTGGTGAGTTGAATTTTTATTCAAGGATGAACACTAGTAATTAATATGTTTTCGGATTGATTTGGTGTTCCTACTATTTGCATGTTTTGATTCGTACTGGTGGTTATGACTTCCTACTGGTTGCATAGTCTGATTCATACTGGTGGTTATGACTTACTACTAGTTATATCATTCCTACTAGTTGCCTATTCTGATTTGTACTGGTAGTTATGTCTTACTACTGGTTATTCCTCTTGGTCTGCTTACGGTTTCTTCTGGTAGCCTTTTTCTATTGCTGCTAGTGTTGTCCTTGCTGCTAGTGTTGATTGATATTGGACAACACATATTAGAGGTCCATTAACGCCCTTGGACTCTGGACGATGTGATGCTTATGGCTTGTTTATGAAACGTATTTGGTGCATTGGCTTTTTAATCAATTATGTGAAAAGAGTATCCTTAGTGTTCGTAGAATCGTCAACGTGAGGCAACGATACAGCTAAGGAATACGGTAGATCGCCGCCTGAGGTAACAATTACATAAGAGAGGATGATGTTATTGCACTTAGATGTTTTCATTTGATGCTTATTATTTTATGGCTCGTTTTGGATATTATGTGAAGATGTAATTACGAAGACGATTGCATATTGCTTATTTGATGTTGTAGTTGAGTTTCACAGGTGCATGTTCTTATCATATCTCAAAGTGGGTGGCACTTTGGAGATAACTTGTTTGTGCGTTAATGATGTGACAAAGACTTGATGAATCTAGCGAAGGGGTGTGATCTACAAACTGAAGGTGCTTAATGCTCTCATTTGCTATCACTTTAAGGAGTTAGGTTGTAGTGCTCAGTGTCTCATATTAGTTGAGGGTTTATCAAGAGGAGGAGTTCTACTTATACTTTATAGGAGTATGAGTTTGGAGTCACGTGGATAGTACAAGATATAAGACGCAAGTTTGGGAAATTCAACTTCTTCCTCAAATTCGTTATACTCAGTTTTCTTCATCAATAATCACTACATAGAGCCTAAAACGTCCGAGATTCAAGAGATGGTTAGTATATTTTTAAGGGGAAGCTTATTGTTCATATACATACCATCTACATGCATCACTTGAGGGGAAGCGTTTACGAGTTGCACATGACCCCTACTAGATGTTTACAAAAAGGGGAAGAAGATTCATGATGTGCAACTTATTATTGAGATGACATGTTGTAGCATTGTTTCTTCATGAAGATTATTTTGTAATATCAAATAGGGGAATATTGTTAGGAATTACATATTTGATAATTACAAAATCCACAAGCAAGAATGGAGAAAAAAGAAATAATGAGGACCTAATATGTAATAGTTAGATAACTCTGTTAGTAAGCTAGGATTTTCTTGTAACCTCCTTCTATTATATAAAGAGGGTGGCATCTAGGTTATGAGCATATCCAGAAATCATAGAACTCTCCCAATGAGAGTGTAGACACACGAAGATAGCATGTGTATATTAGTAGTTAGTAGTTTATGTATTAGTTTCTTTATCATGTTTGCATAAAGAAAACCTTATTAGTAATGTTGATTGTGTTCTTATTCTTATTCCGCTATGTTTCAATCAATCAATATTATTCATACACTAGTTGAGTCCAGATCTATGGATTTAACACACACTGACAAGTAGATCTACTACTCTTAAAGCTAATACAAAAAAAAAAAAAAAAAAGCTTCAACTATTCAAAAGATAGAACAACACAAAAACAACCCACTACCCAGCTAAACTAACATTAACTTCAATCGCCTAGCTTCAAGATGGATTTGAGACAACGCAGCTTCTTGGTCATTCATTGAACGCAAAAGCCCAGGAATAATTTGCACAACTCTTTGACACATTGGTGGATCGTACCAGTCCACCAAGCCATGGTTTGATACCTGAGCAGTTACCAAAATTAGGTCAAAAAAGAAGATCTAAAAACAACAAATTCTAACAACTTAAGGGCTTAACACAACAATAAAACCGCCTTCCTGGGTTCGTAGCAGTCCAAGATGTACGAATTATGCAAACTATCCCACAAGAAGGGCATCGAACCATCTCTTAAGTATGTGAGTGTTATTTGGGTGTGTTTGTTTTTCGTTTCAGTTTTGACCTGTCAAAAGGGGGAAGAGTGGTATTAGTAAACGGGGGGAAATGAGAAAAGGGGGGAAAATGAGAGGGAAACAAGGAAAGACATAAATACCCATCACGTTTTTGTCACTTGATGGGATTTAACGCCAAAGTTAACTTCTATTAGCCTTTTGGACTAGATCCGTGATATTTCAAAACCATAGTGACTGGATCCGTAACAAAAATAATAAATGGACTGAATCCCTAACAACTGGTAAACCACATAGACTATTTATGTAATTAACACTTTTTAAGTACATATAATGCCTGAGAAAAAGTTCGTTTGCATACTCTTATTTTGTATACGCATCCTCACCATCAATTTAATTTTAATTGGATATAATGGTAGGGATTTAATATAAGATTTAATTGGTTAAACCTATTTTCTTGTATTTTTTTTACACACACGGCAAATAAGTATCTCACAATAAAAATATTTTATTGTTTTTACACGTTTTCCTCCGTTTCCATACGTTTTTTGCCGCTTTCAGATGTTTGCATACATTTTCATCCACTTTCATACGTTTTCGTCCATTTTCTTATGTTTTCGTTTGTTTTCATACGTTTTCGTCGGTTTTCATGCATTTACATACGTTTTCGTCCTTTTTCATACGTTTTCATCTGTTTTCCTACGTTTTTGTTCGTTTTCATATGTTTCCATCCATTTTCTTTCGTTCGTTTTCATAAGTTTCCATCCATTTTCTTTCGTTCGTTTTCATAAGTTTCCATCCATTTTCATACGTTTTTGTCTGCTTTCGTACGTTTTCGTTCGTTTTTATAAGTTTTCATTCGTGTCCATATGTTTTCAGATGTTTTTATACGTTTTTGGCCGTTTTTGTATGTATTATACGTTTTCATACTGTTTAGTCCATTTTTATGCGTTTTCAGACGTTTTCTTACGTTTTCATCAATTTTCATACGTTTTCGTCCGCTTTTACATGTTTTTCGTGCATTTTTATACGTTTTCATATGTTTTCGTCTGTTTTATACGTTTTCGTCCATTTTATACGTTTTCGTCCATTTTCAGATGTTTTCGATCGTTTTAGACATTTTTATACGTTTTCATCCGTTTTCATACGCTTTGTTTTCATACGCTTTTATACGTTTTCATACGTTTTTTTCCATTCTCATACGTTTTTGTCCATTTTCATATTCTTTTGACAGTTTTCAGAAATTTTCCTACGTTTTCATAAGTTTTCGTTCGTTTTAATACGTTCTCAACTATTTTTGTATGTTCTCTTACCTTTTATATGTTTTCGTCTGTTTTTATACATTTTCATCTTTTTTTCACACGTTTTCGTATGTTTTGTTTATTTTCATCCGTTTTCATACGTTTTCGTACAAAAACGTATGAGAACATAGAAAAATGTATGAAAACGTAGAAAAATGTACAAAAACATATGAAAATGTATAAAAAACGTACGAAAACATACAAAAAAGTATAAAAACGAATAAACATATATAAAATGTGAAAACCCAAAAAAAAAAAAAAAAAAAACACTTTTGACCCATTAAACCCAAATTTAACCAATGGGTCTCAAATTGTCACTTGTGATATTTTAAGTTCATGAGTGTAAGTTTGTTTACGAGTTAAGCTGTCTAGTTTAATTTTTCTTTGAACTTAATTGGATTGATGTGTTTTGTTTATGCGATTGCTTCATATTAAAGTTGTATCAGTTGTAACGTTTTAAGTTAATGAAAATTTACAATGCTTATTAGTTAAACTATATTATATGAAGTGTCTAATATCACTTGTGATATTTCATAAAAATAGTTAATGTCTAATATCACTTGTGATATTTCGTAAATAAACAAGTATGCTTTTTAACCTTTAGACAAAAATACACCGTTGGTTCCTAAACTTGTCAAAAAACATCACCGAGAGACAAAAGTTAGCATTTTCGTCGTCGTGAGTATTTTTTCAAGTTTTTGAGGCCAAAGAGGTCCCTTGACCCGTAATGCTCTTGTTAAACCCGTTCCTTTCCGTTTTATTTGTCTTTAGTCCGAGGGCATATGCATCATTTTGCAATTTCGCTATACCAAGTATGTATTATTTCCACATGTCCTATCCCCCTTCCCGCCCCATAAACAACTAGACTGCCTCTTTTTTTGTCCCAAAACTTTCTTTAAAAGAATTATCACAATTCATAAACCCTAATTGCATGTCACAAAACCATTTATATATTATTTAGAATTCCAAAACATGGATTTTACTTTATAGAAAGTAAGAAGAGATCCAGGTTATCCAGTTGATGATACCGTCCTGTACAACTATGTTAAGAAGAAATATTATACGTTTTTTTGTCATAATCGTTGGAATATCTAATAAGGGTATTTTTTTGCAATTAAGGTTTGATAATGTGCTTTGTTCAAATGATATGTTTCAGGTGGTAGATATAATATGTTTAGCATGAGGGTTCATCACATAGGTGTTTTAAATACTGGTCTGGTAGAATATACGATGGAGGTATAGAAACTTTAGTTGATTGGTTGATGTTGATAGTGTGTCAATTGAAGAGTTGGATGTTCTTATGTATGAATTGGGTTACGAGATAGGTAAACAAAATTACTATTACTTTGTTAAGCCTGGTAGTAATTTAGATGATGGTTTGTATAGCTTAAGTGAGACTAGGAATTTAAAAATATTGAATGATCTTGTTGATGACCATAAAATGATAGAAGTTTATGTAGAAAATGGTAACACAAGATTGGATCTTAGTGAAATGTCACCAAAGTCAATTAGGACCGTTATTGCTGACGTGGATGTAACAAAGGAGAAGGAAGCTCTTGCTATTATTCCATATTGCTCAAAAAAATTGTTCTTGGAAAACATTGTTAATAAGCCTGTGGTAGAGGATTTAATTCAAGTTACATAACCATCTTTGGAAGTTAATACTTTGGGAAAATTTAGTCAGTTGCCAGAAATTGAACCCTTGTTTTCATCTATAGAGGTCTGTCAAATTAAAGATGTTTTAAGTGATGGTAATGAGCAAATAGATAAACTTGTTAACCATATCCAAATAGACAGTCCTGTAGAGGTATGTGAAACTGAACAAGATTTAGGTCATCAAGAAGAGGAGATAGATACACCTGTTGAGCATATGCAAAAAGGCAAATCTGTAGAGTTCTGTGAAATTGATGAAGAGTTATGTGATGACAATGTGAGTGAAACATATAGTTATGAGAGTGATTTCGATGTTATTGAGAACATTCAAGATCGAAACATAGTTTTTGATGAGGAGAATACTTTTGAGGAGCCTGATGTTATGTTACTCTGTTCAAATTGATTGAGACTATAGAGTTACTCAATACAGGTAGCTCTAGCCAGATACCGAATGATTTTTTTTTGTGAAAAATGAGTTAGATCTCTGTGATGATAATGAGTCTGAAAGTGGTTCTGAGAATAAGGATGCGTATATAATTAGGAAGAAAAAGATGAGGGCATACAAGAAACAAAAGTTAAGTGAGGCAGAACAAGTAGAAAGATGAAGTATTATTTTTCTATGGTCAAACTTTTGTAATTGCAAAAGAAGTCAAAGATAAGATCAACTTGCATTCAATACAAGCTAGGAGGAAATTGCAACTCATTAAGAATTACAAACAAAGAATTAGGGCTAGGTGTGTGGGAACAATACCATTTTGTGGTAAAGGTGAAGGTGTTAGGTTGAGAACAACCCCAAATAGGAAAACTGGTCCGTTAACTAGAGGCCTCGGAAGAGATGTATATTTACGATCACTCAAGGAGCAAGCAAAAGATTGCACATGGTTGTTGTATGTAGAAAAAGACACATCTAAAGATTTATGGATTGTTAGAACTTTCAAGGATGAACACAAATATTTGAAATCAAGAGAGATCAAAGCTCGTGACTACAAGTTTCTCTCAAAGCAAATACTTGACCAAGTTCAAGTCAATCCAGATATTTCAATCAGGGCTGTTCAAGATCAACTCACTAAAAAATTTGAAGTTCAAGTTTCTATGCAAAAGGTATCAAGGGCAAAAAACAAGGCAAAAATTGAGATTAAGGGTGATCATAAGCAGCAATACACTATTTTGAGAGACTGTGTTGTAGAGTTACAAAAAACAAGCCCTAATACAACAGTTAGGATAAGTGTACAAACTACAACAGATCCAACAAGTCCAACCAGAGTTTTCAATAGAATGTATGTATGCTTAGGTGCTTTAAGGAATGATATAAAGCTTGTCAAATAGAGTTGTTGGGATTAGATGGTGCTTTTATGACGGGTCATTTTCCTGGTCAGCTTCTTACATCTGTTGCTTGTTGGTATTGATAGCAACAATGGAATATACCCTTTAGCCTATGTTGTTGCAGAAGCTGAAAACAAAGATTCATGGACTTAGTTTCTTGAATGTCTAGAAGATGATCTTGACTTGCAGCCAAATTCAAACTGCACTTTTATCATGACACAAAAGGTGATGTTAATTTATAGTTGATTATATTCACTTTATTATTGATAAATGATACTTTTATTAGTTTAAATTTGAGCAATAACATTCATCCTTTTTTACTATAAGAAATCATCTTCATCCACCAATTTTCACTCACACATTTAACCTCATCTTCAACCTCTTTTCACCTCCAACAATGGCTTCACCACAAGGTTCCTCCACTAACTTTTTAAAGAAACCTAGAATTACTATTAGGAAACCAATATTCATTGATGTAAGAAGACTATGAAGTTAAAACACCACCATCTACTAGTGTACCAAGCTCACCATCTCCACCAAATGCACCTCTCAAAACATCTCTAATAGAGGAACACCATCATCCTCATCTCCATAAAATCAAGGCCCAACTCATCTTCATTTGAAGATCTCATGGAAACTCCTCCAAGAGTGGCTCATCCACCACATCCACAACCACAAAACCATCAACCCATGGATATCACCATCTCACTCTCTCCCATTAGTCCCTTGGACTATGCTCTTACTACTCCATCACCACCATCATTATCACCACCTCATATGGGTTATCCAACTGAACTTAATCTTGTTGATCTTCATGGTGCTAATTGCCTATGTTGCCTCCACAACCGTAACCTCATCCTTGCTTGAAGGACGAACTTCATTTTATGTTCTCCTATATTGAGCAACACATCACACCACCTTCCACTTTACTCACTCCACCATCCATATAACATCTTATATATTTATCATGCCATCTTAATAATCGTGTCACCAACCATTTTGTAAAAGAAGCAAATCCTAGATGCCTTTTAGGCATAGTTATTTGTTTCTAGTTTAAAATTATGTTGTTGTATTATCATATTTCTTTAAGTATCATGTCTTTTTATTATGATTGAATGAACTTTTATTTTGCACATGTTGTTGGTTGGTTTATCTATTTTTTATGTGACTTCTATTGTTGTGTAGTCACTTTTAGTTGTTAACTTGCTAGTATGTAGATATATTGCAATTGCACTCTAATTCGTTTTTGTAGCACATCACCATATCTCGATTCCTTGCCAGAGCTAGAGAGAAAGCTGATGTAGCAGGCAGTGACCCAGGTCACGACTACTATGGGTAGCCGGCCTTAATCTCGCGTAAACTCAGATCTATAAGTTTTTGAAAGTATAATTTTATACGATAAAATGATAAAACTATTCAAACACCCTTATAGTTTTCCACAAACAAAACATTATTTTTTGAATAAAAAGTAAAAAGTTTGTTGTTAACCACAACTTTAAAAGCCCGTTGTATTTGTGTTATCATTTTAATTTCAAATTCACGTGTTTAATCTACCCTCAAAAAATTAGATGGAATACAATAATTTTGACATAAGCATTTAGTGGATAAGAATCATAATAATTACGAGTACGTTATAAATAAACAATTTACCATTCTAAATATAAATGCTCATCTACAAACTCGCAACATCGTGCGAGCTGTATATCAAAATAAAACAAAATGAGATTTAATTTAGGAATGAAAATGTTTCAGTCTAAATAAAACGTTAAGATTTTTATAGTGCACACCAATCTGTGAAACCTGCTCCTCGCCAATTTGTTCATTCTTAAGTATCATAGATCACATTGTTGGAGTTAAATAAGGTTATGCTTATGCAATAACTATATACTATGAATTTTATAGTTAACATTACACCAAACCTGTTTTACTATATATCAAGCCGTCGGATTAAATGTATCCATTGAGTAGCTGGAATGTTACTTTAGCATTTTTTTAAAATCTACCTGTTGTTCTCTTATACCCTACAACTTTTGGGGATTAAACCATGTTAACGTGTTATGTTAATGATTATAGCGTGTATGCATGTTATTGCTACAATGTCAACGATTTAGTTCCATTTATCTATTATTGTTTTATTATAAATATTATTCAGTTGTTAATAATCTACAATGGCTGATGTTCCAACAAATTGGATAATGATTTTTTTCTAACATATTTACCCTTTAACAGTAAAGCGGTAGCAAGTTTTAGCCGGGAACCAGAGTACGACAATAGGTTTTGAGCAATGGGCTTTGTGTTTCGAATGGATCTGTATCTGTTGTAGCGAAGGATGTAATATATGTTTGACTTTTAGAGCATGCTTGACGATGTGATCTCCACCACACTGCTTGCAATTGGATGGTGACATTATTTAAAGTAGTAACACCTGCTTGACGATGTGATCTCCACCACACTGCTATAAAAATACAATCATCAAAAGTCAATACCAGAGATAAGTGATTAGTTTTTGTTTCATCAATATACGATACCTGTACAGGAGTGCCCACATGGTATCGTTGCATAATTCAATTTAGTTAATTTTATCATTTTTATCTGATAATTTAAACGAGTTCATGATACTTGCCATTCTTTGCACCCTAGTTAACTCATCAAAAAATAATTATAAAAAAATAAATAAAATGCCAAGTGGTGACAGCAATACCTTGGCTTGTTCAAATCCAAAGGTTTGTCTAAGTTACTATAAATTGAGCCCTAACATATTGACATTTAAATTATCCCACGAACAAGTTTAATCTTGCAAGCCTTTTCAACTCTAAAATGGCTGGTTTTAAAAACTTATTCGGGATCTTAATGCTTCAGATGGTGGTTCTTGCAATTATTTCTTCTCATGCAGACGGCCAAGGCCTGAAAATAGGGTTTTATGAGAAATCATGTCCTCATGCCGAGAAGATTGTTTTTAACGTCATGAAGGATGTTATGACTGTTGCACCCTCTCTATCTGGCCCATTGCTAAGAATGCACTTCCACGACTGCTTCATTAGGGTTTGTAATATGACCTCATAACCTTTCTTATTTCTCTTCTTAGAAATTTATATATTACTTATATGAGTTTATGAACTTTCTAATTATAGGGTTGTGATGGATCAGTTCTATTGGATTCTCCAAATAATCAATCCGAGAAATTTTCAATCCCAAATCTAAGCCTAAGAGGGTTCAACATTATCAATAGGGTCAAGACTGAATTAGAAAAGTCATGCCCGGGTGTAGTCTCTTGTGCTGACATTTCAGCACTAGTTGCCAGAGACGTCACAGTGTTGGTATATTTTTCTCCATGCATATTCGTCCTACATCTTCTCTACACAGCATAAAAAGAAAATAAAAGCTAATTTTGTAATCAATTCTATTTTTCATTATTTTATTGCCAATAATAGCTGAATATCTTTGTTAATGTTTTTCTTATGGTCAAAGACTAAGGGGCCATTTTGGGAGGTCGAGACTGGGCGAAGAGATGGAAAAATCTCCCTAATTGGGGACCCCATAAACCCGGTATCAGGGCTGCCACCGTTTTTTCTCAACATCACTGCTTTAAAGCAGTCTTTTGCATTAAGGGGATTGAGTGTAAAAGACCTTGTTGTTCTATCAGGTTTGAATGTTAAATATATAACAATATCCCTGCAACACTACCATGTCACCAGGGGTCTTTTTGTTTCTTACTCCTTCCGTTTCAAAATAAATGTCCACTTTCATATTGCATAAAGTTTTAGAAAATCCCACTAATACACCAATAAAATATCATACATACCCACTAAAAACTCTTTTGATTTGTTGAAACACAAAGTGGAGATTTGTTTTGAAACAACCCAAAATAGAAAAGTGGACATTTAATATGGGACATGAGGGAGTATAAATTATTGGATAGTAAGTTTATACAAAAACTCTTGGTCATTTGTAGGAGGACACACCCTAGGTATGTCACATTGCTCGTCATTCGAAAATCGACTATACAACTTCACGGGGATAGGTGATACAGACCCTACCATGGACCAAAACTACATTGCAAGATTGAAGTTGAAGTGCAAGCCAAATGACCAAAAAACAATAGCTGAGTTAGATCCAGGGAGCTTTAAGACATTTGATGACTCGTACTTCAGACTAGTGAATAAGAGGAGGGGACTTCTTCAATCAGATGCAGCTTTACTTGATGATCCTGAAACTAAAGCTTATATGATTCAGGCTACTAGCTATGGTTCAACTTTCTTCAAGGACTTTGGTGTGTCTATGGTCAAAATGGGCAGGATTGGTGTTCTAACAGGTTCTCAGGGTGAAATAAGGAAAGTTTGCTCCAAAGTCAACTAATCTCCTAATTTGTTGTAGAAAAATAAAAACCGATACTTCCTTAAATCATTTCAGCCTAAAATCTCACATGTATGATTGCATAGTGAGAAAAGGGATATCTTTCGAAGGCTCTCTATGCCAATCAAGTATATGGATCTCTAGCCAAGGGAATTTTTTCCATTTACATGTGTGGAGGAATGAGCTCTACTGAATTATTGTAATGTTTTTCGCCTTCTCTTTATGTTGTTTTTGTACTTGTATTTGTTTATTTTGATTTTAAAATATGATGAAATTGTTCGCAAATGGAATATGTTATAGATATTATATTATGGAATAAAAGGAATATTTTTATCACACACGCCTTTTGCCAAATCATATCTGTGAGATGGTTATATCTTTATTCTTTAACTCGTAAATTATGGGTTCAAGTCTCGCTATTGGCGAAAGTAAGATAGTTTTAATTGTTTGAGAATGTGTATTGATAGCGTATAGGATTTTTAGCTCAAATGGCTAACGCCTATACATCCATAACGAGTGCATTAGGCACAAAGCCCAATAGACAACACTTGAGATCAGTTTCCTTGGAAAGAAATCGGCCGAACACAAACATTATTTCCTGGAGAACCAACTACATGGCAAGAACATGCCTGGGAATCCCCAAAATTGTTATGCGTCTATGCCACGTGTAGCTACCTCATTCATGCAGAGGTAGTGCCAAGGGTATTTCTCTAGTACGTGCGGATCTTGTCGAAGATCCCCATGACCACTTGAGTCAATCATGTCATGACATGTGTCATCCTTGTATCTTCCATAAGATGATCGCCACATAGGACCACCAGATCATCAATGACCATTGCATCCCCTCCACGCATCACACACAACCCCAAATACATCACTATAAATACCCGTGCATTTGGAGAGAAGAACCAAGCTATCTTACTCGACATTTCACACACACAAAACATACACCACAACCCCAATCGTACATTAATGTTACCTCGACTCAAGATAACCATTTCTTATCTCGAGGTCCTTACCGAACGCGGAAAACCGAACATACGATTATCACCATCTCCCCTAAATCCTTGCTTTACGTACCCTACGCAAACATAGCGCCATTGGTGAGACCTGTTAGGGTTAAAGTGTTGGTCATTCATAGTATACGGACCTCTTGTATAAACTTAATATATGTTATAAGATACTAAGCATGTACTAAAGTCTAAACTAAGTGTGTATTGGTCATTCATAGTATACAAGCCCGCGTCCAAACACATATATCCCTCTCCTAGTGTGTTAGGAGAGGGTGGGAGTTCATTTTGTATGTTTACATTTACACATAGTTAGTGTGTGAAATGTGTTTTTGCTCTCCATTATCTCTTCTCTTTCTCTCTCTAGAAACGCCACTCTCTCTCTAATATCTTAGCCATTTCATGTGTGAGGCTTGATACCGAATGGGATCTTACAATTGATATCAGAGCCTCATGATGATACTGGGTTGATTTGGTAGTTTGAATAGTGTTTGGGTAGGTTTTAGAATCGAAAACGTAAGTATAGTTATCACTGACATCTTTCGTAAGTCATTTCTTAGATTTCACGGTTAAATTTGTTAAAGTTGTGGTTTTTATGTTAGTATAGGTGATAATATTGAGTCCATCAAAGAAAAATCCAAAAACAAACACTAGATTAAAAGTTATGGGTGATTCAGTGTAGAAAATTGCGGTTGATATTTACTCGGTAGCATCTTATTTATTCGGTAGCTTTAAAAATTTTCGATAGCTTCATATTTAGTAGGTGGTGACGTGACATCTAGAAAAAATTTCGGTAAAGTTGGACCTTCATTATCTAGTGATGTGGCACCTAGAACATTTTCACCAACAAATTTAGGTTCATCGAGAAATTTTTGTCGGTAGTTTTATATTACGTGGTACCGAGAACAAGTTGGGATTTCAACTAGTAATTTGGACTTTTTTTGGCAAGGAACTTAACACCTAGAAAAAGTTAACACCGAGAACTTTCTGGTCAACACCGAGAACCTTATAATAAACCGAGACCTTTATTCAAGTAAGGAACAGAGAAATTTGATATCGAGAAAAGTGGTTTATCACCAAGAACTTTTAAATTGTTACACGGAACCTAACAACTTGAAAAAGTCTTTGTTGGAGAAATATTGACCAAGTCTCTTTTATGTTTTAACGATGACAAATAAACGTTCGAAACATATAAAATCACAAACAAGTGATAATTTTGATCATATTTCACATAGTATCTGGTTATAAATGATTAGTAACTGGACAAAGAAGTGAGTGTCATCCCGTCCCTAGCTAAACGTATCAGTATTGTACCGGATCATTTATGATGCACCCCGTATTTTGGTAGATAAAGAATATGGGGAAAAGGGATAAAAGTAAGGAAAGAGATAGGGGATTAGGAAAAGAGAGAAGGAAAGTAGTGGTAATAATTTGCTTGCCTTTTCCATTCACATAACAACTATATATAATTGTAAATACAAAACAAGTAACATGACTGTTACTTTGCTAGTTAACATTCAACATAAAATATACCACCTAATCATCAAATCTAGTTGGACGTTTGACTAGTCTTGTGCTCTTTCTTGATCCTGAAATTACCTTACTGCCCCCATCAGTTTGTGTGGTATTTGGGCCCATATCATTGCCCCCTTCATCAAGAGGAACCTCGACCTCGAGGTTGAAGCTTGGAAAATCATGTCTGAACTCAAGAAGGTTTTCCCACGTGGCATCTGTGATAGGTTGATGTTGCCATTGCACAAGGACCTGTGGGATGGAACGACCATTTTGCAAAATGGTTCGTGAATCAAGGATGCGGTCTGGTAACAATATAGGATGGGCCCCAACAAATTCAGAAGGCAGAGACGCCACGACAGCCGTAGGATCACCAACACATTTCTTCAGTAACAAAACATGAAATACATTATGAACCTTTGCAGTATCAGGCAAGTCTAAACGATATGCAACAGAGCCAACACGTGCTAAGATTTGGAAAGGGCCATAGAATCGACGCGCTAACTTATTTGATTTTCTGTGAGCAAGGGTAGATTGACGATACGGCTGAAGCTTCACGAAAACCCAATCACCTTCCTTAAATTCTACATCAGTGCGATGTTTGTCAGCTAAAATTTGCATGCGAAGTTGAGCTTTGTACAAGTTAGTCTTTAGTTGATCTAGGAGATGAGTACGGGTGGATAATAAATCATCTAAAGCTGCAACCGGTGAGGTGCCAGTCAAGCAATCTTTTAAAGACGGTGGAGACCTACCATAAACCGCCTCAAATGGAGTCACGCGGATCGCTGAGTGCCATGATGTGTTGTAATGCCATTCAGCCCAGGGTAAATATTGAAGCCAAGAGTGAGGATGATCGGCAACAAAACAACGAAAATAGTCTTCTAGACATCGATTAAGCACCTCAGTCTGCCCGTCTGTTTGCGGGTGGTAGGCACTACTTGTGGCAAGCAAAGTGCCTTGAAGCCGAAAGAGCTCCTGCCAGAATGAGCTCATAAATATCGGGTCACGATTAATGGGTGGCCCGTGAAGTCGCATAATTTCTTTAACAAAAACGGATGCGACTTGAACAGCTGTAAAAGAGGATCCAAGGGCAGCAAAGTGAGCATGTTTCGAAAGACGATCAACCACCACTAAAATAGTGGTTTTACTAGACGAGGCAGGTAAGTGTGTAATAAAATCCATTGAGATCGACTCCGAGATCTGGCCTGGAATAGGTAAGGGTTGCAAGAGGCCTTGTGGGGCTGTAGTGAAGGGTTTAGTTTCCTGGCATATGATACACTGTGCCACATACTCTCGTACCATTTTACGCATTTTTGGCCAATAAAACGTCGAAGTGACTCGGGCTAGAGTTCTTTGCATTCCTGCATGACCTCCAACAGGGGAATTATGATACTCGGCCAATATTAATGGATGAAATGAAGATTCCAACGGAACAAGGATGCGATCTTTATATAACACCAATCCATTAGAAATCCGATAAAGAGGGAAGTCGGTAGGTGTTACAAGGATAGATTCAACTAGGTGAGAAGACCCCTCGTGGGTCTTTAAAAACAATCGTAAAGCATCCAGTAAAGCCACCATCAGTGTAGAGAAGGAGTGCATAGATATCATTAGATGAGTACACGCACTAGATGGTAAGCGCGACAATGCATCAACAGCTATATTGTCTCTTCCCGGCTTATAAGTAATGCTAAAATCATATCCAAGAAGTTTAGCTAACCATCGTTGTTGAGAAGGAGTTTGAAGAACCTGGTTCATCATAGTACGCAAGCTCTGATGGTCAGTTTGGACAGAGAAAGGGTGCCCCAACAGGTACTGATGCCACTTTTGTACAGCCTCGGTTATGGCAAACATCTCACGATCATATGCCGAAGATAAACGAAGTTTAGGTGATAAGGGCTTGCTAAAATAGGAAATTGGGTGACTATCTTGTAATAAAACAACACCCACACCAATCCCAGATGCATCAGTTTGAATGATAAATGGTTTGTTAAAATCTGGTAGAGCCAAGACAGGTGTATTCATGAGAGCTGCTTTTAGCCTATGAAAAGCGTGTTGCGAATCTGGAGTCCAAACAAAAGAATTTTTCCGAAGCATGGCATTAAGAGGTGCACTTATTGCTGCAAAACAGGCCACAAACCGACGATAATAACCTTCAAGGCCCAAGAAACCTCGAAGTTGTTTTAAGTTTTGAGGCAGAGGCCAATCTCGAATGGATGAAATTTTGTCCGGGTCAACAGCAACTCCTTGAGATGATACTATGTGGCCAAGATATATCAATGTGGTTGTACCAAAATCACACTTAGCTAATTTAGCATGAAGAGTATGTTGTCGTAGTAATTCCAGAACCGAGTGCAAATGGTGGAGGTGAGTTTGCCAGTCACTACTATAGATGAGAATATCGTCAAAGAAAACTAGAACATACTTTCGCAAGAATGGTCGAAAGATCGAGGTCATGAGAGCTTGAAAAGTGGAAGGGGCATTCGTGAGGCCAAATGGCATCACCACAAACTCATAATGTCCATCATGTGTCCGAAAAGCGGTCTTTACTATGTCTTCACGAGAAATGCGAACCTGATGGTATCCCGACTGTAAATCAAGCTTGGAAAATATTGCGGCCCCATGTAACTCATCTAAGAGTTCATCAACAGTCGGAATTGGAAATCGATCTTTAACAGTGACCACATTTAAAGCTCGATAGTCAACACAAAAACGCCATGTGCCATCTTTCTTTTTTACAAGCAATACCGGAGAAGAAAATGGGCTGTGGCTCGGCTGAATGATACCTTGATTCAACATTTCAGCAGTCAAGCTCTCAATTTCAGATTTCTGAAAGTGTGGGTATCGGTATGGACGAACATTAACCGGTGCACAATCAGGAATAAGAGGTATGTGATGATCAAGTTCACGTGATGGAGGTAAGCCACGTGGAGTCAAAAAAACATCTTCAAATGAAACTAAAAGGTTATGAAGATCTACCGGAAGGTTTAAACTTGCAAGAGAAGAGGCAAATTGCTTATCTGGGGTCGGATTATCATGAACTGTAATGTGGTAAAATGAAGCAATGGAATTCGTGTCAACTGATCGCTTGAGTTGTGAACAGCTCAAAGCTGTTAAAGACATATTTTTTATCCCGTCAAGCTTGACCCGATGACCACCATAGTCAAATTCCATCCAAAGGTTTTTATAATCAAATAGTGTTGGGCCGAGTGTAGCTAACCATTGGACCCCAAGGACAACATCTGCACCATATAAAGGAAGAATTAGCAGATCCATTGTAAAATCATGTTGGCCCATCAGTAAGGTAGTTTTTGCACAAAAGCCTCCACAATTCAATGATTCTCCATTCCCAACAGTGACCCGTAAATGGGGAGAAGGTTGCACCGTTAGACCCATGAAGGAAACTAAACGTGATTGTATAAAATTATGGGTTGACCCACCATCAATAAGGACGATAATCGGTGATTGTTGAGGAGGCCCGGGATTTTAAGTGTCATTGGTACAAATTGACCCGTAAGTGCATGAAGAGAAATTTGTGGAGTCTCCAAAGGTTCGGATAATACCGAAAGTTCAGTTGGTAGCGAAACAAGGGAATCCTCGAAAGGAGAGGACGCCTCTGAGTCCGAAAGAAGGCAAAGAAATAACGGAGGTTTGCAGCGATGACCTGGAACAAATTTCTCATCACAGTTAAAACAAAGCCCTTTACTACGCCGATCAGCCATCTCAGCTGGAGTTAGGCGCTTAAGTGGTAGTGGGTTAGAGCGGTTGGTTGACTGATTTTGTTGAGGAGCACGTAAAGGTAACGGTGGGAGGGCTGATAGTGATCGATAAGTACGGTTAGAGGTACGTTGAGCGGCCAATTTATCATCTACTAATTTAGCCATGCCAATGGCTGCTGATAAAGAAGTTGGTTGCAAAAGATACAACTCTCGCTTAATATCATCACGCAATCCCGACAAAAACAATTAAGCGATTCATAGGCGTGAGGCCTGGTGTTCGGGTTGAAAGTATTTCAAACTCGGTGAGATATGCGGGGAATGATGATGTTTGTTTCAGCTTAAATAAATCAGCCTCATAATTGACAAAAGAAGACTTCCCAAATCGGACCTCTAAAGCATGACTAAAAGCTTCCCAAGTACTTAACTGATGTGTTTGATACATCCAATGAAACCACGAAGAGCACCACCACCATATAAAATGATGCAATCTGGAGTTTATTCGAAGTTGGGGTTCGATAATACTCAAAAAAACGTTCAATTTGAAAGAGCCATTCAAGCACTAAATCACCAGAAAATAATGGTATTTCAAGTTTGGGCGTTTTAGCATGAGAATTGGGGTTATCACTAACAAAAGGTGATGTAAATGAGGAGTTAACAGGTCCTGTAGTTGAAGAATTAATAGGTGGTTTAAAAGGGGTATTATCATGTGTTGGCAATGGAAGCAATGGAGGCTGCTTCTCCAATTTAGCAAATTGCACCATCATATCAGCTAAAACCTTTTGTTGGGTGTTGAGAGATTGTTGAATAGAATCATAAGCCGCTGAAGTATTAGCCAAGGTTTCGGTTTGAGAAGCTAGGGTTTCGGTTTGAGATTGGACAATAGTAGCTAACTGCTTCACATCTTCACTCAACTTGGAAATTTGTTCATCAGCACTAGCTCGTCCCCTAGTTTGGATACCATCAACCATGATGAAGATTCAATGAAAGCACCAATGATGCACCCTGTATTTTGGTAGATAAAGAATATGGGGAAAAGGGATAAAAGTAAGGAAAGAGATAGGGGATTAGGAAAAGAGAGAAGGAAAGTAGTGGTAATAATTTGCTTGCCTTTTCCATTCACATAACAACTATATATAATTGTAAATACAAAACAAGTAACATGACTGTTACTTTGCTAGTTAACATTCAACATAAAATATACCACCTAATCATCAAATCTAGTTGGACGTTTGACTAGTCTTGTGCTCTTTCTTGATCCTGAAATTACCTTACTGCCCCCATCAGTTTGTGTGGTATTTGGGCCCATATCAATTTATGACCCATTTTCCTACCCACTAGACCCGCCCCCGACGATCTCTACAGCTGAATAATGGATAGCTAGCAAATAATCTTGATTATTTCTTAAATGTAGATCAAGTTTGATGAAGGCATCATTGGGACACCTCAGTTGACAGACTCCATTGAGTTACCAGAAAAAATTGAAGTTCTTGGACAAAATATCGACTTGGCTTCATTTAAAGGCTTGATCACATCGGTTCAAGACACAGCTTCAAATGTCGCAAAGACCATTTCAAACAACCCGCTTTAAAGTTCTCCATCTCCCAAACCAATGCTGAATCATGGTTATTAACAACTTACCTTGATGAAGAACTTAGAATCTCTAGGGGAGATGGTGGCAGCGTCTTCGTACTCCTCAAGGAAGGCTCTCCCCTTCTTTTACCTTGAGATGTTGGTATGTAGAATCCTTTTTTCGCAAGTATATACACGTCATTTTTATAAATAAAGGGAAGTGTCGTATGCTAGAGGATTGCTATTATATCATGTCATTTTGTCGAAGTTACAACTAATGGAGCAAATATATTTAAAGGAATCTGGCCATTATACGTGTATGATTTTAAAGGAGATTTTAGTTCTTCGATTATTCTTTTTTTGTATAGATTGACATAGTTTTCGTGTTTGGCTAACATAAGTTAGCAATTGGGTTAGTGTGTAATGATAATCTTGGATATCTTGCTTGAATTGTGAAAGTATCTTTTCGTATAAAGTATTGATGCCTGGGTATTACAAAAACAAGTAAAAGCATAGCTAACTACAGCCCTAATCGTATATGAGTGTTACCTCGGCCCAGGATAACCATTTCCTATCTTGTGGTCCTTACTGAACGCGAAAAACTAAACACACGATTATCACCATCTCTCTAAATCCTTGCTTTACGTACCCTACGTAAACATGGCGCCATTCAGGAGACGTGTTAAGGTCAAAAGTATTGGTCATTCATAGCATATGAACCTCATGTATAAAATTAATATACGTTATAGGATACTAAACAAGTACCAAAGTCCAAAGTAAGTGTCTATTGGGTCTAGCCCAATACTCGGTAGCATGTCCGGCCCACAAGCCGACATCCGAATTCATATATCCCTTTCCTACTACGGTAGGAGAGGGCGGGAGTTCATTTTGTATGTTTACATTTACACATAGTTAGTATGTGAAGTGTGTTTTTTCTTTCCACTATCTCTCCTATTTCTCTCTCTAGAAACGCCACCCTCTCTAGTATCTTAGCCATTTCATGTGTGAGGTTGGATACCGAATAGGATCCTACAATTGATACCAGAACCTCATGATGATATTAGGTTGATTTGGTAGTTTGGATAGTGTTTGGGTAGGTTTTCGAATCGAAAACGCAAGTATAGTTATCACCGAGATTGATAGCAGGGGTTCGGGGACGAGAAGACTTCCTTTTCTACGAGTAAGTTTTTCAACCCTCTAGGCAGTGAACCTAATCGATATAGTGTAGTATGTGGTAAGCCCAGGGGATTGATTTCGTTCTACAGGGGAATAGGAATGCTAGAAAGAGATATATGATGAGAAGGTGGGGTTGAGGGAGATTCTTTTTAGTCTTTTTATGGTTTTTTAGAAAGTAAGGTAAATATCTCGGGGTATAAGAGTGGGGGTGGTATTTCTACCGATTTCTACTACTTTCACTAATTGCTAATTAACTACTGTAACTATGGATAAATTATGCTAATTGTAGATGTGCTTGTAAGATGATTAAAGATGTGTTTACTTAAATGTTCTTACTCCCTAGTTATCACTTATTAGTCGGTTGAATTGTCACTTCCTTTATCTTAATTGGTGCGTTGTATTCCGTTTGGCCGTAGGGTGGTGTCTAATTCCCTAGTTCTATGAATTGCAACTCTCCTCTAGACAACCCGGGATCGGTGAGTACAATGGTATCGCCCCCGAATACTCTACTCTCCTTAAGCTACAATTTACACAATAAACACAACGAATGCCCTAAGTGCGCTATTAAGATTTTTGCTATTTAGGACGCTCAAGCTCGCAACAATTAAAGAAGAAGCCAGTTTTCCTTAATCTAGCGTCTACCAATTAAGACAAGAGACAACCTAACAATAGTTAACAACTAGGTTTTATAGATCTAAGCAAACACAAGAATAATTTGGCTACTCATGTTAAACAAGCAAGCATATACACATACAATTGAACATGGGATAGACATAATGATAAATTGAATAAACAAACTTATCTTGTGATGTAAAATAGGGTATGAGACTCTAGAATACTGTCCAAGTCGGACTACAACTGTTTTAGGGTTTGTTCTCCAAAGTTCTACCTCTCTTAAAACAGAAAAATCGAATTCTACATATAGATTTACAAGTGCGACGACGTCACCTTTTGCTAGTGACTCCGTCAGGTCGCCGTCATTAGGGTTTCGTTTGGGCCAATTCATCATTGGGTCGACGTCAGTTGAGGAGTGTGACGCCGTCCGTATTCATGAAGGGCGTCATCTGTGTCTTGGTTCTTGGGCGTCTGGTGTGGAAATTGTGAGTGACGCCTTCCATAGTTTAGGCGTGACGCCGTCATGCTTTAGAACCAGAATTTCTGCTGAGCTATCGCTTGCATTTTTGATCAAAACTTCTATAGAGGGACGGCGTCGCCCTTTAGTTGGGACGCCGTCATGCTGGAGTGCCTTTGATCTTGACTTTGCCGTTTTCTTCATGTTTTCACTCTTTTTCGTCCAAATATGCTTCATTCCAGCATTTTGCTTTCAAAAGACCTAAAATTGTGAAAAGGAACGATTTTAAGTAGTAACGGATGTAAAATGTGTTGATTTAGGGATTAAATGACCCCCAAAAAACGTATGTTTTAAATCCTTATCAAATCTCCCTAAACTTGGAATTTGCTTGTCCCCAAGCAAATATGCTTTTGGCCAATCAATTTATAACTTAGGGGGCATGAAGCGTTGGTTTAAAATAGTCTATAACAAGTCCAACCAGAGTTTTCAATAGAATGTATGTATGCTTAGGTGCTTTAAGGAATGATATAAAGCTTGTCAAATAGAGTTGTTGGGATTAGATGGTGCTTTTATGAGGGGTCATTTTCCTGGTCAGCTTCTTACATCTGTTGCCTGTTGGTATTGATAGCAACAATGGAATATACCCTTTAGCCTATGTTGTTGCAGAAGCTGAAAACAAAGATTCATGGACTTGGTTTCTTGAATGTCTAGAAGATGATCTTGACTTGCAGCCAAATTCAAACTGCACTTTTATCAGCGACACAAAAGGTGATGTTAATTTATAGTTGATTATATTCACTTTATTATTGATAAATGATACTTTTATTAGTTTAAATTTGAGCAATAACATTCATCCTTTTTTACTATAAGAAATCATCTTCATCCACCAATTTTCACTCACACATTTAACCTCATCTTCAACCTCTTTTCACCTCCAACAATGGCTTCACCACAAGGTTCCTCCACTAACTTTTCAAAGAAACCTAGAATTACTATTAGGAAACCAATATTCATTGATGTAAGAAGACTATGAAGTTAAAACACCACCATCTACTAGTGTACCAAGCTCACCATCTCCACCAAATGCACCTCTCAAAACATCTCTAATAGAGGAACACCATCATCCTCATCTCCATAAAATCAAGGCCCAACTCATCTTCATTTGAAGATCTCATGGAAACTCCTCCAAGAGTGGCTCATCCACCACATCCACAACCACAAAACCATCAACTCATGGATATCACCATCTCACTCTCTCCCATTAGTCCCTTGGACTATGCTCTTACTACTCCATCACCACCTCATATGGGTTATCCAACTCAACTTAATCTTGTTGATCTTCATGGTGCTAATTGCCTATGTTGCCTCCACAACTGTAACCTCATCCTTGCTTGAAGGACGAACTTCATTTTATGTTCTCCTACATTGAGCAACACATCACACCACCTTCCACTTTACTCACTCCACCATCCATATAACATCTTATATATTTATCATGCCATCTTAATAATCTTGTCACCAACCATTTTGTAAAAGAAGCAAATCCTAGAAGCCTTTCAGGCATAGTTATTTTTTTCTAGTTTAAAATTATGTTGTTGTATTATCATATTTCTTTAAGTATTATGTCTTTTTATTATGATTGAATGAACTTTTATTTTGCACATGTTGTTGGTTGGTTTATCTATTTTTTATGTGACTTCTATTGTTGTGTAGTCACTTTTAGTTGTGAACTTGCTAGTAGTTAAATATACTGCAATTTCTCTCTAACTCATTTTTGTAGCACTTCACCACATCTCGATTCCTTGATGCCCTCAACAAGGGGAAGCACACATCAAGAGGGAGCATTTGCATTGTCGACTTCATGTCTCCACGTCTACGACACTATTGTTGCTTTGATAAAAAGGGGGAGAAATGGGTAAACTCATCAACTAAAAACTTGTTAACTTAAAGTTTACATACAATGAGTTCATATATTGTCATCATCAAAAAGTGAAGATTGTTAATACAAATAATGTCTAAAAACATTATTTATATTTTTTGAATCCTTTACATTTTGATAACAAATCTAAAAACATTCTACGTCAAAGTTAATGTAAACATTTTAGTCGTAAATTTCTATTTCGACGTCAAATCACTAAAGATATGAATAATGAACATCAAACTTGATAGATGATCAAAGAATTAATTATTTCATACAAATGTAACAAAACATTTTCACAAAAATAGTTAGACAAATTATATTTGATATTTATAATTTTTTTTATTAGAAATAAAATTCAAAAACATGGTTTTCCCCTCAAAACGAATCCACCTTTACTAGATTTTAACAGCTCCACTAAAGGACAAAAAAAGGAGCGTCTGACACGTCAGACGACACCCTTAATTATAGGGACGATACTCTAATATATTAAGGTATCGGGGTACCGTCGCTCCCAACAAATTTTTGATGTCTATAAATAGTGGACTGTTTTACACATTTTTCCCACCTCTTTGCAAACAGTTTTTTGTTTATTTTCAGTAGCATAAATTCTCATTTCTTTGATTATTTAACTTGTTTGTAATCATTCTAAAGTGATCGAAAAATTCTTCAATCTTAAGTACATGAGAATAAAACACGTAATTGTCAATACGAAGTGTTATAGTATAGTTGGTTCATTCGTAACAATGGTGAGATTCTTGTTGTATATTGTTATACATTAGGTTTATAATCTCCAATCTTGTGTACTTGTTAGATCTGGTTAGTATTTTAATCATGAAAATACGTGAGTGATTGTGTTAGTACTTAGTCCGGAAAATATGCTAATGTGTGAGAGACTAGTTCTAGCTAGATTAGAACTTGATATTTAGCTTTGTGTCGGAAATTGGTGTAAGCAATGTTGTACGGTTTTCTCTACTTGAAGGGAGCTTGTTGACATAATGAAGTGAACTCTCGAGTTGGGTACTCGAGGAGTGGAGTAGGACGTAGAGGAGCTTCGCTACCGAACCAAGTCTTGGTGTTGTGATTTAATCTTTCTAACTCTTTACTAAAATCTTGCATTTTATATTTCGTCGTTATTATTGTTTTTTTATCTTTTGTTTATTTATATAATGTTCATATTATGATTGCTTAGGCTTGTCACAGTGTACCGCAAAAAATCGGTCGGTCATGGTAGTCGACCGACTTGGAAGTCGGTCGTTGCGAGTGTGGGAAGTAGGTCGAACATCGGTCGAGCACAAAAAAAATGCAATTGGTATAAAATCCAACCGATATTTAAACACACTTTAAGTTTCAAAAATGTTACCGTTTTACATTTAATAATAAAAAAAAAAAACTTTACCACTTTTACATCCTATAAATACCAACCTCAAACATACTTCTAAACACACAATTTCAAACAACATTTCTATCAATACCGTCAAACACATTCTTTTAATATGCCGTACGAGCTATTATTTGGTCTTCGTCTTCCGACGATGATGAAGTTTTTAGTGAGTTTGTGAAGTTTGCGGAGTTTGCTTGGAACACTTACCAAGCATCACAACCAAAAGTTCCACGAAGGTACATACGTAGGGATCATGAGGGTGCTCATAATCGTTTAGTGGCGGCATACTCCTCCAAAAACCCACAGTTTGACGAAAGAACATTTTGTCGGCGGTTCCGAATGAGCCGAGAACTATTCACACAAATTGTTCGAGAGGTAACCGATCATTCTCCTTATTTTCAACAAACTCTTGATGCTAGGGGCATACCTGGTATTAGCCCATTGGTCAAGTGTACTGCGGCCATTCGTCAATTGGGATACGCGGCCGTTCCTGATTCTCTTGACGAGAATCTGGCATTGGCTGCAACAACATCCCGTGAATGTCTCTGTAAGTTTTGCACGGTTATCATGGAGTTATATGGTGCTGAGTATTTGCAAAAGCCCACGTATTCTGACCTTGAAAGATTATATGCTCATCACGAGCATAAGTATGGATTTCCTGAGATGATGGAAAGCATTGATTATACAAGTTGGGACTGGGGGAATTGCCCAAATAGTTTGAGAGGTCAATATGCTAGGTGTGATAACGGGCCACATCCATTCATTTTATTGAAACCGGTCGCCTTCCAAGATTTATGGATTTGACATGCGTTCTTTGGTGTCTCCGAAATGAATAACGACGCAAACGTTTTACATCGTTCCCCTGTTTTCAATGATATCAAATCTGGGAGAGCACCAAACCTTGAATTCGAGGCTAACGATGTACCTTATAAAAGGGGATATTATCTTACTGACGGGATATATCCACAATGGTCCGTTCTTATTAAGTCCATTTCAAATCCTCCCACGGGTGATGAAAAAAGAATGTTGTACAAGAGGAAGCACGAAGCAGCAAGGAAAGATGTGAAACGGGATTTTGGTGTGTTGAAGAAAAAGTGAAAAATGCTTAAAGTTCCTGCTCGAGGGTTGTATAAACGGGATCTCCAAGATATTGTATATACATGTATCGTATTATATAATATGATCATTCGACACAAGCAGCGGGCGATATATCCTACATGGATTGAAGATGAGGGCCATCGTGATCACGACCCCTTAAGATCGCATGAATAATCGTTAGTAGTTACTCAGGAGCTAATGGACTCATCAACTCATCTACACTTAAAATCTGATTTGATCGAGCACACTTGGAGAAATGGTAGAAATCAAGTCAATCAAGAGAATGAAGACGGTAGTGACAATGACGATGAGGAAGACGATGAAGGATTTTTGTAATGTTTTTAATGTTATTTGAATAATTTACGTAATGTTTTTAATATTTATTTGAATTTAGTATTGTAATATTTTTATTATTAATAAAGTTTAATTTTGTTAAAAATATTTGAATTAAAAAAGAAAAAAAGGAGGTCGGTCATCGACTGTGACAACTTGGTCGTGTCTGGTCGCCAGAGCTAGAGAGAAAGCTGATGTAGCAGGCAGTGACCCAGGTCACGACTACTATGGGTAGCCGGCCTTAATCTCGCGTAAACTCAGATCTATAAGTTTTTGAAAGTATAATTTTATACGATAAAATGATAAAACTATTCAAACACCCTTATAGTTTTCCACAAACAAAACATTATTTTTTGAATAAAAAGTAAAAAGTTTGTTGTTAACCACAACTTTAAAAGCCCGTTGTATTTGTGTTATCATTTTAATTTCAAATTCACGTGTTTAATCTACCCTCAAAAAATTAGATGGAATACAATAATTTTGACATAAGCATTTAGTGGATAAGAATCATAATAATTACGAGTACGTTATAAATAAACAATTTACCATTCTAAATATAAATGCTCATCTACAAACTCGCAACATCGTGCGAGCTGTATATCAAAATAAAACAAAATGAGATTTACTTTAGAAATGAAAATGTTTCAGTCTAAATAAAACGTTAAGATTTTTATAGTGCACACCAATCTGTGAAACCTGCTCCTCGCCAATTTGTTCATTCTTAAGTATCATAGATCACATTGTTGGAGTTAAATAAGGTTATGCTTATGCAATAACTATATACTATGAATTTTATAGTTAACATTACACCAAACCTGTTTTACTATATATCAAGCCGTCGGATTAAATTTATCCATTGAGTAGCTGGAATGTTACTTTAGCATTTTTTTAAAATCTACCTGTTGTTCTCTTATACCCTACAACTTTTGGGGATTAAACCATGTTAACGTGTTATGTTAATGATTATAGCGTGTATGCATGTTATTGCTACAATGTCAACGATTTAGTTCCATTTATCTATTATTGTTTTATTATAAATATTATTCAGTTGTTAATAATCTACAATGGCTGATGTTCCAACAAATTGGATAATGATTTTTTTCTAACATATTTACCCTTTAACAGTAAAGCGGTAGCAAGTTTTAGCCGGGAACCAGAGTACGACAATAGGTTTTGAGCAATGGGCTTTGTGTTTCGAATGGATCTGTATCTGATGTAGCGAAGGATGTAATATATGTTTGACTTTTAGAGCCTGCTTGACGATGTGATCTCCACCACACTGCTTGCAATTGGATGGTGACATTATTTAAAGTAGTAACACCTGCTTGACGATGTGATCTCCACCACACTGCTATAAAAATACAATCATCAAAAGTCAATACCAGAGATAAGTGATTAGTTTTTGTTTCATCAATATACGATACCTGTACAGGAGTGCCCACATGGTATCGTTGCATAATTCAATTTAGTTAATTTTATCATTTTTATCTGATAATTTAAACGAGTTCATGATACTTGCCATTCTTTGCACCCTAGTTAACTCATCAAAAAATAATTATAAAAAAATAAATAAAATGCCAAGTGGTGACAGCAATACCTTGGCTTGTTCAAATCCAAAGGTTTGTCTAAGTTACTATAAATTGAGCCCTAACATATTGACATTTAAATTATCCCACGAACAAGTTTAATCTTGCAAGCCTTTTCAACTCTAAAATGGCTGGTTTTAAAAACTTATTCGGGATCTTAATGCTTCAGATGGTGGTTCTTGCAATTATTTCTTCTCATGCAGACGGCCAAGGCCTGAAAATAGGGTTTTATGAGAAATCATGTCCTCATGCCGAGAAGATTGTTTTTAACGTCATGAAGGATGTTATGACTGTTGCACCCTCTCTATCTGGCCCATTGCTAAGAATGCACTTCCACGACTGCTTCATTAGGGTTTGTAATATGACCTCATAACCTTTCTTATTTCTCTTCTTAGAAATTTATATATTACTTATATGAGTTTATGAACTTTCTAATTATAGGGTTGTGATGGATCAGTTCTATTGGATTCTACAAATAATCAATCCGAGAAATTTTCAATCCCAAATCTAAGCCTAAGAGGGTTCAACATTATCAATAGGGTCAAGACTGAATTAGAAAAGTCATGCCCGGGTGTAGTCTCTTGTGCTGACATTTCAGCACTAGTTGCCAGAGACGTCACAGTGTTGGTATATTTTTCTCCATGCATATTCGTCCTACATCTTCTCTACACAGCATAAAAAGAAAATAAAAGCTAATTTTGTAATCAATTCTATTTTTCATTATTTTATTGCCAATAATAGCTGAATATCTTTGTTAATGTTTTTCTTATGGTCAAAGACTAAGGGGCCATTTTGGGAGGTCGAGACTGGGCGAAGAGATGGAAAAATCTCCCTAATTGGGGACCCCATAAACCCAGTATCAGGGTTGCCACCGTTTTTTCTCAACATCACTGCTTTAAAGCAGTCTTTTGCATTAAGGGGATTGAGTGTAAAAGACCTTGTTGTTCTATCAGGTTTGAATGTTAAATATATAACAATATCCCTGCAACACTACCATGTCACCAGGGGTCTTTTTGTTTCTTACTCCTTCCGTCTCAAAATAAATGTCCACTTTCATATTGCATAAAGTTTTAGAAAATCCCACTAATACACCAATAAAATATCATACATACCCACTAAAAACTCTTTTGATTTGTTGAAACACAAAGTGGAGATTTGTTTTGAAACAACCCAAAATAGAAAAGTGGACATTTAATATGGGACATGAGGGAGTATAAATTATTGGATAGTAAGTTTATACAAAAACTCTTGGTCATTTGTAGGAGGACACACCCTAGGTATGTCACATTGCTCGTCATTCGAAAATCGACTATACAACTTCACGGGGATAGGTGATACAGACCCTACCATGGACCAAAACTACATTGCAAGATTGAAGTTGAAGTGCAAGCCAAATGACCAAAAAACAATAGCTGAGTTAGATCCAGGGAGCTTTAAGACATTTGATGACTCGTACTTCAGACTAGTGAATAAGAGGAGGGGACTTCTTCAATCAGATGCAGCTTTACTTGATGATCCTGAAACTAAAGCTTATATGATTCAGGCTACTAGCTATGGTTCAACTTTCTTCAAGGACTTTGGTGTGTCTATGGTCAAAATGGGCAGGATTGGTGTTCTAACAGGTTCTCAGGGTGAAATAAGGAAAGTTTGCTCCAAAGTCAACTAATCTCCTAATTTGTTGTAGAAAAATAAAAACAGATACTTCCTTAAATCATTTCAGCCTAAAATCTCACATGTATGATTGCATAGTGAGAAAAGGGATATCTTTCGAAGGCTCTCTATGCCAATCAAGTATATGGATCTCTAGCCAAGGGAATTTTTTTCCATTTACATGTGTGGAGGAATGAGCTCTACTGAATTATTGTAATGTTTTTCGCCTTCTCTTTATGTTGTTTTTGTACTTGTATTTGTTTATTTTGATGTTTAAAATATGATGAAATTGTTCGCAAATGGAATATGTTATAGATATTATATTATGGAATAAAAGGAATATTTTTATCACACACGCCTTTTGCCAAATCATATCTGTGAGATGGTTATATCTTTATTCTTTAACTATGAAATTATGGGTTCAAGTCTCGCTATTTGCGAAAGTAAGATACTTGTAATTGTTTGAGAATGTGTATTGATAGCGTATAGGATTTTTAGCTCAAATGGCTAAAGCCTTTACATCCATAGCCAGTGCATTAGGCACAAAGCCCAACAAACAACGCTTAGGAGATCAGTTTCCTTGGCAAGAAACCGGCCGAACACAAATATTCTTTCCCGGAGAACCAACTCCAAGGCATGAACATGCCTGGGATCTTATCCCCAAAATCGTTATGCGTCTATGCCACGTGTAGCTACCTCATTCATGCAGAGCTAGTGCCAAGGGTATTTCTCTAGTACGTGCGGATCTTGTCGAAGATCCCCATGACCACTTGAGTCAATCATGTTATGACATGTGTCATTCCTGTATCCTCCATAAGATGATCACCACGTAGTCCATCTAGGACCACCAGATCATCAATGACCGTTGGATCCCTTCCACGTGTCGCACACAACCCCATATACATCACTATAAATACCTGTGCATTTGGAGAGAAGAACCAAGCTATCTTACTCGACACTTCACACACACAAAACATACACCACAACCCCAAACGTACATGAGTGTTACCTCGGCTCAAGGTAACCATTTCTTATCTCGAGGTCCTTACCGAACGCGGAAAACCAAATATACGATTATCACCATCTCCCCTAAATCCTTGCTTCAAGTATTCTACGCAAACATGGCACCATCGGTGATACCTGTTAGGGTCAAAAGTGTTGGTCATTCATAGTATACGGATCTCTTGTATAAACTTAATATATGTTATAAGATACTAAACATGTACTAAAGTCTAAACTAAGTGTGTATTGGGCCTAGCCAAATACTGAGTGGCGTGTCCGGCCCACAAGCCTGCATCCAAACACATACATCCCTCTCCTAGTGTGTTAGGAGAGGGTGGGAGTTCATTTTGTATGTTTACAATTACACATAGTTAGTGTGTGAAGTGTGTTTCTGCTCTCCACTATCTCTCCTCTTTCTCTTTCTAGAAACTCCACTCTCTCTCTAATATCTTAGCCATTTCATGTGTGAGGCTTGATACCGAATGGGATCTTACAATTGATATCAGAGCCTCATGATGATACTGGGTTGATTTGGTAGTTTGAATAGTGTTTGGGTAGGTTTTAGAATCGAAAACGTAAGTATAGTTATCACTGACAGCTTTCGTAAGTCATTTCTTAGATTTCACGGTTAAATTTGTTAAAGTTGTGGTTTTTATGTTAGTATAGGTGATAATATTGAGTCCATCAAAGAAAAATCCAAAAACAAACACTAGATTAGAAGTTATGGGTGATTCAGTGTAGAAAATTGCGGTTGATATTTACTCGGTAGCATCTTATTTATTCGGTAGCTTTAAAAATTTTCGATAGCTTCATATTTAATAGGTGGTGACGTGACACCTAGAAAAATTTTCGGTAAAGTTGGACCTTCATTATCTAGTGATGTGGCACCTAGAACATTTTCACCAACAAATTTAGGTTCATCGAGAAATTTTTGTTGGTAGTTTTATATTACGTGGTACCGAGAACAAGTTGGGATTTCAACTAGTAATTTGGACTTTTTTTGGCAAGGAACTTAACACCTAGAAAAAGTTAACACTGAGAACTTTCTGGTCAAAATCGAGAACCTTATAACACACAGAGACCTTTATTCAAGCAAGGAACCGAGAAATTTGATATCGAGAAAAGTGGTTTATCACCAAGAACTTTTACATTTTGAAGACACGGAACCTAACAACTTGAAAAAGTCTTTGTTGGTGAAATATTGACTAAGTCTCTTTTATGTTTTAACGATGACAAATAAACGTTCGAAACATATAAAATCACAAACAAGTGATAATTTTGATCATATTTCACATAGTATCTGGTTATAAATGATTAGTAACTGGACAAAGAAATGAGTGTCATCCCGTCCCTAGCTAAACGTATCAGTATTGTACCGGATCATTTATGATGCACCCCGTATTTTGGTAGATAAAGAATATGGGGAAAAGGGATAAAAGTAAGGAAAGAGATAGGGGATTAGGAAAAGAGAGAAGGAAAGTAGTGGTAATAATTTGCTTGCCTTTTCCATTCACATAACAACTATATATAATTGTAAATACAAAACAAGTAACATGACTGTTACTTTGCTAGTTAACATTCAACATAAAATATACCACCTAATCATCAAATCTAGTTGGACGTTTGACTAGTCTTGTGCTCTTTCTTGATCCTGAAATTACCTTACTGCCCCCATCAGTTAGTGTGGTATTTGGGCCCATATCATTGCCCCCTTCATCAAGAGGAACCTCGACCTCGAGGTTGAAGCTTGGAAAATCATGTCTGAACTCAAGAAGGTTTTCCCACGTGGCATCTGTGATAGGTTGATGTTGCCATTGCACAAGGACCTGTGGGATGGAACGACCATTTTGCAAAATGGTTCGTGAATCAAGGATGCGGTCTGGTAACAATATAGGATGGGCCCCAACAAATTCAGAAGGCAGGGACGCCACGACAGCCGTAGGATCACCAACACATTTCTTCAGTAACGAAACATGAAATACATTATGAACCTTTGCAGTATCAGGCAAGTCTAAACGATATGCAACAGAGCCAACACGTGCTAAGATTTGGAAAGGGCCATAGAATCGACGCGCTAACTTATTTGATTTTCTGTGAGCAAGGGTAGATTGACGATACGGCTGAAGCTTCACGAAAACCCAATCACCTTCCTTAAATTCTACATCAGTGCGATGTTTGTCAGCTAAAATTTTCATGCGAAGTTGAGCTTTGTGCAAGTTAGTCTTTAGTTGATCTAGGAGATGAGTACGGGTGGATAATAAATCATCTAAAGCTGCAACCGGTGAGGTGCCAGTCAAGTAATCTTTTAAAGACGGTGGAGACCTACCATAAACCGCCTCAAATGGAGTCATGCGGATTGCTGAGTGCCATGATGTGTTGTAATGCCATTCAGCCCAGGGTAAATATTGAAGCCAAGAGTGAGGATGATCGGCAACAAAACAACGCAAATAGTCTTCTAGACATCGATTAAGCACCTCAGTCTGCCCGTCTGTTTGCAGGTGGTAGGCACTACTTGTGGCAAGCAAAGTGCCTTGAAGCCGAAAGAGCTCCTGCCAGAATGAGCTCATAAATATCGGGTCACGATTAATGGGTGGCCCGTGAAGTCGCATAATTTCTTTAACAAAAACGGATGCGACTTGAACAGCTGTAAAAGAGGATCCAAGGGCAGCAAAGTGAGCATGTTTCGAAAGACGATCAACCACCACTAAAATAGTGGTTTTACTAGACGAGGCAGGTAAGTGTGTAATAAAATCCATTGAGATCGACTCCGAGATCTGGCCTGGAATAGGTAAGGGTTGCAAGAGGCCTTGTGGGGCTGGAGTGAAGGGTTTAGTTTCCTGGCATATGATACACTGTGCCACATACTCTCGTACCATTTTACGCATTTTTTGCCAATAAAACGTCGAAGAGACTCGGGCTAGAGTTCTTTGCATTCCTGCATGACCTCCAACAGGGGAATTATGATACTCGGCCAATATTAATGGATGAAATGCAGATTCCAACGGAACAAGGATGCGATCTTTATATGACACCAATCCATTAGAAATCCGATAAAGAGGGAATTCGGTAGGTGTTGGAAGGATAGATTCAACTAGGTGAGAAGACCCCTCGTAGGTCTTTAAAAACAATCGTAAAGCATCCAGTAAAGCCACCATCGGTGTAGAGAAGGAGTGCATAGATATCATTAGATGAGTACACGCACTAGATGATAAGCGCGACAATGCATCAGCAACTATATTGTCTCTTCCCGGCTTATAAGTAATGCTAAAATCATATCCAAGAAGTTTAGCTAACCATCGTTGTTGAGAAGGAGTTTGAAGAACCTGGTTCATCATTGTACGCAAGCTCTGATGGTCAGTTTGGACAGAGAAAGGGTACCCCAACAGGTACTGATGCCACTTTTGTACAGCCTCGGTTATGGCAAACATCTCACGATCATATGCCAAAGATAAACGAAGTTTAGGTGATAAGGGCTTGCTAAAATAGGCTATTGGGTGACTATCTTGTAATAAAACAGCACCCACACCAATCCCAGATGCATCAGTTTGAATGATAAATGGTTTGTTAAAATCTGGTAGAGCCAAGACAGGTGTATTCATGAGAGCTGCTTTTAGCCTATGAAAAGCGTGTTGCGAATCTGGAGTCCAAACAAAAGAATTTTTCCGAAGCATGGCATTAAGAGGTGCACTTATTGCTGCAAAACAGGCCACAAACCGACGATAATAACCTGCAAGGCCCAAGAAACCTCGAAGTTGTTTTAAGTTTTGAGGCAGAGGCCAATCTCGAATGGATGAAATTTTGTCCGGGTCAACAGCAACTCCTTGAGATGATACTATGTGGCCAAGATATGTCAATGTGGTTGTACCAAAATCACACTTAGCTAATTTAGCATGAAGAGTATGTTGTCGTAGTAATTCCAGAACCGAGTGCAAATGGTGGAGGTGAGTTTGTCAGTCACTACTATAGATGAGAATATCGTCAAAGAAAACTAGAACATACTTTCGCAAGAATGGTCGAAAGATCGAGGTCATGAGAGCTTGAAAAGTGGAAGGGGCATTCGTGAGGCCAAATGGCATCACCACAAACTCATAATGTCCATCATGTGTCCGAAAAGCGGTCTTTACTATGTCTTCACGAGAAATGCGAACCTGATGGTATCCCGACTGTAAATCAAGCTTGGAAAATATTGCGGCCCCATGTAACTCATCTAAGAGTTCATCAACAGTCGGAATTGGAAATCGATCTTTAACAGTGACCACATTTAAAGCTCGATAGTCAACACAAAAACGCCATGTGCCATCTTTCTTTTTTACAAGCAATACCGGAGAAGAAAATGGGCTGTGGCTCGGCTGAATGATACCTTGATTCAACATTTCAGCAGTCAAGCTCTCAATTTCAGATTTCTGAAAGTGTGGGTATCGGTATGGACGAACATTAACTGGTGCACAATCAGGAATAAGAGGTATGTGATGATCAAGTTCACGTGATGGAGGTAAGCCACGTGGAGTCAAAAAAACATCTTCAAATGAAACTAAAAGGTTATGAAGATCTACCGGAAGGTTTAAACTTGCAAGAGAAGAGGCAAATTGCTTATCTGGGGTCGGATTATCATGAACTGTAATGTGGTAAAATGAAGCAATGGAATTCGTGTCAACTGATCGATTGAGTTGTGAACAGCTCAAAGCTGTTAAAGACATATTTTTTATCCCGTCAAGCTTGACCCGATGACCACCATAGTCAAATTCCATCCAAAGGTTTTTATAATCAAATAGTGTTGGGCCGAGTGTAGCTAACCATTGGACCCCAAGGACAACATCTGCACCATATAAAGGAAGAATTAGCAGATCCATTGTAAAATCATGTTGGCCCATCAGTAAGGTAGTTTTTGCACAAAAGCCTCCACAATTCAATGATTCTCCATTCCCAACAGTGACCCGTAAATGGGGAGAAGGTTGCACCGTTAGACCCATGAAGGAAACTAAACGTGATTGTATAAAATTATGGGTTGACCCACCATCAATAAGGACAGTAATCTGGTGATTGTTGAGGAGGCCCGGGATTTTAAGTGTCATTGGTACAAATTGACCCGTAAGTGCATGAAGAGAAATTTGTGGAGTCTCCAAAGGTTCGGATAATACCGAAAGTTCAGTTGGTAGCGAAACAAGGGAATCCTCGAAAGGAGAGGACGCCTCTGAGTCCGAAAGAAGGCAAAGAAATAACGGAGGTTTGCAGCGATGACCTGGAACAAATTTCTCATCACAGTTAAAACAAAGCCCTTTACTACGCCGATCAGCCATCTCAGCTGGAGTTAGGCGCTTAAGTGGTAGTGGGTTAGAGCGGTTGGTTGACTGATTTTGTTGAGGAGCACGTAAAGGTAACGGTGGGAGGTCTGATAGTGATCGATAAGTACGGTTAGAGGTACGTTGAGCGGCCAATTTATCATCTACTAATTTAGCCATGCCAATGGCTGCTGATAAAGAAGTTGGTTGCAAAAGATACAACTCTCACTTAATATCATCACGCAATCCTGACAAAAAACAATTAAGCAGATTCATAGGCGTGAGGCCTGGTGTTCGGGTTGAAAGTATTTCAAACTCGGTGAGATATGCGGGGAATGATGATGTTTGTTTCAGCTTAAATAAATCAGCCTCATAATTGACAAAAGAAGACTTCCCAAATCGGACCTCTAAAGCATGACTAAAAGCTTCCCAAGTACTTAACTGATGTGTTTGATACATCTAATGAAACCACTGAAGAGCACCACCAGCCATATAAAATGATGCAATCTGGAGTTTATTCGAAGTTGGGGTTCGATAATACTCAAAAAAACGTTCAATTTGAAAGAGCCATTCAAGCACTAAATCACCAGAAAATAATGGTATTTCAAGTTTGGGCGTTTTAGCATGAGAATTGGGGTTATCACTAACAAAAGGTGATGTAAATGAGGAGTTAACAGGTCTTGTAGTTGAAGAATTAATAGGTGGTTTAAAAGGGGTATTACCATGTGTTGGCAATGGAAGCAATGGAGGCTGCTTCTCCAATTTAGCAAATTGCACCATCATATCAGCTAAAACCTTTTGTTGGGTGTTGAGAGATTGTTGAATAGAATCATAAGCCGCTGAAGTATTAGCCAAGGTTTCGGTTTGAGATTGGACAATAGTAGCTAACTGCTTCACATCTTCACTCAACTTGGAAATTTGTTCATCAGTAGTAGCTCGTCCCCTAGTTTGGATACCATCAACCATGATGAAGATTCAATGAAAGCACCAATGATGCACCCTGTATTTTGGTAGATAAAGAATATGGGGAAAAGGGATAAAAGTAAGGAAAGAGATAGGGGATTAGAGCGCTAGGTACAGTCGGTGCCATAGGTGGTATCGTTGGTGGTGCCGTGGAAAAAGTGGTGCCACCTCAGCACCTTTTTCCCATGGCACCAGACTTCTCTTTGGCACCAAAACATCCCTCCCTAGCTATGGCACCACTTTTTGGTGCCGTTGGATTTTTTTTCTTTTTTAATTTCATTTTTAAATATAAACAATATATAACTAAAAAAAATACATCAAATAAAAAAAGACATTATATAAATAAGGACTAACAATGTAAACAAAATAGGGACTAACGATGCAAGAAAAACACTAACAAAAGCAAATAATGTAAACTTATATTACAATAGGGGTTTAAAGTGAAAAAACAAAAAAAGAAAAAAGAAAACAAAAAAAAAAAAAAAGAAAACAAAACAAAAAAGAAAGAAAGGAAAAGTCAATAGCATCTTCTTTCTTCCCCATACGAAGACATGCAACTTCAAAAAAAAAAACAACAACAAAAATTGAAACACAAACGCAATAAACATTTTAAAAACACAAAACCTCACTCACATTACCCACTTAAAAATCAAAAAAAGCAAAAAAAAAAAACAAAAAAAAAAAAAACGACCGCGTGGGCTGGTGGCCACGGCGCTAGCCGCTACCAGCCAGCCACCGGTGTGGTCCTCGCGCCATCGGGGTCGTGCCATCGCTGATGGCTTGAGCCACCAGCCACTGTACCCGGACCTCTTAGGAAAAGAGAGAAGGAAAGTAGTGGTAATAATTTGCTTGCCTTTTCCATTCACATACCAACTATATATAATTGTAAATACAAAACAAGTAACATGACTGTTACTTTGCTAGTTAACATTCAACATAAAATATACCACCTAATCATCAAATCTAGTTGGACGTTTGACTAGTCTTGTGCTCTTTCTTGATCCTGAAATTTCCTTACTGCCCCCATCAGTTAGTGTGGTATTTGGGCCCATATCAATTTATGACCCATTTTCCTACCCACTAGACCCGCCCCCGACGATCTCTACAGCTGAATAATGGATAGCTAGCAAATAATCTTGATTATTTCTTAAATGTAGATCAAGTTTGATGAAGGCATCATTGGGACACCTCAGTTGACAGACTCCATTGAGTTACCAGCAAAAATTGAAGTTCTTGGACAAAATATCGACTTGTCTTCATTTAAAGGCTTGATCACATCGGTTCAAGACACAGCTTCAAATGTCGCAAAGACCATTTCAATCAACCCGCTTTAAAGTTCTCCATCTCCCAAACCAATGTTGAATCATGGTTATTAACAACTTACCTTGATGAAGAACTTAGAATCTCTAGGGGAGATGGTGGCAGCGTCTTCGTACTCCTCAAGGAAGGCTCTCCCCTTCTTTTACCTTGAGATGTTGGTATGTAGAATCCTTTTTTCGCAAGTATATACACGTCATTTTTATAAATAAAGGGAAGTGTCGTATGCTAGAGGATTGCTATTATATCATGTCATTTTGTCGAAGTTACAACTACTGGAGCAAATATATTTAAAGGAATCTGGCCATTATACGTGTATGATTTTAAAGGAGATTTTAGTTCTTCGATTATTCTTTTTTAGTATAGATTGACATAGTTTTCGTGTTTGGCTAACATAAGTTAGCAATTGGGTTAGTGTGTAATGATAATCTTGGATATCTTGCTTGAATTGTGTAAGGTCACTTTTCGTATAAAGTATTGATGCCTGGGTATTACAAAAATAAGTAAAAGCATAGCTAACTACAACCCTAATCGTATATGAGTGTTACCTCGGCCCAGGATAACCATTTCCTATCTTGTGGTCCTTACTGAACGCGAAAAACTAAACACACGATTATCACCATCTCTCTAAATCCTTGCTTTACGTACCCTACGTAAACATGGCGCCATTCAGGAGACGTGTTAAGGTCAAAAGTATTGGTCATTCATAGCATATGAACCTCATGTATAAAATTAATATACGTTATAGGATACTAAACAAGTACCAAAGTCCAAAGTAAGTGTCTATTGGGTCTAGCCCAATACTCGGTAGCATGTCCGGCCCACAAGCCCACGTGCAAATTCATATATCCCTTTCCTACTACGGTAGGAGAGGGCGGGAGTTCATTTTGTATGTTTACATTTACACATAGTTAGTGTGTGAAGTGTGTTTTTGCTTTCCACTATCTCTCTTATTTCTCTCTCTAGAAACGCCACCCTCTCTAGTATCTTAGCCATTTCATGTGTGAGGTTGGATACCGAATGGGATCCTACAATTGATACCAGAGCCTCATGATGATATTAGGTTGATTTGGTAGTTTGGATAGTGTTTGGGTAGGTTTTAGAATAAAAAACGCAAGTATAGTTATCACCGAGATTGATAGCAGGGGTTCGGAGTCGAGAAGACTTCCTTTTCTACGAGTAAGTTTTTCAACCCTCTAGGCAGTGAACCTAATCGATGTAGTGTTGTATGTGGTAAGCCCAGGGGATTGATTTCGTTCTACAGGGGAATAGGAATGCTAGAAAGAGATATATGATGAGAAGGTGGGGTTGAGGAAGATTCTTTTTAGTCTTTTTATGGTTTTTTAGAAAGTAAGGTAAATATCTCGGGGTATAAGAATGGGGGTGGTATTTTTACCGATTTCTACTACTTTCACTAATTGCTAATTAACTACTGTAACTATGGATAGATTATGCTAATTGTAGATGTGCTTGTATGATGATTAAAGATGCGTTTACTTAAATGTTCTTACTCCCTAGTTATCACTTATTATTCGGTTGAATTGTCACTTCCTTTATCTTAATTGGTGCGTTGTATTCCGTTTGGCCGTAGGGTGGTGTCTAATTCCCTAGTTCTATGAATTGCAACTCTCCTCTAGACAACCCGGGATCGGTGAGTACAATGGTATCTCCCCCGAATACTCTACTCTCCTTAAGCTACAATTTACACAATAAACACAACGAATGACCTAAGTGCGCTATTAAGATTTTTGCTATTTAGGACGCTCAAGCTCGCAACAATTAAAGAAGAAGTCAGTTTTCCTTAATCTAGCGTCTACCAATTAAGACAAGAGACAACCTAACAATAGTTAACAACTAGGTTTCACAGATCTAAGCAAACACAAGAATAATTTGGTTACTCATATTAAACAAGCAAGCATATACACATACAATTGTACATGGGATAGACATAATGATAAATTGGATAAACTAACTTATCTTGTGATGTAAAATAGGGTATGGGACTCTAGAATACTGTCCAAGTCGGACTACAACTGTTTTAGGGTTTGTTCTCCAAAGTTCTACCTCTCTTAAAACAGAAAAATCGAATTCTACATATAGATTTACAAGTGCGACGACGTCACCTTTTGCTAGTGACTCCATCAGGTCGCCATCATTAGGGTTTCGTTTGGGCCAATTCATCGTTGGGTCGACGTCAGTTGAGGAGTGTGACGCCGTCAGTCTTCATGAAGGGCGTCATCTGTGTCTTGGTTCTTGGGCGTCTGGTGTGGAAATTGTGAGTGACGCCTTCCATAGTTTAGCGACGCGTCATGCTTTAGAACCGAATGAGCTTCGCTTGCATTTTGATCAAAACTTCTATAGAGGGACGGCGTCGCCTTTAGTTGGGACGCGTCATGCTGGAGTGCCTTTGATCTTGACTTTGCCTTTTTCTTCATGTTTTCACTCTTTTTCGTCCAAATATGTTTCATTCCAGCATTTTGCTTTCAAAAGACCTAAAATTGTGAAAATGAACGATTTTAAGTAGTAACGGATGTAAAATGTGTTGATTTAGGGCTTAAATGACCCCCCAAAAACGTATGTTTTAAATCCTTATCAAATATCCCTAAACTTGGAATTTGCTTGTCCCCAAGCAAATATGCTTTTGGCCAATCAATTTATAACTTAGGGGGCATGAAGCATTGGTTTAAAATAGTCTATAACAAGTCCAACCAGAGTTTTCAATAGAATGTATGTATGCTTAGGTGCTTTAAGGAATGATATAAAGCTTGTCAAATAGAGTTGTTGGGATTAGATGGTGCTTTTATGAGGGGATTTTCCTGGTCGCTTCTTACATCTTGTTCTGTTGGTATTGATAGCAACAATGGAATATACCATTTAGTCTATGTTGTTGCAGAAGTCAAAACAAAGATTCATGGACTTGGTTTCTTGAATGTCTAGAAGATGATCTTGACTTGCAGCCAAATTCACTTTTATCAGCGACACAAAAGGTAATGTTAATTTATAGTTGATTATATTCACTTTATTATTGATAAATGATACTTTTATTAGTTTAAATTTGAGCAATAACATTCATCCTTTTTGACTATAAGAAATCATCTTCATCCACCAATTTTCACTCACACATTTAACCTCATCTTCAACCTCTTTTCACCTCCAACAATGGCTTCACCACAAGGTTCCTCCACTAACTTTTCAAAGAAACCTAGAATTACTATTAGGAAACCAATATTCATTGATGTAAGAAGACTATGAAGTTAAAACACCACCATCTACTAGTGTACCAAGCTCACCATCTCCACCAAATGCACCTCTCAAAACATCTCTAATAGAGGAACACCATCATCCTCATCTCCATAAAATCAAGGCCCAACTCATCTTCATTTGAAGATCTCATGGAAACTCCTCCAAGAGTGGCTCATCCACCACATCCACAACCACAAAACCATCAACTCATGGATATCACCATCTCACTCTCTCCCATTAGTCCCTTGGACTATGCTCTTACTACTCCATCACCACCATCACTATCACCACCTCATATGGGTTATCCAACTCAACTTAATCTTGTTGATCTTCATGGTGCTAATTGCCTATGTTGCCTCCACAACTGTAACCTCATCCTTGCTTGAAGGACGAACTTCATTTTATGTTCTCCTACATTGAGCAACACATCACACCACCTTCCACTTTACTCACTCCACCATCCATATAACATCTTATATATTTATCATGCCATCTTAATAATCTTGTCACCAACCATTTTGTAAAAGAAGCAAATCCTAGAAGCCTTTCAGGCATAGTTATTTGTTTCTAGTTTAAAATTATATTGTTGTATTATCATATTTCTTTAAGTATTATGTCTTTTTATTATGATTGAATGAACTTTTATTTTGCACTTGTTGTTGGTTGGTTTATCTATTTTTTATGTGGCTTCTATTGTTGTGTAGTCACTTTTAGTTGTTAACTTGCTAGTACGTAGATATATTGCAATTGCACTCTAATTCGTTTTTGTAGCACATCACCATATCTCGATTCCTTGGTGCCCTCAACAAGGGGGAGCACACATCAAGAGGGAGCACTTGTATTTTCGGCTTCATGTCTCCACGTCTACGATGCTCTTTTTGCTTCAAAAAAAAGGGGGGAGAAATGGGTAAACTAATCAACTAAAAACTTGTTAACTTAAAGTTTACATACAATGAGTTTGTATTTTGTCATCATAAAAAAAGGAGAGATCGTTAATACAAATAATGTCGAAAAAATGTTATTTATATTTTTCGAATCCTTTACATTTTGATAACAAATCTAAAAACATTCTACGTCAAAGTTAATGTAAACATTTTAGTCGTAAATTTCTATTTCGACGTCAAATCACTAAAGATATGAATAATGAACATCAAACTTGATAGATGATCAAAGAATTAATTATTTCATAAAAATGTAACAAAACATTTTCACAAAAATAACTAGACAAATTATATTTGATATTTATAAATTTTTTTATTAGAAATAAAATTCAAAAACATGGTTTTCCCCTCAAAACGAATCCACCTTTACTAGATTTTAACTGCTCCACTAAAGGACAAAAAAAGGAGCGTTTGACACGTCAGACGACACCCTTAATTATAGGGACGATACTCTAATATATTAAGGTATCGGGGTACCGTCGCTCCCAACAAATTTTTGATGTCTATAAATAGTGGACTATTTTACACATTTTTCCCACCTCTTTGCAAACAGTTTTTTGTTTATTTTCAGTAGCATAAATTCTCATTTCTTTGATTATTTAACTTGTTTGTAATCATTCTAAAGTGATCCAAAAATTCTTCAATCTTAAGTACATGAGAATAAAACACGTAATTGTCAATACGAAGTGTTATAGTATAGTTGGTTCATTCGTAACAATGGTGAGATTCTTGTTGTATATTGTTATACATTAGGTTTATAATCTCCAATCTTGTGTGCTTGTTAGATCTGGTTAGTATTTTATTCATGAAAATACGTGAGTGATTGTGTTAGTACTTAGTCCGGAAAATATGCTAATGTGTGAGAGACTAGTTCTAGCTAGATTAGAACTTGACATTTAGCTTTGTGTCGGAAATTGGTGTAAGCAATGTTGTACGGTTTTCTCTACTTGAAGGGAGCTTGTTGACATAATGAAGTGAACTCTCGAGTTGGGTACTCGAGGAGTGGAGTAGGACGTAGAGGAGCTTCGCTACCGAACCAAGTCTTGGTGTTGTGATTTAATCTTTCTAACTCTTTACTAAAATCTTGCATTTTATATTTCGTCGTTATTATTGTTTTTTATCTTTTGTTTATTTATATAATGTTCATATTATGATTGCTTAGGCTTGTCACAGTGTACCGCAAAAAATCGGTTGGTCGTGGTAGTCGACCGACTTGGAAGTCGGTCGTTGCGAGTGTGGGAAGTAGGTCGAACATCGGTCGAGCACAAAAAAAAACGCAATTGGTATAAAATCCAACCGATATTTAAACACACTTTAAGTTTCAAAAATGTTACCGTTTTACATTTAATAATAAAAAAAAAACTTTACCACTTTTACATCCTATAAATACCAACCTCAAACATACTTCTAAACACACAATTTCAAACAACATTTCTATCAATACCGTCAAACACATTCTTTTAATATGCCGTACGAGCTATTATTTGGTCTTCGTCTTCCGACGATGATGAAGTTTTTAGTGAGTTTGTGAAGTTTGCGGAGTTTGCTTGGAACACTTACCAAGCATCACAAACAAAATTTCCACGAAGGTACATACGTAAGGATCATGAGGGTGCTCATAATCGTTTAGTGGCGGCATACTCCTCCAAAAACTCACAGTTTGACGAAAGAACATTTTGTCGGCGGTTCCGAATGAGCCGAGAACTATTCACACAAATTGTTCGAGAGGTAACCGATCATGCTCCTTATTTTCAACAAACTCTTGATGCTAGGGGCATACCTGGTATTACCCCGTTGGTCAAGTGTATTGCGGCCATTCGTCAATTGGGATACGCGGCCGTTCCTGATTCTCTTGACGAGAATCTGGCATTGGCTGCAACAACATCCCGTGAATGTCTCTGTAAGTTTTGCACGGTTATCATGGAGTTATATGGTGCTGAGTATTTGCAAAAGCCCACGTATTCTGACCTTGAAAGATTATATGCTCATCACGAGCATAAGTATGGATTTACTGAGATGATGGAAAGCATTGATTATACAAGTTGGGACTGGGGGAATTGCCCAAATAGTTTGAGAGGTCAATATGCTAGGTGTGATAACGGGCCACATCAATTCATTTTATTGAAACCGGTCGCCTCCCAAGATTTATGGATTTGACATGCGTTCTTTGGTGTCTCCGAAATGAATAACGACGCAAACGTTTTACATCGTTCCCCTGTTTTCAATGATATCAAATCTGGGAGAGCACCAGACCTTGAATTCGAGGCTAACGATGTACCTTATAAAAGGGGATATTATCTTACTGACGGGATATATCCACAATGGTCCGTTCTTATTAAGTCCATTTCAAATCCTCCCACGGGTGATGAAAAAAGAATATTGTACAAGAGGAAGCACGAAGCAGCAAGGAAAGATGTGGAACGGGCTTTTGGTGTGTTGAAGAAGAAGTGAAAAATGCTTAAAGTTCCTGCTCGAGGGTTGTATAAACGGGATCTCCAAGATATTGTATATACATGTATCGTATTATATAATATGATCATTCGACACAAGCAGCGGGCGATATATCCTACATGGATTGAAGATGAGGGCCATCGTGATCACGACCCCTGAAGATCGCATGAATAATCGTTAGTAGTTACTCAGGAGCTAATGGACTCATCAACTCATCTACATTTAAAATCTGATTTGATCGAGCACACTTGGAGAAATCGTAGAAATTAAGTCAATCAAGAGAATGAAGACGATAGTGACAATGACGATGAGGAAGACGATGAAGGATTTTTGTAATGTTTTTAATGTTATTTGAATAATTTACGTAATGTTTTTAATATTTATTTGAATTTAGTATTGTAATATTTTTATTATTAATAAAGTTTAATTTTGTTAAAAATATTTGAATTAAAAAAGAAAAAAAAGAGGTTGGTCATCGACTGTGACAACTTGGTCGTGTCTGGTCGCCAGAGCTAGAGTGAAAGCTGATGTAGCAGGCAGTGGCCCAGGTCACGACTACTGTGGGTAGCCTTAATCTCGCGTAAACTCAGATCTATAAGTTTTTGAAAGTATAATTTTATACGATAAAATGATAAAACTATTCAAACACCCTTATAGTTTTCCACAAACAAAACATTATTTTTTGAATAAAAAGTAAAAAGTTTGTTGTTAACCACAACTTTAAAAGCACCACAACTTTAAAAGCCCGTTGTATTTGTGTTATCATTTTAATTTCAAATTCACGTGTTTAATCTACCCTCAAAAAATTAGATGGAATACAATAATAATTTTGACATAAGCATTTAGTGGATAAGAATCATAATAATTACGAGTACGTTATAAATAAACAATTTAGCATTCTAAATATAAATGCTCATCTACAAACTCGTAACATCGTGCGAGCTGTATATCAAAATAAAACAAAATGAGATTTACTTTAGAAATGAAAATGTTTCAGTCTAAATAAAACGTTAAGATTTTTATAGTGCACACCAATCTGTGAAACCTGCTCCTCGCCAATTTGTTCATTCTTAAGTATCATAGATCACATTGTTGGAGTTAAATAAGGTTATGCTTATGCAATAACTATATACTATGAATTTTATAGTTAACATTACACCAAACCTGTTTTACTATATATCAAGCCGTCGGATTAAATGTATCCATTGAGTAGCTGGAATGTTACTTTAGCATTTTTTTAAAATCTACCTGTTGTTCTCTTATACCCTACAACTTTTGGGGATTAAACCATGTTAACGTGTTATGTTAATGATTATAGCGTGTATGCATTGTTGGGATTTTAGAACAAGTTAACCAGTAACCTCTACAAGTACGCAGCGGATATTTGATCTAGTTATTGCAATTATGTTAAGCACGTAATTAATAAACAAATAATTAATACAATATTAATTAATTAAAAGGGATAAAAGAAAAGCTAACCTTGCTTGACAATTGATCTCTATTAACAGAACAAGAAACCAATACAAAACCTTAAGTATCTAAAATAGATACCTCGAAGAGTATCACACACAAACACTTAAACCAAGTACGTTCGATAAATGCTAGTCGAGAACGTATAAACCAATCAACCCCTTGATAACTTGAATACCACACGAACAAGAAAACCCAAGAACCAAAGCTTGCATCTTATCCGAGAACAAAACTGTTCGATGAACAGTAACTGATTAATACCTGATATCATCTGATAAAGATAACACATTGCATGAATTTGTTTTATCATACATGCATCCATAAAAGATCATGCGCACATGCATAATTAATGAATACAAGTACTGCCATTGCATCTAGTGGGACATCATGCACATGTATTCTCTATTATGATATATTATGTCAATTGACTTTATATGGATTATATATATCGTATATCGTATATAAGAGATATGCGTGAATCGTCTTCTGATTTAGAGATATCTCTTTATTCGTATAATGCATACAAATTGAGATGTGCTGTGTTTGTTTTTATAGCCTCACAAACCAACTCTTGTTTGGGCTTTAAGCTTGAACGACAAGCAACAAAAAACATTCCATTCCCTTGCCCGATTCGTCTAATGAGACTAGGCCCAAGGCTTCTCTTAAACCGACCCATGTAATGGCTAAAACAGCCCATGGATCGTACAAGTGGATCGGGTCAAGCACATGCATTAACGGGTATACGCATTCAAGTATTTAATACGTTCGACACGTACTCTCGTGTTTAACGTGTGTGCCCCCATCGGCTCACAAACCAACAGCTCCCACTTGGGAGTTGATGTGTCGAATGGCACACAAAACTAACGACGGAAACGCCTAGCAAACGCTCTCACTCGCTTTTTAACTAAAAGTGTCTGAGAGAATAGTTTCGTAAAAGTTTCTCAGTAGCATGGTCATTCAATGTCTTGCTCTAATCATCATTTGTTATAGATACCGTTAAACCATGGATTATGGATCTCAAATCATTCCATATAGTTTAACCATTTAGAATCTCGTTATAGAATTTAATTAGATATAACAAATGTAATCAAGTATCATCTTGCTTTACCCTTTGGGTTCGACCGAACAATTATCTTATTAATTCTGGAGAGGCGCCATGGTATCTTTCTGCACATATCAAGTGGAGTAACAAATCCTTTATTGACTACAAGTGTTGTGGATGCTGCTTCACATCACTCCGAAATATAGCTTTTATAACTACCTTATTCAGATAGCGTTTTGCGTATACTTACAAAAAATGATATCTACACATAACAGAACTTGCTTGCATCTCAAGTCTAAGGACGAAGATAACAAACCATTTTCAATATTTTACTTATGACAAGGATCCAAAAGTAAATGTTTGAAAGTTGGGGAATCCAATATGCATCTCTAGTGAATACATATGAGTTTGGCGGGAACAATCCGAATTCTCGTTAGAATTATAACCAACACTCACATTTGCCTTATCATAACAATATTCCCATAATGTTAACCGACAATGGACATATTTAGAATAATAAAATCATTCAAGGATTAAACATGCAAATATAGGATAACAATTATTATATGAATGAATAACAAATACCAAGTATCTTTATTCATCATAAAGTAAAAATTGTCTATTAATCCCAACTATCCAAATACTAAAACAGATATGCATGAAACTCATTTAGTAAGTTGAACCTTAATGTTTCCAACATTCTCAACCTTTCTTTAAAAGAAAAACTAAATAGTTATTTGAGTAAACTTTTCGAATACTTATTTCAAATATCACATATAGTGAGTGATTTGAAATATAAGATGAGTGTCTTATCTCATATGCTCATACTATTGCAAGAATTATAGTATGGAGATGTCGTCTTACCTTGCATGAGGTATTAGAAATCAACGACATACTGACAGTCATCTTTACAGTTTCTAAAAGTGTAAAGTATTCTCATTCATTAATGTGTAATGCAACAATGTTCTATGTTGAGCACAACTAGTTAGCAGATTTATCATAAAAGATGAAATCCTACTACAACTAGTATTAATAATCCTCCAGCATCATTTGTACTTATACAACATTATGCTTTATAATTCGTAAACATTTATAAAAACAATAATCTAAACACTCTCAATTAGATATTGTTGTTGTCAGCTCATTTTGTTCTTGTACAAAAGCAACAACTAGTCTTATACACAATTAAATATATACATGATGAATCCTTAGTTTAAAAACACAAGGTTTTCATCCATGTAAATTATTCCAAGTGAAATATATCATTGAAGACTTGCTTGAATAATATATTGCAATTGTGTTAGACTTTATTTTCCGCATTTGTTTATTCCATATAAACATCTATTCTAAGGTTGTTTGTTTTATTCCCTAAATTTCAAGTGAAGTTTCATTCCAAGCTTAAGGATCAATATCTAGCTTAAATAGAATGATATCTTTAACATGTAAATTTTAAGGAAAAACACATTGCTCCCACTCAATGTCAGATGTACTCAAGAGTTATCTTAATTCAATTAGAATCATATTGTAATTAAATTCAAGCTCTCAGCCCTTAGATGCATGATCCAATCCAAAAATGGATTGCTTAAATTTTGTATACTACATAAAGATAATATAAATTCATAACCATTTTGATTACACACCATCCTCGCAAAAGGTAATCATAAAGAAAGAGTTACAAAATCTAATTGTCATATTCAACATACAAATCACATGTATGACAATTAAATATCTTTATATAATTAATGCATGTACTATATAAGAAAATTTAATCACTGTAAATTGCTTAAGTATGATTAAAAACTTCTTATAAACTACCATACATTAATATGTATACAATTTTGTCCTTGTGAGTCTTTCTTCAAAAGAAACTCATTCCAACCTCATAGGTTAACTGTTAGGCGAAATAACAATCAAGCTCAAAACTCAATTTGCCTTTTAAGGACTGCATCTTATCATTCATAGTACTAAAACATTTATCAGATTCAAGATGTGATAATGTTCTAGTAGTTAGCTGATTTACAAAATATCACTCAAGTGATGAGGCATCCTTTCGGATTTATGAATGAGAGTAATCATTATACTTTGGTTAACATTTTCATGTTTAACTTTAGTATGACATTAATCAGCAGATTTTAGAAAGTTAAGTATTTTGTTCTCAAAAACTTTGAGATATGTATATACTCCCACTTACTTTTATAAGTAGAGACAATTCTCTAAATACCAAGTATTTAAGCAACAATAAATTGTTCCTTATGGAGAACCACAAAATACATTTTAAGTTCTCATCTCAAGATTTGTTAATAAAATGCTTCATAAGATTTAACAAATTCAGAACTTAAATCAAGACATAATGAAATTCCTTCCAACAACTCAAATTAGGGTTTATAGTAAAACTCTAATTTAGTATCACTCTTTAACCAAAAATTCTAGCAATAGTTTTGTGTTTCGCCATGCTAGGAAGAACACCAAAACTACAATCTTCAAGCTAGGAAGTGTAGAAAAATCAAAAATCCAAAAGGGTTTATGATTCAATTGGTTTGAATAGTAAAACCTCAAATCCCTAATGAATTAGGGTTTTCAGTTATGGGTTGTCTTGAATACCTTCTAGGTTTGAACTATATTGAGTGTATCCATGACACACGCAATTTCTAACCTTGATATGTTTTTGGAGGTAGAGCAATTAAAGCTATCAGAAACCAAACAATATGAATAAGGTTTGATCGAACACATTAGACATACCATAATGAAGTGGTATCCTATGAGTTATTAGAATTGTGAAACTATATCAGAATTCTATAGATAACTTAATTCTCTTGGGACCAAATACTTGTCAATTGGGTCAAGCCAAATTGCATATAAAGTATTTACGAACCAAGTGCATGCAATAATGTATATTCATTGAACAATACAAGAACCTTATGTTCACGTGTTCGCAAGAAGACAGAACTGTTCAAGGATTATATGTGTTAACAAGAAAACATAACATTTCAATAATACATTATAAGTCTTTGAATAATTCAAAGCCTCATGTTTATGTGTTAACTATAAGACATAACACATTTACTATATATACTTTATGTTATAAGTCATTGACTAATTCAAGGACTTCATAATTATGTCTTAACATGTAAGCATAATTATACTAACAAAAGTAATCATGAACGTAAACTATTGAGTTCTATAGTAATTTCAAGTTAATTTTATACTTTAGAATTATGATCATTATCATATAACCATAAGTATGTTGACTAAAACATGTAGTCAAATGTTGAAGTATTTTTACACTATATTATGACATTTGAATGTAGTAGGGCAACACACATCTAGCGTGTTCACGTCCTAGTAGAATTATTATTAGAATGTAGTAGGGCAATAAACATCTCATGTGTTTAAGTCCTAGTAGAATTCTTATTTTACATGTAGTAGGGCATTAAACATCTAATGTGTTTAAGTCCTGGTAGAATTATTAGTTTCCTTTACCTTGCGTCAAGAGATACCAATAATATTATTGTTCCTTGCACACACTTAGAGATTTCTCCCACTTGTGTAAGGTACAACATCATATTATGAAAACAAACAACACGTGATTGATTATTCAAATAATATGATAATGTCATAGAGATTATAAGTAGTTGTAGAACCATAACCTTTAATAAGGAATTTTGGATTATTATTCTATGGATAACACTTCAGGAAGCGACAACAGGAAGGCAACGTGTTATCTTATAAAATAAAATGCAATTTTCCTTTAAGCAATGGTTGTTTATATTCGGAAAGAAATAGATTATTTCAAAGCTAGTTTGAAATGATATGGGTGACTAACAAGAAATAAATCCCCCAGCTCCCACTGAAATTGACAACATTACATGAATGATATTTCATTAATAAAATGCAACTGCTCCCACTGGATTTGTCAACATTGTAAGTGTTACATTTCCAGTAGAAAACATATAGCAGTTTTATATACTTTCCTATTCTCTTCAATTGCCTACGAGTAGCATGTACTTAGGTATTGAGCAGATTATATGAAGTTCTACTTATGTAGACAATGGACTAACCATTCTATTATTCGATTGACTTGAATCTTTAGCATGCATTCCTCCTTTATCGTCTACATAGCCCCAAGGGTAATTAGCACTTTAGGAATAATAAGAGTCCAAGAAGATTACCTAGCAAATATGCTAGTAATTCCTTTACTCTTTGCGGTTTAAACTCATACATCGTGACAAGTGCAGGATGTTATTTATTTTAGTAGCTCTAAACACAATGTTTTTAGTTACACAAAATATTCTATCTTTCAATTAACTCTAGACCACGAAAAGGGTAATAAAAGATCATATAAGAGTTTATCAATTTTGGAATCCTATCTTAGTTTGTCAACTAAGGAGAAAAGATAGGTATAAGTTTCACTTTTCTTACTAGGAAAAGAGACTAAGTTTTTTTTTCAACGAAAAACAAATTTGTTTACGAATTATGTTGCAATAACACAATTAATCAGAACATAAAAACTTCAAATATAGTATTTTCGATAATTACATTCTTAAAAGAATTAACTACCCAATTAATTACTAATTAAGCTTAAGATCCATCTTGCAACCCCACTTAATTACCATAGGTCTGACCAGTGTGTAAAAAAATAGGACAAAAGGTAAGCGACGAGCGTTAATTGCATAATGCAACTCTTAGATTTATGAGACTGTTTAAGGCATTAGTATCAAGTAATAATGTCAAAAGCATGTTTAGTTCTCATCTTATGCCTCGGGTCCGAGGTCTGACCATGTTAACTCGATATAAGTCGACCAAGTATGAACGTGTAAAAATAACCAGAGGTCTGACCAATGAGAAATAATTACCATGGGTTGGAAAGGCCCTTAGGTCTGACCAGAGAAGTCAATCCAAGTGCACGTGTCCATAGTTGGGTGGCATAGACTTAATATTTACAAATAGGTATGCACACATAAATGTGGTAAAAGTCATGTACAAAGAAGCATGCAAAACAACTTTGTAACACTAATTTTAAAAACTTTTTAGTAATGACACTGTAGTGATCATCATGGTTCACGGTAACTCCAATCGAACGCACAGGGAGGCAGAGGACCAGGTAAGCGCAGAAGCATAACCTTAGACATCCTTTCAGTGAGACTGTGCTCACTTCTTCAAACCCCCTTTCTAGTTTGTTCTAGTAGGTGAGCCGTACATCCCAAGTGTCCATAGCGTCTAGTTTTTAAATTCTTGAAAACGTGTTTCATATATTAGGTCACTTTATTTTACAAAAACAATTTTCCACGAATCAAATAGCAGGTCACAATGAGCATGATATTTAGGCGTGTAAATAAAGACCAATATTAATATTATGGTTACGATATGTATTATTCCATATTGCATACAATTAGGTGTCAAAACAAGTAATAATGCACATATAGGAATCACAAATATACAAGCATAAACATTAATATAAATAACCACATATTGTTTCGAGTCCTCTTTCGAGTCTTCCCCAAACGGAGAACCATAAGACCGTCACTAGGATGCAGTACCTAGATCGCCCCATACATCACTTAGAAAAGCAATTGAGTGGGTCTTGTGGCCGGAAAAACACATAAAGCATGGCAATCCCAATTAACAAGTAATTACGCAATATATGAATTTAAATCAATATGTAATTCTAATTATCACAATAATTCTAATTAACAATTAATAACTACAAATTAACTTTTAATTCTAATTAGCAAGTAATTTAAATTTTACATGTAATTCTAAATTAACAATTTAATTTTAATTAACAAGGTAATTATAATTCACATGTAAATAAAATTCTAATTAACAAATTAATTCTAATTATCAATATAATTTTAATTTGTGTGTGACTAGTTATTATTTATTAAAAATTGACAAGTATTGCATGTAATTGTCAAAATTAAAATAAAACATAATAACTAAACTAGGTTTCATGCAGCCCTTTTAAAACATGTTTATTAATATCAGAAACGTGTAACCCATAATCGCAAAAACGAGATGGCTCGTGATGCCACTGTTGGGATTTTAGAACAAGTTAACCAGTAACCTCTACGAGTACGCAGCGGATATTGGATCTAGTTATTGCAATTATGTTAAGCACGTAATTAATAAACAAATAATTAATACAATATTAATTAATTAAAAGGGATAAAAGAAAAGCTAACCTTGCTTGGCAATTGATCTCTATTAACAGAACAAGAAACCAATACGAAACCTTAAGTATCTAAAATAGATACCTCGAAGAGTATCACACACAAACACTTAAACCAAGTACGTTCGATAAATGCTAGTCGAGAACGTATAAACCAATCAACCCCTTGATAACTTGAATACCACACGAACAAGAAAACCCAAGAACCAAAGCTTGCTTCTTATCCGAGAACAAAACTGTTCGATGAACAATAACTGATTAATACCTGATATCATCTGATAAAGATAACACATTGCATGAATTTGTTTTATCATACATGCATCCATAAAAGATCATGCGCACATGCATAATTAATGAATACAAGTACTGCCATTGCATCTAGTGGGACATCATGCACATGTATTCTCTATTATGATATATTATGTCAATTGACTTTATATGGATTATATATATCGTATATAAGAGATATGCGTGAATCGTCTTCTGATTTAGAGATATCTCTTTATTCGTATAATGCATACAAATTGAGATGTGATGTGTTTGTTTTTATAGCCTCACAAACCAACTCTTGTTTGGGCTTTAAGCTTGAACGGCAAGCAACAAAAAACATTCCATTCCCTTGCCCGATTCGTCTAATGAGACTAGGCCCAAGGCTTCTCTTAAACCGACCCATGTAATGGCTAAAACAGCCCATGGATCGTACAAGTGGATCGGGTCAAGCACATGCATTAACGGGTATACGCATTCAAGTATTTAATACGTTCGACACGTACTCTCGTGTTTAACGTGTGTGCCCCCATCAGCTCACACACTTTTAGTCGTTTCGAGTGTTTTTAACTCCCACAAACCAACATGCATGTTATTGCTACAATGTCAACGATTTAGTTCCATTTATCTATTATTGTTTTATTATAAATATTATTCAGTTGTTAATAATCTACAATGGCTGATGTTCCAACAAATTGGATAATGATTTTTTTCTAACATATTTACCCTTTAACAGTAAAGCGGTAGCAAGTTTTAGCCGGGAACCAGAGTACGACAATAGGTTTTGAGCAATGGGCTTTGTGTTTCGAATGGATCTGTATCTGTTGTAGCGAAGGATGTAATATATGTTTGACTTTTAGAGCCTGCTTGACGATGTGATCTCCACCACACTGCTTGCAATTGGATGGTGACATTATTTAAAGTAGTAACACCTGCTTGACGATGTGATCTCCACCACACTGCTATAAAAATACAATCATCAAAAGTCAATACCAGAGATAAGTGATTAGTTTTTGTTTCATCAATATACGATACCTGTACAGGAGTGCCCACATGGTATCGTTGCATAATTCAATTTAGTTAATTTTATCATTTTTATCTGATAATTTAAACGAGTTCATGATACTTGCCATTCTTTGCACCCTAGTTAACTCATCAAAAAATAATTATAAAAAAATAAATAAAATGCCAAGTGGTGACAGCAATACCTTGGCTTGTTCAAATCCAAAGGTTTGTCTAAGTTACTATAAATTGAGCCCTAACATATTGACATTTAAATTATCCCACGAACAAGTTTAATCTTGCAAGCCTTTTCAACTCTAAAATGGCTGGTTTTAAAAACTTATTCGGGATCTTAATGCTTCAGATGGTGGTTCTTGCAATTATTTCTTCTCATGCAGACGGCCAAGGCCTGAAAATAGGGTTTTATGAGAAATCATGTCCTCATGCCGAGAAGATTGTTTTTAACGTCATGAAGGATGTTATGACTGTTGCACCCTCTCTATCTGGCCCATTGCTAAGAATGCACTTCCACGACTGCTTCATTAGGGTTTGTAATATGACCTCATAACCTTTCTTATTTCTCTTCTTAGAAATTTATATATTACTTATATGAGTTTATGAACTTTCTAATTATAGGGTTGTGATGGATCAGTTCTATTGGATTCTCCAAATAATCAATCCGAGAAATTTTCAATCCCAAATCTAAGCCTAAGAGGGTTCAATATTATCAATACACTACAAAATTTTTGACATGTACTCACTAAAACATTTCCTCACTAAAATTTTTAAAAGTCACCAAAAATAAAAAATAAACAAAAAAATATAAAAGTAAAAATTTGACATATACTTACTAAAACTTTTCCCCCACTAAATAATTCTTAAAAGTCACCAAAACATAAAAAAGTAAACTTTCTTTTGACTTTTCTTTTGACCGCTTAGTTAGTTTAGCCCCTTATATAAAATATCTCCTTTTCTTCAAAACAGATATCCTTTTCCCCAAAACAAATAAAAACGCTCCACCCTTAAATCCTTCATCACCTTCATCACCATAAACAGATCTCAATTACGAAAAAATAAGTGGCGTTAAATCCTTCATCACCGTAAATTTACAGGCTCCACCGTTAAATCCTTCATCATCGTAATTAACTTCATCACCGTTTGTCGGGATATCCTCCACCACTGAAATAAATCGAAGACTGCAATTAACTTCGGTGTAATGAAACCCTAACTCCGTCGAAGACTGCAATTAACTTCGGCACCGTCGTCATCCTCCACCACTGAAACCCTAACTCCGTCGTATGAAACCCTAACTCAGGTATAAATAAATCGAAGTGTTTTGATTTGTAGTGCTGATTGATGTTTAGTTTATATTTAGAAGTGTTTTGATAGAAGGTGTGCTGATTTGTTGATAGCTATCAAAACACTTCATACATGTTGATGTTTAGTTTATGTTGATAGCTGATTGATGTTTAGCATGCATTTTAGGAATGAATGTTGTATGGTTTGCGAAAAAATATTAGTATGCCATGTGTTGATTTGATGTTTTGTAATGGTATTGCGGTATACATGTAGGAATGAATCTCAACTCGTAATTGGTTTGGCGGAGTTTTATTAGTATGCATTTTAGGTAGTTTGTGATAGAGAAGGAAAGTAATAGTTTGGAACTGTTAGTGTTTAGCTGCATTTAGATGATGTGGTATAGAGGAGTTTGCGAGTTTGTGTAAAGGTTATAGTTCCGCGGTTGTTAAGAGGTGTTTCGCATTTGCCCCTTGTGATTCTCAGGTTGTTGTTACTTTATTCGCGTTGGGTTTATATGTTAGTTCAGTTGTGATATTGAGTAGTATGTTTTTGTAGAATGTGATACTCAGGTTGTTGTTAGTTTATTCGTGTTCGGTTAATAACTCAGTTAAATTGTGATATCGAGTAGTTTGTTTTTTAGTACATTATGATCTCGAGTACTTTAATGTAGTAGAATTGTACTGATATGACTTAAATCACATTTGGTTTCTTTACTTTTGAGAATTACAAAGTTCATTAGCATTGTGATATTGAGTAATTTGTTTTAGTAGAATGTAAAAGCTAGGTTGCTTTAGTTAACATATTGGGGATATCGTAACTTATGAATCTTTCTATAGTTGAGAAAGTATGTGAGTTTTGTTTCGTAAGATCAGTATGGATGCTAGATATACTATGGATGCTAGATATACTGGTTTAGACTTGGGTAGTATTAATTAGGATATATCTGAATATATGTGAATTAATAAAAAAAAGTAAGTTTAGAAAGTAGGCTTGTAACTCCGGACTTCGGATCTATGATCTTTCTTTTATACACAAGATATATTTAAATAGCATATCTTTCAAAAGATTTATTAGGGGACAAATTTCGTGAACTTGCTCAAAGAATACCACTATTTATCCTCAATAAGAATACCACTATTTGTGTTTATTTGATGATAGTGATGTATACACAAACACACTTATTTTTCAGTAGCTAATAGAGTTACATGGTTGTTTTTAGGCACGTAAGAGTTGAATATTACTTCAATTTTTATACTTTTGACATCATTATGGACAAATCTTGGATGTATCTTGCACCAAGATCTAGTTCACAATATGTAAATGGCATGGAATATTTTCTTAACTTTGCTTTTGAGAAATCGAGTCAACATGGAGAGATATTGTGTCCATGCACGACTTGTCACAACAGATTTCACCTTAAAAGACAAGAAGTGCATGATAACCTTATATGTGTTGGCTTCAAGAGAGGGTACTTGAATTGGACGGATCACGGGGAAAGTTACGAGGTATCATCTTCCAGTATGATGGAAAATGATGAAGAAGGAGACAACGAACATGAAATGAATGAGATATTGCATGATCTTTTTCCTATGGTGTCAATGGAAGGAAGTATTGGTGAAAGAGAACCTCAACCTCAACCTGGACCTAATTTGAACCAAATGATAAAACGTGAAAAGCAAAATGATAAAACGAATTGAAATGAATGAGAAAGTTTGATGATTTGGTCTAGTTATGATTTGGTCAAAACGTTAATCAGAAGGTGTATCCTAATTCTAAGCATAACAAGTTGTCTGCCTTGGTTCGTTTATACCATATAAAATCTCTTTATGGTTGGAGCAACACATCATTTTCTATGTTATTGGAGTTTCTTCAAGAAGAGTTGTTACCTGATGGGAATATACTGCCTAAGAAACATGATGAGGCGAAAAACATCATGAAGAAGTTGGGGTTAGGGTATGAAAAAATACATGCATGTCCTAACGGATGCATGTTGTTCTGGAATGAAAATGAGAACAAAGATATATGCTCCGTTTGTAATGCTTCCCGATGGAGGCCCACCCAAGATAACTCTGGAGATGAGGCGGGTATACAAGATGAGGCGGGTCTAAAAAAGAAAAAGAAGAAAGCAATGAACTTTTTGCGTTGGTTTCCCCTAAAACCAAGGCTTCAAAGATTGTTTATGTCTTCAAAAACGGCCCATCTTATGAAATGGCATCATTTGGAACGGGTAAAAGATGGTAAACTACGACACCCAGCTGATGCGTTGTCATGGAAACACTTTGATGAGAAGCATTCTGATTTTGCAAGCGATCCTCGAAATGTTCGTTTGACTCTAACAAGTGATGGTTTCAATCCATACAGGTCAATGAATTTAAACTACAGTATTTGGCCTGTCTTCGTTATTCCATATAATTTACCTCCATGGTATGTCATGAAACAACCTAATTTTATTCTTTCTTTGATCATTCCGGGCCCCAAAAGCCCCGGTAATAAATTAGATGTTTATATGCAACCTTTGATAAAGGAGTTAAAAGAGTTATGGGCCGGTATTGATACATTTGATGCCTCAACGAATCAAAATTTCAAAATGAAAGCCGCAGTCATTTCTACAATATCTGATTTTCCTGGATATGCTAACCTTTCTGGGTGGAGCACTAAAGGAGAATATGCATGTCCTGTATGTGCTTTTGACAAAACTTCAAAATGGCTAGATCACGGTAGAAAATGGTGTTACATGGGGCATCGAAGATGGCTTGAACCAAATCATAGCTCACGTAAAGATACTCGATCCTTTGATGGACATCAAGAATCAAGACAAGCTCCTATCCCTTCATCTGGGGATGATATTCTAAATCAATTGAAAGGTGTCGATTTTCTTGTAGAAATTGTTGATAAGGGTCCTTGGAAAATGAAAAGCATTTTCTTCGAGTTACCTTACTGGAAAGACTTGTTGTTGCGTCACAATCTAGATGTGATGCACATTGAAAAGAATGTATGTGATAATATTGTCGGGACTTTGCTTGGTCAAGTGGGGAAGTCGAAAGATAACTTGAAAGCTCGTCTAGACTTGGAAAAATGGGGTATACGAGAAGAACTTCATCCAAAAAGGAATCCAAGAAACAATAATCTATCTTTGCCAAAAGCATGTTATGTAATGACTCGAGAGGAGAAAGATACGTTCTTGGAAACACTTAAATCTATCAAGCCTCCTGATGAATATTCTTCTAATATCTCTCGTTGTGTGCAATTAAAAGATAGGAAGCTTATGGGGATGAAAAGTTATGATTTCCACATGTTGATGCAAGAATATTTGCCAATAGCGCTACGTGGTACTTTGCCCGACCATGTTAGCAAAGTGGTAATTGAGTTATGCGATATCTTTAGGTGGATTTGTCTAAAAGATTTAACGGAATATGATCTTAGATTTCTTGAATCCCGCGTTGTTGTAACATTATGCAAAATGGAACAAATTTTTCCTCCTTCACTCTTTACTGTCATGGTTCATTTGGTTATCCATCTAGTTAGGGAGGTACAACTCGGAGGTCCAATAACTTTTCGTTGGATGTATCCTATTGAAAGGTATCTTTTTTTATCCTTAATAATTATACCTTTTACCTTATTATTTAAAAAGTTAGTAAAACTTCACTTAACCTTCAATTCAGGGATCTTATGACTCTAAAATCATATGTAAGCAATAAAGCTTATCCAGAAGGTTCAATTGTTGAAGGGTATTTAGTGAGAGAAAGCTTAACCTTTTGCTCTAGATACTTATCTGGAGTAGAAACCTTATTTACGAGACCAAAAAGGAATGATGACGATGATGGTGACAATCAAAATGAAATTGAAGAATCCAACTTCCTTCGTCCCGGTCGACCGTTAGGAAAACATGCACGTTCTGAACTATCATCTCTCAAAAGGAAAAGGATCCCTAATTATGAAATCGATGACCAATCCCTTAAACAAGCACATCGATATGTGTTATTTAATGTTAATTCGGTCACGCCTTTTCGAGAGTAAGTGAACTTTATTTGCTAATCAAAATTTTACACTATTAACAAAAGTGTCTTATATTGATTATTTTCTACTTCTTATACAAGGGAACATAAAAGTATCGTTAGGGGGCAAAACCGTTCACGTCGACCATCTGAGTATGAACTTGAAAAGATTCACTGCCAAAACTTTAGTGAGTGGTTTCGAAATCGGGTAAGTATCTTAAACTACGACAAACACTACTACTAATTTATTGGTTAGGTCTAAAGTGTTAATTATCAATATTTTCTAGGTTAAACGCTTAGAAGAACAAAGGAATCCAAGAGTAACTGAAGAAATTAAGTGGCTTGCTCGTGGACCAAATAATCATGTGAACCGATATTCAGGCTACTTTGTTAAAGGATACCGTTTTCACACAAAAGAGCACGAGAAAACACTCAAAACTCAAAACAGTGGCGTTGTTGTTAGGGTGGTGGATGCTAATCCTCAAGATGGCAACACTAGGCCAGTGAATTACTATGGTTCCTTAAAGGACATTATTGAATTGAACTATTCTGGTAAGGTGCGAGTAGTATTATTCAAGTGTGATTGGGTTGATGCTAGTAGAGGATGTAAAAAAGATGAATTCGGTGTCACACTAGTGAACTTCTCGTATGCGGTGCACACAGGTGCTCAATTACATGATGACCCTTTCGTTTTAGCATCACAAGTTGATAAAGTTTTTTATTCTCATGATCCGAAGTTAGAAGGGTGGCTAGCTGTTCGACATGTTAATGTTAAAGATGCATTTAACATGCGATGTGATAATGATGATAACAGTCTTGCTTCATCTTCTTGCACACTTGACATACCAAACCTAGATAGGGTCGGAGTTGATGCTGATGAAGTAGTGGATGGTACACTCGTTATCGAATGTGAAGAGGAGGTTGACGAAGATGAAGATGAAGTAGATTAAATTACTGTAGTTCTTTCTGAGTGAAACGCAGTGCCTTATTTTTTTAATTTTGGTGTATCGACATGTTTAATTAGTTGTTTAGGTTATGTAATGTTTAATTAGTATGGAACGTACTAACTTTATGTACTTTCTTTTTACTTTTATTTAGTAATTAAGCGGTCTGTTTTGATGGTTTTTACTTCAATTATATGTTTTGGTTAGTTTGCTGGTTAAAACTGCTTATCTGATAGATCAGTTTTGAGGTGTGACATAAGCAATTCTGAGAGATCAGTTATTTTGAGGTGTTTGGATTGCTTAAATATTTTCTGTCTGTTTTTGCAGATCTAAAGGAGCTCTATTTTAACTGGAAATCTGCTTTCTGAGTGGCAGGTATGCTTCTTTCGCTTACAATTTACAATGCCATAGTCCTCTGATTCATTTAGTATGTTAGATAATGATTGTTTGTGCTTAAGGCAGCATACGCTCATTTGAAACTGCTTAGGTTTATTTTTTTAGCTTATGTGTTTTTGAAATGTATGGGCTGCATAATAAACACATATAAAAAGCTCAAGTTTCTAAATAAGCTTACGTAAATACTAGTAGTAGTTTTTGATAAAGTATAAGTTGTAATCAAAGTTGACCTACTTTTAAATGTATATTAGGAAATTCTTATTGTGTTTTGAGGTACCAAATTGGAACATGCTAATCCTAAGTGAATAGTGTTCATATACTCGCATTTACAGTATCTGGTAATGTGTGATATCATATATGTTTTCTCTAGCGTATATATTTTAAATTTGATTATTCTTTTTAGCCTTTTACTTCTAGAAAGGATCAAAGGATGGATCATTTACGTATACACAGTTGTATTTCACAGATGTCAACTTACCAGCATGTGTTAGTTCTTGTATCGGTGTATCCTCATGATTTGTGCCTAGTGGTCTGATGTGTTTAGGCAGTTCGATAGTTGCGTTTATTGGGTCTTGTGTATCTGATTTTATGAGCATAATATAAATTTATTTCACTTACTAGAACTGGAATTCAAATTTACTTATTTGTGGGTAAGGAGAGGGATAACGAATAATCCCTGCATAAAAAAGACAAAAATACTATCACCACAAACTTAGCAACCTATGAAAAAAATGGGGACAAATGGTTATACCTTTCAGTTCTGATGTGCATTTTGAAACTGCTTGTATGTTAAAGTTGTATGATATGTATCCTAAAATGATGAGATCATAGTTGATTGTTGAAGATTATTTCTAACTTAGATTATGTATCTGTGATTTCACAGACCCAGAAGTCTGCTTGTTGAAGATTAATAATGGATGCACAACAAGGTATATCCGATGTTAAATTTGGTTTGCTCAATTTGATATGACAGTAGAGTCTTAGAAGTTTTTATTAAGCGTTTCTTATATACAATAACTCATTTATTTTCATAATAATGAGTGAAGTTATAGGTCCACCGAAATGGGTTCGTGGTCACACAAGAAAACAAGCTATATGGGATTTTGAACCTGGTAAAAGGTTAACGGTTACTTTTGATGCTGGACAACCTGTTGGCAAAGAGGCAAAGGAGATAACTATCTTTCTTGGAACAGTTGCGAAAATGTCTCAACATATCGATATAAGTATCACAGATTGGAGGAAAGTATCAGAAGAAAAGAAAGATGATTTATGGAGCATCGTGAAGGTAAATTTGATATAATATGTGTAGGAGAAATTTGAATTTGCTGGTAAATTTGAAATTTGATATAATATGTATCGTGAAGGTAAATTTCATGATTTATCCATCACTAATATGTTGGCTAAACATTGAATTGTAGGAGAAATTTGAATTTGCTCCCATTGAAACAGAAGATATCAAATTGTGGATCATGGCTGACATAGGACGAAAATGGAAGACATGGAAATATAAGCTAAAAAAACGTTCATTTGATTCAAGCTTAACCATTGATGAAATTGTAGCTACTCAAACTGATTCGAGAGTGGAGAAACAGGACTTCAGGAAGCTAGTGACTAAATGGTTTTGTGAAGATGCTCAGGTAATCGAATTCTTTCAGTTTGATTCAATTTGATTTTTTTATTAGCATACACCATTATTACAGTCACCTGCTAGTAACTATATGATTAACTAGATGAAACGGAAATCTGATAGGTTTTGACTTTTGATCAACAAATATAAAGGTTAAGACGATGTCACAATTTTGATGCAAGTAAAAAAAGATTAATAGGGAATGAAGCAGCCATAAATGGCAAGGGCCAAGTGCATGAAGCTGTCACACTTTTAGATACAGTTGGTAAAAGCTAGCCTCCCCCCTCATTCAAATCGATAATTTCCTAAATTTAAGGTTTGTTTTGGTTGATCTGAAATTACTAGTCTAATCTTAGAAATGCAGTATCTACTGCGTGAAAGTACAAAATTTGTAATGGCTTGAGTGCTCAAAATCAACAGTCTATTAACAGTGATAACGAATGTTCACTCATTGCCATCTGTTGCTGGGTTATCGGTTGTAATGGAGACAAATCAGAAATCAAACTCTCCCGATGCCTGAGAAAGAAATGTGCAAATATTTCAGAGGTGATATACTTAGGAATACAATGATGACCAATGAAAGTTCAATTTAAGATTACCAAATTATATCGAAACAAACATAACATTAAACATACCAATATCTCTGTTGTTTATGTGCATAACGCCATCCTTGAGAGTGCACCTCCACCTATTCTGTACACTGATTTGTTGCTACAACAGTAGCTTTTCTGAGTGATTATCTCGAACTTAGCTTTAGCTTATTTGATTATTTGATGTTAGATGTAATTAGCTTAATAGGATTGCCACTTTCCCTTTAGCTTATTGAATGTTAATTTAGTTTCCCTTGAAGCTTATTAGACCGATAGGACTCAATTAGGAATATTAGACTTAGCTTAAAATTAAATCTATTTTGGTTCTGATTCTGATTTTAAAGTTGTTAAATAGGTGTTTAGATTAGTTAGGATTTGTTAAAAGTGCTTGTAAAACTCAATTAGGAATATTAGATTAGTTAGCGTACCAGCTTAAAGGAGTTTGAGAGAGACTCCACAGAAGTGTAGGCTAATTTGAGTAGAGAATTCTTGTTAAACTCACCAAACTCCTGGCGAGATTTATGGTAATGAGATGACACCCAATAATAGATAACATACACGGACGGGTCAATGTCAGTCATGCTATCAAGCGGGTTATAATTCATATAAGTATTCTGATGTGTAATAACACTTAATTGGCAGGCTGTCAGTGAGAAGAAGAAAGAGATCCGTTCCAAGTCCATTGAGCCTCACGTGTTGGGGACCAAATCTTTCGCTAGGCTAGTTCATGAAGAGGTGATGCTATTTTTTTTTGTTTTGATATTATATATAGTAATTGAATTGAATTAAATAAATGATGAATCATACGCATGATATTGCAGAAAAAGAAAACAGGCGTTCAACCAACACGTGGGAATCTATACATCATTAGTCGCACGAAAAAAATGGAAGCATTGTCAGTGAAGCTGCTGCAGAAGTTATTGTATGTATATCTGTCTTTTTCTTTCTACATATTTGTATTAGTATTTTTATATGTATTAATTTTTTAACTTGAAAACCACATTTAGAATAAAATACAAGTAATCGGCAATGATACCAGTGCAAGCACAAGTAACACAAACGCAGGGATTGGGATTGTTGATTGGAGCAACGATGACTTTGCTAAAGTCAAAGGAAAAGAAAAAGGAGATTATACGCGATGCGCAGGGCCAAATATCAGATTGCCTAGGTCCAAAAGATCTCGTGTTTCTCAAGTGCCAATGTTAAAGGCTCAAATCAACGAACTTGAAGTCGAAATGAAGGATATGAAAGAACGGCACCACATTGAAATGAAAGAAATGAAGGAAAACCAAGCGGCTATTTTACAGTTTATGGCAGAGTACAAAAATCATAATTCAGATAATATTTTTTCAAATGTGTTCAACACTACAAACACAGAGGTAATCATAAACGAATTCGACATATTTATTAATGTTTGAACATATAATTTCAAGTTTCCATGATAAATAATTGCAGGTTGCTAATGATTCTAGTAGTGTTCATAATCATGGTCCTTATAGAAACTCAACATCAACTCGTGCAAGTCAAAATAAAAAATCTGGTACTTACTTTTTAACTCATTAGTTATCATATTGTTTGCATTATTGACATATTATGCGCTATTGACATAAAAAATAAATGCGCTTTCTTACTCAACAGCTAAAGCTGTTACATCTCCCGGGGCTTCTAATAAGATTACTCTTCTTAGCTCAGCTGAAATCCAGCTTCGAACAAAGTTTTTGGAGGAGGACAGGCAAGTTTCTAATTTCAAAACAAATCATCTATTTTCACAAGTTTAGGGTTAATGTAGATTTTTTTTGTAGTGAGTTGATGAAACTTCATCAACAGTTTGTTATGAGCGGTCTAATGTTGGAGAATGAGTTTTGGTGTATTAGGAAGGTGAGACAGCGAGTGGGCAGTTGTCGCCAGGTATGTTTATAATTAGTTTGAATGGGTCTGTTTGATTTTATTAGAGTTTGGTAATTTGAACTTGGCTAATCGAGTTAAACTGAATCAATGTGTTGGGTCGTTTGATGTTTTGTACCGGGCTATGTGAAGTAAATTTGTCCTGACTTGTTTACATCCTTCATTCAGCAGATCATAGATCATCAATGTGTAATTGAAGTTTTGAATATAAGAGAAAATGAAATGAAAGTAAAAGAAAGTAAGTACTGTGATAGTTTTAGATATATGTTTGTATACTCAAATCGACTGTTTCGAGTTTCGTATTAGCTGCCTTAGTTCCTCAAGGGTAGATTGTAGTAGTGTGTAACGAGGTGGCATCACAAATTGGCGTTGCCAGTACGTTGCCTATCGATATGCTGCAATGACACAAACAAGTCAAGACCTTGAGTTTTGTAAATATGATCTCAGAAAAGAAACAGAGAAACAAATTTATTTATATAACAAACACACATTTTACATGTCATATGCTCAATACTAATAGCCATCACACTACACAACTTCGTAACTCATCTTTGACTACAGGACCACGACATCGGCCCTTGTTTAGTTTTACTTTCTTCTTTTTCGACAGTTTCTTCTCCAAATCCTTAACTCTCCCAGTCAGCTCTTTTATGACATCAAGTTGTTGATTCCCTGCTTTCATCAGCTCCTCCACTGCCACTCGAAGCTTCTCGTTCTCCTCCATTAGCTTTTTATCATTGCTACGGCTTCCTGTTGGTGACAATGGTGAAACTCCTCCATGATCCTCGATTAGAACTTCTGTAGAGCTGTCGGCGTCATCTGCCTTTGGAGCTTCTTCTGTTGACACGAGGAAGTCTTCCTGTACTTCGTTTTTGGCACCTTCTGTCGGTAAGTCAACCTCCACCATGGTCTTAGGTGGGAGTTGGATACACTCAGTTACAAGCTCTTTGTCATGCGTTTTCACACTGCCATCATCTGGATATTCTGTAACATCTACGACTTCTGGATGCTCACATGACTCCAGAATTTTGACATTACTTTCGGACTGGGCTTCTGTCTAATCGGACTGGGCTTGTGCCTGATCAAACTTCGCTTCCTCTACAGTCTGTTCTTTCTCTGGCATCTCAAGTTGGCTGTTGGTAAGCTCCAACTCAGACTTCACTTCCTCTTCAGTCTGTTCTTTCTCTGGCATCTCAAGATTTCTAAAGCATTTTAAAGCATTTTCAGTGATCAATAAAATTTTTAAAAATAAAAAATAGTGATTTCATCAGCTTTTTTCATTTTTCCCAAAAGAGGAAAAATCAGAAAAATAGATAACTTAGTTTGTTTGGCTCTCTAAGATGGTAGTTTGGAGTTAACTTGCCCTGCACCATCAGTGAATTTTCTGTCCAAGTGTTTCTAGCCTGATTTTCAGCTTATTCCTTTATTATTTAGGTTTGATTCTTGCTTCCTTAAGTAAATTTAGGATTTAGCTAAACTTGTTTTGCCTTAGTTAGTTAGTAGAGCTTATTTTCATAGCTTGCATTTGATTCCCTTTCTGCCTCTATTAGACTGCTGATACAACAGACTTCTTAAGTAGCGATCTTCTTATTTGAATCTGCTTATCTGTTTAGATGCTATCTCGGATTAGGTTAGGGGTAGTTTAGATGTAGGATTAGCTTTATTAGATTGGTGTTTCAGCTTTTAAAGTGCTTATTCAGGTCTGCTACTTGCTTATTTGTTTCTGCACACCAGTTCCTACTTGTCCCAATCCACTGTTATTTTTTATTTTTAATTTCTTCACCTTTAGTCCTATTTAGCTAGAATTATGGATATAAGCTCTTTGGTTGGTGTTCTTTATCAAGGTATTTTTCAGTTTATTTTTAGGATTTTTCTAAGCTAGTGTAATTTGAGCTTAAAGTAGACGCTTTAGGCCCGTTTGACATAGGGTAGTTTGAATATGATTTTATGTTTAATTGCCTTTAGCTTGTGCTAGCATTTGGTTGTCTAACTTTGTGTTAATCTCATTACTAAGTGAATTAGTCATTTTTCGGTTGTTTGCCAGATTCTTTTGAGCTATTCTCGATAACTGCATTAGTACAAACACCTACTTCTGCTTCTGCATTAGACATGACAATAGTGAAGCTCGATCAGTAGTTGTCTCATATAACACTGCAATAATAGTAGTGTAATAATATATCTTGAACAGTCCCTTTTCTCGCAATAACCTTATTCTGTCTTTAAATTAATGTAGTGCGCATGCTATTAGTTTTAATGGGTCATTTAGTACGGTCAGTTTCAATGTCTGCATTTTCATCCATGTCTTGTACTTGGCTCTCGAGCCTTGATTTTAATCTGAGTTTCTGTTTTGTGTGATTGTGTGATTGGTGCAGACATTGAAGGGACTCAAGAGAGAGGATGTTCAACTACTTCGGAGATTTGGAATTCAGTTTAAGGGGGGCTTTGAAAATGCAGAACCTGCTGGGAATGCAAACTCCTGTCAAAGACGATGACTAGAGGTAACTATTTCACTCCAGACGATGACCTGCTGGGTTGCTTTATTTTATAATGGGCGAGTTTAGTATAAATTAGTTTGAATGGGTTAGTTTAGCATAAACAATTAGTATGGGTCAGTTTATAGTCCGTTTTTGTTACAGTTTTTATCAAGATTCTGATTATTCACTGTTAAATACTCAGTTTGGTTTGAGTTACGTATTTCTCATTTTTTGGTCCATTTCTGGTTCAAAAATAAGTGATTGTAGTTAATTGACATTTGTACCAAAATGGTTAACCATTTAATCTCTTAATTTGTTTTTATTGCAGTGTCCAAATGGCCACACTTTGTGCTCAAACTGTAATTAGGTAATTGTTCTCTATGTCCTATTTGTTTGTTTTAATCGATATTAAGTTGCTTAATACTTTTCGTTTTTACTTTCTGATGTAACAGATTGAGGAGTAGGACAAGGACAGTTGCAAGATGAGTCATGTCACGTGCAAATCTAAAGATATTCATTTCCTGTAAATCGTAACCAGGCAACAGATTTGTTTGTTCAAACATATGAGATTGTTGATATTGTAGTATTTCTATTTTAAATCCGATTACGATTTAAGAAGTTTAGAAGTGTTATCGTATGTTTTTATCTATTGTAAACGATCTATATGCTGAGGAAGAATGAGATTATTTTATTTCTAGAAAACCAATTCTGGAAATTATTTCTGTAAAATGTTTTGTAAACAATCTATATGCTGGGGATACAAAAGTGTATCATTTATGAATAGCTTTACTCACTAATCATTTTAGTCACTAAAAGTGAACCCTTGCTCACTGTTAGCTGTTAAAAAAAGTGGCTAAAAGATTTTAAATAGGCTTTGGTGTAAAAGAAGTTGATACCCTTTTCTTACTAAAAGTGAATAGTCACTAAAAGTTTGACCCTTTTGCTTACTAAATATAGTGTAAGGATAGACTTTTAGTGATGGCTTCAGTAGTTACTGTTTTCTTTTTAGTGGGAGTTGATAAAATAGCTTTTAGTAACTCTTTTCGTATCTTTTGCTCACACTTGCTTTAGTGAGCAAATGTCCCAAATTTTGTAGTGATAGGGTCAAGACTGAATTAGAAAAGTCATGCTCGGGTGTAGTCTCTTGTGCTGACATTTCAGCACTAGTTGCCAGAGACGTCATGTTGGAAAATTTAGTGCACTTGTGGGAATAGTTCACAACTTGTAAATTGTAATGGGTTAGGAGGTACGGAGTGTACACCTATAAGGTCCATGAACACCCTGACTCTTGTAGTGGTTTGTATTGGTAGTGCTTGGTGAAAGTACTGTTGTGGTTACCACTGATTATCAGTGTTTCCACTAAAGCAGTACTTCCACTAGATCAGTGTTTCCACTGAAGTGGTATTTACTGAAGTAGTGTTTACACTGAAGTAGTGTAACCACTGATAGCACTATGAAAGTACTGATGAAAGTACTGCTTGTAACGGTTTTGACCTATTCAAGTGGCAGTTTCAACTACTTAATGACCACGTTTAATTGGTCATGTAACCACTAACGGCTATAATGGGGATAATTATGAGGCTATTAATGGGCTGATTAATACTCATAATTCCATTGAATTAGCCAAGAGTATTATCCTATAAATAGGATATCTGATTAGGCATGAAGAACACACAGAAAACACAAAACACTTATAAGCGCAAGGGTTATTGAATTGTGCCTAGTTCCATAACTGCATTTGGTCTTATCCCAAATAGATATTCGTGTAACCCAGGAATTAGGGTCGAATAGTTTAATTTGGAAAGTGATCACACGATTCCAAGTGATATCCGGTAACCACTAAGTGGTATTTGTTTCTGCTGAATAGTTGTTGTTTCTGCTGAAGTTGATTATCTTACCCTGTTCTGGGAGTTACACACCAACAATCAAAGTAAACTATTTTGTGATAATCAATGGCAACTGCTGCAATGAAACACATGGCTTCAAACTTTGCTAAGCTGGACAAGTTTGAAGGGGTGGACTTTAGGAGGTAGCAGAAGAAGATGCACTTCTTGATGTCAAGTATGAGTGTGGTATATGTGCTGACCACTCCAATTCCTGATGATGGGGATGATGCTACGGTTGAGCAGATCAGGAGGAGGAGCAAATAGGAGAATGATGACTACATATGCAGAGGCTTAATTCTCAATGGTATGTCTGATTCTCTGTTTGATATTTATCAGAACTTTGAATCTTCCAAAGAACTGTGGGATTCCTTGGATGCCAAATATATGGCTGATGATGCATCAAGTAAGAAGTTCCTTGTTAGTAATTTCACAAATTACATAATGACTGATTCAAGACCAGTTATGGAACAATACAATGAACTTCTTGGAATACTTGGAAGGTTTACACAACACAATATGAACATGGATGAAGCTATTAAAGTCTCTTGTGTCATTGACAAACTCCCTCCTTCTTGGAAAGATTTCAAGCATACCTTGAAACATAAGAAAGAGGAGTTAACTCTGGTTGAGTTGGGCAGTCATCTGCGCATTGAGGAATCTCTCAAGATGCAGGATAATGACAAGCCAAAGAGTAGCAATGCTACTGGACCATCTGTTGTCAATATGGTGGAGCATAAAAACTCCACCAGGTACAATGACAACAAAGGCAAACGCAAATTTCATAATAACACAAGGGCAGATCCTAACAAGAAGGCAACACCTACTTGTTGGAAATGTGGCAAAACTGGTCACATTAAAAGGGACTACAAGGGTGTTAAAGTTGGTGGTAAAGCCAATGGATCAGGCACTAATGGTTCAGGGAGTGGTGGTTCTTCCAACTCACTGAAAGGTCAGAATATGGTTAATAAGTCTTTTCAGATTTATTATGTTACATATGTATCTGAATCTCATTATGTGCAGGATGATGATGTTGCGTGGTGGGTTGACTCTGGTGCAACAGTTCATGTGTGCAAAGATAGAAGCTGGTTCAAGACTTATGAGTCACTGAATGATGGTTCTATTCTTCACATGGGAAATGAGTCAACAGCCTTGGTGCATGGTCGTGGTTGTGTAGATCTTAATTTTAGTTCTAGAAAGATTGTAACTTTGTTTAATGTTATTCATGTTCCTGATATAAGGAAGAGCTTGGTTTCAAGTAGTGTATTGAATAATCATGGATATAAACAAGTTATTGAGTCTGATAAATTTGTGCTTTCTAAGAATGGTGTTTTTATTGGTTTTGGTTACTTATGTAATCAAATGTTCAGGCTTAATATTACCACTGACAGTGTTATTTCAGCTTTTGTGACCACATATAACCAGACTGACTCTACCCTATGGCATGCAAGACTTGGCCATGTACACTATAAAAGAATGCAAGATATGTCTAAGGATGGGTTGATCCCAGTTTTTGACATGGACACTAAAAGTGTAAAACTTGCATGTTGACCAAGATAACCAAGAAACCCTTTCAAGGTGTTAGTCGTGAGACTAAGGTCTTGGAGCTTATTCACAGTGACCTGTGTGATTTGCATGCCACTCCTTCTTTGGGAAATAAGAAGTACTTTGTGACGTTTATTGATGATGCTTCTAGGTTTTGTTATGTTTATTTGTTAATTACAAAGGATGAAGCATTAGATAAATTCAAAGTGTTTAAAACTGAAGTTGAATTACAACTTGGGTCTTTGATCAAAAGATTAAGGACTGATAGGGGAGGTGAGTACATGGATACTCTGTACTTTCAGTCTGTTGGAATTATCCATGAAACGACTGCCCCTTATACTCCTCAGTAAAATGGTATTTCTGAAAGGAAAAGCAGGGTGCTGAAGGAGATGGTTAATTCCATGTTGTCTTTTTCAGGACTGAGTCAAGGGTTCTGGGGTGAAGCTATGTTAACATCTTGCTATTTATTAAATAGGGTTCCCAACAAAAGGAACAAGGTTACCCCTTATGAACTCTGGACTAAAAGGAAACCCAACCTGAACTATCTCATGGTCTGGGGTTGTAGGGCTGTTGTAAGACTCCCTGATCCAAAGCAAAAGACTTTGGGTGAAAGAGGCATTGATTGCATCTTTGTTGGATATGCTGAGCATTCCAAGGCTTTTAGGTTCTATGTTATTGAACCTAATGAATATGTTTCAGTTAACTCAATAATTGAATCTAGGGATGCAACTTTTGATGAGAATAGATTATCATCAGTCCCTAGACCAAGTCAGAGGATTCCTAATGGAACTCATGACACTGGTATATTAGAGGTCCCTGATGATGAACCATCAGTGGTCCCTGATGAGGTTGTGGTTCAACAACCTGAACCTATGCTCAGGAAGACCAAAAGGGTCAGGAATCCGAAGTCATTTGGACCTGAGTTTCAACTATACTTAGTTGAAGGAACAAGGGATGAGGTCTCAGACCAATACTCCTATTGCTTCATTGTTGAGGATGATCCCAAGACATTTGAAGAAGCAATGAAGTCCCAGGATATTGCTTTCTGGAAAGAAGCAATCAATGATGAGATGGATTCCATCATGGGGAACAACACTTGGGTGTTGGTTGACCTACCTCCTGGTTGCAAACCTCTAGGTTGCAAATGGATTTTCAAAAAGAAAATGAAGGTAGATGGAACTATTGAAAAGTTCAAGGCTAGACTTGTTATTCAGGGCTTTAAACAAAAGTCAGGGATAGACTATTTTGATACTTATGCCCCTGTGGCTCGTATCAGTACCATAAGACTGCTGATTGCTATGGCATCTATTCACAATCTGATTATTCATCAGATGGATGTGAAGACAGCTTTCTTGAATGGTAAATTGGAAGAGGAGGTTTATATGAACCAATCTTAGGGCTTCATCTTGCCTAGCAATGAAAACAAGGTGTGTAAACTGATTAAGTCTCTTTATGGACTTAAGCAGGCACCTAAGCAATGGCATAAAAAATTTGATGAAGTGGTTTTGTCTAGTGGTTATGCTCTTAACCAGGCTGACAAATGTGTATATAGCAAATTTGATGATTCTGGTAAAGGAGTCATCATTTGTCTATATGTTGATGACATGTTGATTTTTGGCACTGACCAAAATCAGGTTGACCTGACAAAGGAATTTTTGTCATCAAGGTTCTCCATGAAAGACATGGGGAGGCTGATGTTATCCTTGGTATAAGGATTAAACATGAAAGTAATAGAATTTCTATCTCTCAGTCTTATTATATTAAGAAGGTGCTGAGGAAATTCAATTACTTTGATTGTACTCCAGTGAGTACACCTATGGATACTTGTGAGAAGCTGATGCCTAATCATGGCAAGGTTGTATCTCAACTTGAGTAGTCTAGGGTAATTGGCTGCCTGATGTATGCCATGACTTGTACAAGACCTGATATTGGTTTTGCAGTGGAAAAATTGAGCAGTATACTAGTAATCCTAGTGCTCATCACTGGCAAGCAGTTCAAAGGGTACTGAAGTATTTGAAGAGAACTATGGATTATAGTCTCTCATATACTGGTTACCCATCAGTGTTGGAAGGATACACTGATGCAAGTTGGATCAGTAACACTGAAGACAATTCGTCTACCAGTGGCTGGTATTCCTACTTGGTGGAGGTGCAATTTCTTGGGCATCCAAGAAACAAACTTGCATTACCAGTTCAATAATGGAATATGAATTTGTGGCTTTAGCAGCTGCTGGTAAAGAAGCTGAATGGTTGAAAAACTTGCTCCTTAAGATTCCATTGTGGCCTAAACCTATAGCACCTATTTCTATCCGGTGTGATAGTGCAGCTACATTGGCTAAGGCTTATAGCCAGATGTACAATGGTAAGTCTAGACACTTAGGTGTCCGACATAGCATGATTCGTGAGCTTATCATGAATGGGGTGGTATCTATAGAGTTTGTGAGATCTCAACAGAACTTAGCTGATCACTTGACGAAGGGTCTGGCTAGAGACTTGGTTATAAAGTCTGCTAAAGGGATGGGTTTAAGTCCAACTTAGTCACTGAATGCTAGGACACCCAACTCCCTCCTAAGGAAACTTGGGAGCTGAGTTCAAAGTGGAAAGCTGAACATTCAGTGGACTGGAGCACATGTTTTATTTTACATCCCAAGGTTGTGCTCAGAACCTGCTGAAAGGAGGATGAAGTCGTTACTTCTTAATGGTTAATTTTCTTTGAAAAAGTGCTTGGCAGGAGCATGAATAAAGAGGAACCACCTATGTAAATGTTGAAGTTTTGCTGCTTCAGGAAGCTTTGGACTTTTAGCTTTTACAACATTTATGAATTTGGATATGGACACATGGCTTGTATAGTTTCAGGAGCTTTTAAGCGTTTGAAAACTTGTGTGTATTTTATCTTCAGGTATTCAAATGGGTTGAAGGGTTCAATTCTTAGAACACCCTGATTCTCAAATATTTGAAACGTGTAATTTACTAAGATGGAAATTCAATCCTCAGGACATTTTCATTTATGCACATGTTTTGCTTGATGTTTAATTTTCATGCAAAGGAAGTGAACTAAATTTGGGGATGATTGTTGGAAAATTTAGTGCACTTGTGGGAATAGTTCACACCTTGTAATGGGTTAGGAGGTACGGAGTGTACACCTATAAGGTCCATGAACACCCTGACTTTTGTAGTGGTTTGTATTGGTAGTGCTTGGTGAAAGTACTGTTGTGGTTACCACTGATTATCAGTGTTTCCATTGAAGCAGTACTTCCACTGGATCAGTGTTTCCACTGAAGTGGTATTTCCACTGAAGTGGTGTTTACTGAAGTAGTGTTTACACTGAAGCAGTGGTGTTTCCTCTGAAGCAGTGTAACCACTGATAGCACTGATGAAAGTACTGCTTGTAACGGTTTTTACCTATTCAAGTGGCAGTTTCAACTACTTAATGACCATGTTTAATTGGTCATGTAACCACTAACGGCTATAATGGGGATAATTATGAGGCTATTAATGGGCCGATTAATACTCATAATTCCATTGAATTAGCCAAGAGTATTATCCTATAAATAGGATATCTGATTATGCATGAAGAACACACAGAAAACACAAAACACTTATAAGCGCAAGGGTTATTGAATTGTGCCTAATTCCATAACTGCATTTGGTCTTATCCCAAGTAGATATTCGTGTAACCCAGGAATTAGGGTCGAATAGTTTACTTTGGAAAGTGATCACACGATTCCAAGTGATATCCGGTAACCACTAAGTGTTATTTGTTTCTACTGAATAGTTGTTGTTTCTGCTGAAGTTGATTATCTTACCCTGTTATGGGAGTTACACACCAACACGTCACAGTGTTGGTATATTTTTCTCCATGCATATTCGTCCTACATCTTCTCTATATAGCATAAAAAGAAAATAAAAGCTAATTTTGTAATCAATTCTATTTTCATTATTTTATTGCCAATAATAGCTGAATATATTTGTTAATGTTTTTCTTATGGTCAAAGACTAAGGGGCTATTTTGGGAGGTCGAGACTGGGCGAAGAGATGGAAAAATCTCCCTAATTGGGGACCCCATAAACCCGGTATCAGGGTTGCCACCATTTTTTCTCAACATCACTGCTTTAAAGCAGTCTTTTGCATTAAGGGGATTGAGTGTAAAAGACCTTGTTGTTCTATCAGGTTTGAATGTTAAATATATAACAATATCCCTGCAACACTACCATGTCACCAGGGGTCTTTTTGTTTCTTACTCCTTCCGTCTCAAAATAAATGTCCACTTTCATATTGCATAAAGTTATAGAAAATCCCACTAATACACCAATAAAATATCATACATACCCACTAAAAACTCTTTTGATTTGTTGAAACACAAAGTGGAGATTTGTTTTGAAACAACCCAAAATAGAAAAGTGGAAATTTAATATGGGACATAAGGGAGTATAAATTATTGGATAGTAAGTTTATACAAAAACTCTTGGTCATTTGTAGGAGGACACACCCTAGGTATGTCATATTGCTCGTCATTCGAAAATCGACTATACAACTTCACGGGGATAGGTGATACAGACCCTACCATGGACCAAAACTACATTGCAAGATTGAAGTTGAAGTGCAAGCCAAATGACCAAAAAACAATAGCTGAGTTAGATCCAGGGAGCTTTAAGACATTTGATGACTCGTACTTCAGACTAGTGAATAAGAGGAGGGGACTTCTTCAATCAGATGCAGCTTTACTTGATGATCCTGAAACTAAAGCTTATATGATTCAGGCTACTAGCTATGGTTCAACTTTCTTCAAGGACTTTGGTGTGTCTATGGTCAAAATGGGCAGGATTGGTGTTCTAACAGGTTCTCAGGGTGAAATAAGGAAAGTTTGCTCCAAAGTCAACTAATCTCCTAATTTGTTGTAGAAAAATAAAAACCGATACTTCCTTAAATCATTTCAGCCTAAAATCTCACATGTATGATTGCATAGTGAGAAAAGGGATATCTTTCGAAGGCTCTCTATGCCAATCAAGTATATGGATCTCTAGCCAAGGGAATTTTTTCCATTTACATGTGTGGAGGAATGAGCTCTACTGAATTATTCTAATGTTTTTCGCCTTCTCTTTATTGTTTTGTACTTGTATTTGTTTATTTTGATGTTTAAAATATGATGAAATTGTTCGCAAATGGAATATGTTATAGATATTATATTATGGAATAAAAGGAATATTTTTATCACACACGCCTTTTGCCAAATCATATCTGTGAGATGGTTATATCTTTATTCTTTAACTATGAAATTATGGGTTCAAGTCTCGCTATTTGCGAAAGTAAGATACTTGTAATTGTTTGAGACTGTGTATTGATAGCGTATAGGATTTTTAGCTCAAATGGCTAAAGCCTTTACATCCATAGTCAGTGCATTAGGCACAAAGCCCAACAAAGAACGCTTAGGAGATTAGTTTCCTTGGCAAGAAACTGGCCGAACACAAATATTCTTTCCCGGAGAACCAACTCCAAGGCATGAACATACCTGGGATCTTATCCCCAAAATCGTTATGCGTCTATGCCACGTGTAGCTACCTCATTCATGCAGAGCTAGTGCCAAGGGTATTTCTCTAGTACGTGCGGATCTTGTCGAAGATCCCCATGACCACTTGAGTCAATCATGTTATGACATGTGTCATTCCTGTATCCTCCATAAGATGATCACCACGTAGTCCATCTAGGACCACCAGATCATCAGTGACCATTGGATCCTTTCCACGTGTCGCACACAACCCCAAATACATCACTATAAATACCTGTGCATTTGGAGAGAAGAACCAAGCTATCTTACTCGACACTTCACACACACAAAACATATACCACAACCCCAAACGTACATGAGTGTTACCTCGGCTCAAGGTAACCATTTCTTATCTCGAGGTCCTTACCGAACGCGGAAAACCGAACATACGATTATCACCATCTCCCCTAAATCCTTGCTTTACGTACCCTACGCAAACATAGCGCCATTGGTGAGACCTGTTAGGGTTAAAGTGTTGGTCATTCATAGTATATGGACCTCTTGTATAAACTTAATATATGTTATAAGATACTAAACATGTACTAAAGTCTAAACTAAGTGTGTATTCGGCCTAGCCAAAGACTTAGTGGCGTGTTCGGCCCACAAGCCCTCATCCAAACACATATATCCCTCTCCTAGTGTGTTAGGAGAGGTTGGGAGTTCATTTTGTATGTTTACATTTACACATAGTTAGTGTGTGAAATGTGTTTTTGCTCTCCATTATCTCTTCTCTTTCTCTCTCTAGAAACGCCACTCTCTCTCTAATATCTTAGCCATTTCATGTGTGAGGCTTGATACCGAATGGGATCTTACAATTGATATCAGAGCCTCATGATGATCTTGGGTTGATTTGGTAGTTTGAATAGTGTTTGGGTAGGTTTTAGAATCGAAAACGTAAGTATAGTTATCACTGACAGCTTTCGTAAGTCATTTCTTAGATTTCACGGTTAAATTTGTTAAAGTTGTGGTTTTTATGTTAGTATAGGTGATAATATTGAGTCCATCAAAGAAAAATCCAAAAACAAACACTAGATTAGAAGTTATGGGTGATTCAGTGTAGAAAATTGCGGGTGATATTTATTCGGTAGCATCTTATTTATTCGGTAGCTTTAAAATTTTTCGATAGTTTCATATTTAATAGGTGGTGACGTGACACCTAGAAAAATTTTCGGTAAAGTTGGACCTTCATTATCTAGTGATGTGGCACCTAGAACATTTTCACCAACAAATTTAGGTTCATCGAGAAATTTTTGTTGGTAGTTTTATATTACGTGGTACCGAGAACAAGCTGGGAATTCAACTAGTAATTTGGACTTTTTTTGGCAAGGAACTTAACACCTAGAAAAAGTTAACACTGAGAACTTTCTGGTCAACACCGAGAACCTTATAATACACCGAGACCTTTATTCAAGTAAGGAACGGAGAAATTTGATATCGAGAAAAGTGGTTTATCACCAAGAACTTTTAAATTTTTACGCGGAACCTAACAACTTGAAAAAGTCTTTGTTGGTGAAATATTGACCAAGTCTCTTTTATGTTTTAACGATGACAAATAAACGTTCGAAACATATAAAATCACAAACAAGTGATAATTTTGATCATATTTCACATAGTATCTGTTTATAAAATATGATTAGTAACTGGACAAAGAAGTGAGTGTCATCCCGTCCGTAGCTAAACGTATCAGTATTGTACCGGATCATTTATGACCCATTTTCCTACCCACTAGACCCGCCCCCGACGATCTCTACAGCTGAATAATGGATAGCTAGCAAATAATCTTGATTATTTCTTAAATGTAGATCAAGTTTGATGAAGGCATCATTGGGACACCTCAGTTGACAGACTCCATTGAGTTACCAGAAAAAATTGAAGTTCTTGGACAAAATATCGACTTGTCTTCATTTAAAGGCTTGATCACATCGGTTCAAGACACAGCTTCAAATGTCGCAAAGACCATTTCAATCAACCCGCTTTAAAGTTCTCCATCTCCCAAACCAATGCTGAATCATGGTTATTAACAACTTACCTTGATGAAGAACTTAGAATCTCTAGGGAGATGGTGGCGCGTCTTCGTACTCCTCAGGAAGGCTCTCCTTCTTTTACCTTGAGATGTTGGTATGTAGAATCCTTTTTTCGCAAGTATATACACGTCATTTTTATAAATAAAGGGAAGTGTCGTATGCTAGAGGATTGCTATTATATCATGTCATTTTGTCGAAGTTACAACTACTGGAGCAAATATATTTAAAGGAATCTGGCCATTATACGTGTATGATTTTAAAGGAGATTTTAGTTCTTCGATTATTCATTTTTTGTATAGATTGACATAGTTTTCGTGTTTGGCTAACATAAGTTAGCAATTGGGTTAGTGTGTAATGATAATCTTGGATATCTTGCTTGAATTGTGTAAGGTCACTTTTCGTATAAAGTATTGATGCCTGGGTATTACAAAAACAAGTAAAAGCATAGCTAACTACAACCCTAATCGTATATGAGTGTTACCTCGGCCCAGGATAACCATTTCCTATCTTGTGGTCCTTACTGAACACGAAAAACTAAACACACGATTATCACCATCTCTCTAAATCCTTGCTTTACGTACCCTACGTAAACATGGCGCCATTCATGAGACGTGTTAAGGTCAAAAGTATTGGTCATTCATAGCATATGAACCTCATGTATAAAATTAATATACGTTATAGGATACTAAACAAGTACCAAAGTCCAAAGTAAGTGTCTATTGGTCTAGCCCATACTCGGTAGCATGTCCGGCCCACAAGCCCACGTGCAAATTCATATATCCCTTTCCTACTACGGTAGGAGAGGGCGGGAGTTCATTTTGTATGTTTACATTTACACATAGTTAGTGTGTGAAGTGTGTTTTTGCTTTCCACTATCTCTCCTATTTCTCTCTCTAGAAACGCCACCCTCTCTAGTATCTTAGCCATTTCATGTGTGAGGTTGGATACCGAATGGGATCCTACAATTGATACCAGAGCCTCATGATGATATTAGGTTGATTTGGTAGTTTGGATAGTGTTTGGGTAGGTTTTAGAATAAAAAACGCAAGTATAGTTATCACCGAGATTGATAGCAGGGGTTCGGAGTCGAGAAGACTTCCTTTTCTACGAGTAAGTTTTTCAACCCTCTAGGCAGTGAACCTAATCGATGCAGTGTAGTACGTGGTAAGCCCAGGGGATTGATTTCGTTCTACAGGGGAATAGGAATGCTAGAAAGAGATATATGATGAGAAGGTGGGGTTGAGAGAGATTCTTTTTAGTCTTTTTATGGTTTTTTAGAAAGTAAGGTAAATATCTCAGGGTATAAGAGTGGGGGTGGTATTTCTACCGATTTCTACTAC
>OU343217.1:94262327-94313131 GCA_910596185.1 Chrysanthemum makinoi | reverse complement strand
TTTTAATGTTATGGGCATTTAGTTTTGTAACACCGGTGGACGGGTCTTTACCCACCGTATGCCCGACCACCAGGTGCAATTTGTGTAAGACTATAATACCCTCACCTCCCAAGGTGGGTTGGAGCTCACATACTTTCATTTTCTCTTACTAAGTTCCTTAAACCTCTAACTATTTCTCTCTAAAACCTTGGAAATTATAATGCCCCACTTAATCATGATATGATGTGTTTGTGAAATCCAATATGTTACAAATGGTATCAAGAGCCATGGTTTGATCATCTCTTACATATTCTTGATTTCTAGTGGTTTTATTGGTTTTGGGTTTGAAAAGTTGAGTGGTTTTTGCATCATTGGATAATTTCTTGTGTTAAAGGTTTGGATTTTGGATAGTACTTTTGTGTTTAGGATCATCATAAGTGTTTAGGTTATGATTTGGAAGGCTTGAATCACTGTTTGGACTATTTTTGGATTAAAGGTAGGCTTTTTGTTTGTGTTCATTGAAGCGATTTGTCTCTCGGTAAACCGTTTCAAGTGAGCGATTTGTCCCTTTAGGCGATTGTGTTAGTTTCAAATCACTTATTTAGGGATTTGTCGGAGTTAGTTAAATTGTGCAATGCGATTTATTGGGAGTAGCGACTTCTTATTTAAGCGAGTTGTGTATCTTCGAGACTTAATGCTATTTAAGCGGTTTGTCATTTTGGCGATTTGCTTATGAAGGCGAATTGTAAGCAGCGATTTGTCTTGGTTAGCGGTTTGTCTTGATCAACGACTTTTGTGATTTAAGCGATTTGGTAATAGAGGCGACTTGCACTTTGGCGACTTGTTATTGTGAGATTTTCCTGTTGGCGATTTGTCTCTTGTGACTTAGTGTTTTCTTCTTGATTACATTCTGATTTTCTATTAATTGGTAAATCCAGTGAAAGAATCTATTTCGATTTAATCATTGAGTTTTAAAATCCCATTGAAATCAGTAAACATGTCTAGCATTACCCTACAATCATCTCCACTTCTTTGAGGATGTTCAAGTAGGATTCGAGATACTCGCCCACCCATGCTTGAGAAGGCTGACTTCGACTCTTGGGCTCAAAGAATCATATTGTACTGTCTTGGAAAGGAAAATGGAGTCAACATTCTCAAATCCATTGATGAAGGACGTATGATTGAGACTACAAGAGACATAATTGATACTTCTTTGAGATGGAACCATGATCTTTGGATTGGACAAACCAAAGGCGTATGATGAGCTTCGGTGATAAGGAGAAAAAGAGATTCGATGTGTCGGGCTTCAAACATCATACTTCGAGGTTTCCAAAATATATCTACAAGCTTATCAATCACAACACTGAAGCCAAGTTTGTTTGGGATAATGTCAAGATGCTTCTCTCGGGTTCTGAATTAACTAAGGAAGATAGAGAATCACGGTATGTATGATCCAATTTGAGCACTTCAAGATAAACCCGAGAGAGTATCTATGAATATTACATGAGATTTCACAAGCTTGTGAATGATATGAGGAATATCAAAATGACTATGCCAAATATTAAACTGAACTCAAAGTTTGTGAACAACATGAATCCCGAATGGCACAAGTTTGTCACCTCGATGAAGCTAACCAAAGGATTGAAAATACCAACTATGAGCAGCTGTATGCCTTTCTTCCAGAATGAAAAGACATGCTATATTTGAACGAAGGATCCTTGAGCAGTTCAAAATCTAAGTAGATTGAAACTAGTTAGGTGAATGACTCAACAACCTTCTACACGAATGTTGGTATTACTACAAAAGCTTCTCAAGTCATACCCAATGGTAATGGTAATCAAACTCATTCGATCGAGGTTCACAAACTTGTCTGATCATGGAACACTTCATTAATCAACTGGATCTTATGGTTAAACAAAACTTGACCCTCAGTCCACATACCAACAGTCTTCACACTAACAAGGAGATCGAAGCGCATCCAAACTACACAATCATGTTGTTGTGAGATGGAAAAGATTATGGGGCAACGGTTCAAGGAAGGCCTATATGACAAGGGATGGTTGGAGCGAGGTTATAGTATCTTTGGAGTAGGTGGAGGATATGCGGCAAATCAAAATAGAGGAAGGAATGGAAATCAAGGACAAGCAAAGCCGATCAAGTGCTATAATGTGTGATGATGGACATATAGCTAGAAACGCACATCTCAAAAGCATACAAAAATGCTGTAGTACTTGAGAGACAAGATGCTGCTTGTGCAAGCTCAGGATAATGGAGCAGCTTTGGATGAAGAGGAGTTGTAGTTTCTTGCTGAGGGCAATGCCAAGACATATGATGCGAGATGTGACCAATTAGGAGATGATTAATCATGAGAATGCCTTTCAAGTGCCATTTGTGATGCATCGACTCTGGCGTCGATGATGAACCTCTTGCATAGAATGAATTTCATGGCTTGCATTTCTCAATGGTCTCTCAAAGGTCCCCTCACCACAATAAGCGGTCCATCCAATTCATCATTTAATTAGGTATTAAAACTATATGATGAAGTTGATAAGCAAAAGATGCATAATAAAGTACAATCTGACTGAAACTAATGAATCGGATAATGATGATGAGGGTAATAGCAATATGTCCCATATGATCAATATGTGAAACAAAGTGAAAGATTGTTCCAAGTAATGCATCTTCCTGATCCCGATGATGACTATGTTTTAGATGAATACACTTCATGTACCTGATGATTACGGTATCTCTAGAATGCCTATAAAGAACAAGTTGCTATTTATGAACAAGCGTTATAAATTTGAGTTAACCACGGTGAAGCGGGGAAATGGATGACCAAATCGTTACAATTATTAGAAAAAGTAATTTTAGAGAAAAGTATTAAAACAAGAGGTTAAACTCGCATAGCTTTCTAAAAGCGCTAAGCAAAACAAGAACTTCGAAAATGTTAAAATGTTAAGCAAGAATTCAATACTAAGGAATCAAAAAATTTTGAATGATTTTCCAATCTAAAACTTTGAAAAACAAGCTTGAAAATAAGTTATGCGTACAGGGAATACCATTCAGGGCTACTCACTTGATCATAAGCATAGAGTCTTAAGAAATAAGCATAGTATTCCCCTTTTGAGGAACTAATCGAGGTAGTTAAAAGGCTAGAGCTGCTCATAAGGTACTATATGATGGTAATGAGAATCTTAAGCCTAGACAAACACCATCATGTGTTAGAAGCACGGAAGAGGATAGAAAAGTGGAGATGACCTCTCAGGAAAAAGGATAAGAAGATCTACGATTATTGTGAAGGAAAACATAACGATAAAACCCCATGATTATACTAAGGAAAATTGGATCTCCTTAAACAAGTTTAAGCCTCGGACTCTATTAACCCTGAACAATTTTTGGAAAAAGGATATGGATATGCAAAAGCGAGAAAATCTTGTTGCAAAAACACCTCCCACTTAGGAAAATGCACGTATGTGTATCCTCAAATACACCAATGCATCTAGTTCTAGACCAATTGCCACTAATAGCAAAACCTTAATCAGCGCATGCGTTGTTTATCAACTATTGTTGATTTTGAGAAAACATGTAAGAGAATCACACCTGAGGGGATAGCGAGGGGAAAGGGGTTTCGAGCAAACTAAAGAATGTTATTTAACTGAGGTCATGCCTTTCTTTAAACAATTAAAAGGTCAATTTGAAGTCTTCAAAAGGACATAAATGGACATTAAAAAAGAAATGGAAAAGTAATTTGATGCAATGATAGTTGAGGTCAATGATTATGAACAGGAACTCAAATATAATGAATTGAGAGGAAAGAACTTGCATATCTTAAATGAGAATTTGATTTCGGTGTGTTGCTCAAGATGTGTTTTATATTGTTACTAAGCACTCAATTACTACTTCTCGATTTCATGAATTATCTATTTCATTGAAAGTTTCCCATGAACGTGTCATTGAGCTTGAAAACAAAAACTTCGAACTAAATGAGAAAATTGATCGGGAGATGATCGCGATAATTGGTAAAACATCTTTCTAAAATAGAAGTTGAACATTTTGATTTGCAACTAAAATATCAACATCTTAAAGAAAATGTCAAAACCTCAAATATCAAGACATCCTCGGATGTTCGAGTTTGATCTGATTTTGAAATAAACAGCGTGATGAGCAGTTCAAGCTCATTGTAACGATCAGAAAGTTGAAAGCCCAAATTTCACAATTAAAGGGTGAAAAGAACAATATTTGGCTCCCAGATGCCTCCTCCTTTAGATTCTCGGTATTCTCAAACTTTTCATCTTTAAAACACCGTTTAATGTTTTACAAAGAAAGCGAGAGTTTCTAGAAGAAAAATGAAAACGTTAAACGACACTTTAAAGAGTTATATGATTCAATGAAAGTCACTTTCATTGACAAGAACAATGAAAAATAACTTCTTTACAAAAGAAATTGAGAATCGAGGGTGGGAGAAAAGGGAAACGCCACTTGTCTTTAATGAGAATGTTGCATCAAAGTCATTCTCAGTTGCAAATATCTTGTGTGGTAAATACATTCCTCCTCATCTTAGGAATAATGAACTTGTGTTTCATAACTATCTTGCTCGTCTTAAGGATAATCTTGAATGTCTTGAGGAGATTGAGGACTTCATAAATAAACCACTTGATAGTGAAATTAGGTTTGCTTGCATTTAGGCCAAACGATCTCAAGAGATGTTAGAATGTTTAATAGCAACATGTCCTAAATCCTTAAGTGCGAAAGATAAAGTTGTAATGCCTTGTTCCATGCCTAGTGCTAAGTATACAAACCATTCGATGCCCACCATTAAGAAAGTGAACTTCAATGTGCCTTCAAGTAGTTAGATCCACGCACTTCTAGTTGGGAATGCAAAAAGTAACAAAACCGACTAATGTTCCAATTCCCTCTACGGGAGTAGAAGTGACACCAAAGCAAGTAGGGTCAAAGCCTCAAAGCAACAAAAAGAATGATAGGACCTTGCATGCTAGGAATGTTGATTGGAAAGTAGAAGATCACCTTAGGGAGAACTTGAATAAAACTAATGCGTTGATTCTAGTGTTAGCTCTAAGCGTCTTGTAATTATCGCGAATGCGCTACTTTTGGCAAAACATGTAATGATGATTGCGTGGTTTACGGTACTAATCTTGAATGTGGTGTGAATGATTTGATTAATCTTTGTTAAATGTCCATTAAGATAGTTAATGTAAAATATCAAGCTAAGAAGGCTAGAAAGCAATGGCGAAGAAGGTTGAAAATATTGGAAACCGGGAAGGGAAATTTAGTAGCGTAGGTTATCGATGGATACCCTCACGGCCTTAAATTCAATCTTAATGTGATGTACCCTAAATTATCTAGATCAATGCCCATTAGGAAATAGATGCCTACTAGTAGAACTATTTCTTTAAGAAGTGAACATACTTTGAATAGGTCTAATGTGGACACTAGCACTACATCTATCCCTGATGATTCCATTGTTTCTACTTCTGATGTGGGTGTTCCAATCAATGTTACTAACCAAATGGAACCCATTCTTGCATGGGTATCCTAATTATCCAGTTATCCATTCTTGCATGCGTTTCAGCTGCGGTCATTCAAATGGATTACGTAATTTTCGGTTGTTCCAAGAATATGGCCGGAGATCGGCTTGCGGCTCATGAACCATTGAGTAAATTCATCGGGCCCGTTAGATTGGGGAGCGACCATTTTGGTGCAATTATGGGTTATGGAGACTATGTTGTGGGTAAAAGTGTAATCTCCGGGTATATTATGTGAAGAGGTCTTGGTCATAATCTTTCTCGTTGGTCAATTCGTGATTCCGATCTAGAAGTGGCTTTTAGAAAACATACCCTTGGTTAGAGAACTTGATGGTGTAGAATTATTAAAGGTACGTGGTTTAAACCTATACACCATCTCTATTGAAGATATGATGAAGTCTTCTCCAATTTGCTTGCTATTAAAGGCCTCTAAAACAAAGTCATGGTTATGGCATCGTCGTCTCAATCACTTGAAATTTGGCATCATTAATAATCTGTCTAGAAAGGACCTAGGAAGAGGCTTGCAGTTGAAATATGAGAAAGATCATCTTTGTTCGGCATGCCAAATGGGTAAAAGCCACGAAATACCCACAAACCCAAACCCACCTTCGGTAATGGAAGTTCTTCACCCTTCATATGATAGTTGGTGCGTACCAATGAGTGCAAATGATAAATGGGAAGAAATATATTCTAGTCGGTGATTGATGACTATTCGATTTACTTGGGTAAAGTTTTGAAGACAAAGGATGAAACTCGGATGTCATCATCAAACTTATCAGCGACTTCAAGTTCGACTTAACAATCTTGTTAGAATGTTGAACGACAATAACACAAATTAGTTAAAAAGACTTGAGTCAATTTATGAAAGCATTGGAATCAGGTCATCAAAGAATTCCGAACTCCTCAACGAGCGGTAGTTGAAAGGCGAAAATCAAACTCTTGTGGGCCGCGCCAAGAACAATGTCTGATTTACTCAAAGGTTCCATGTTTTCTCGGAAACCATTGCCACGCTTGCTACACCCAATCGTTCACTATACACACCTCTCATGAAAAAAAATCCATACGAACTTGTCCATAAACAAAAACTGATGTCTCCTACCGTTGTATTTGGTGCTGTGCCTCGGGCGGTCAAGATCTTGGTAAATTAAAAGAGCGGCAGGACATTGGAGTTTTTATAGGTTATGCATCAAACAAGAAAGGTTACCGAATCTACAACAAAAGAACTTGAGATATAATGGAAACTATTCGTCCACGTTCGATGGTAGAGCGGATCGAGGACAATCGGTTACGGACTCGCATTTCAAACTTCATCAAGTAGTCCTATCAGTTCTACCCTTGTTTCAAATCCCTCACCAGAACTCTTATGTACCTCCTTCAAAAGATGATTTGAAGAAATTATTTGATCCAATGTTTGATGAACACTATGAGCCAAGTGCTAATGATATGTCAATTCCATCAACGGTACTCCTATCCACATCAATGAAGTTAACCCTTCAGTTTCAATGTCATTAAGTCAAGCTGGCTGATCACTGTCTCATCAACAAATCATCAATCATCGAGTGTACATCATGGAATTGTTTATGGTACCAATGATGGAGATAATCCCTTTGATAATCTCTAAAGATGCCCCATTTGAAAACATATTTGCTCTGAATCATCATCGAGAACCATCTTCATCGGAGACATCGACCTCGCTACTTGTTCCTCAACAACACCCACATGAACACCTTAGAAAATGGACACATGATCACCCATTGGACAACATCATTGGAAACCCTTCTGGATTCGATATCGGCTCGTCATTAACTTGCAACCGATGCCTTATGGTGCTTCTTCAACTCGTACTCTCAAAGATTGAACCAAAAGGCAAAAGCGCTATGAATGAAGACAACTGGTTCAATGCCATGCAAGAAGAAATTCATGAGTTTGATCGACTAGATGTATGGGATTAGTACATGCTCGACTTTGCTATGATCATTGCTCTAAAGTGGATCTTCAAAGTAAAACTTGATGAGCATGGAGATGTATTAAAGAACAAGGCTCGATTGGTTGCAAAGGATACCATCTGTATTGACTTTGAAGAATCATTTTATTCGACTTCTTGGCTAAGCTTCAAGTAGCATCTTCTCGGTTGCTTGTATGTCGAAATGGGTATCGCTCGCCAGGTGGATTTTGAACAGTGGCGAGAACGTCATGCCAGGGCTACCGGACGTTATCGTGCGGTGTGGTGCACATTACCCATCAATGATCGGGATAATCATCATTTAAATGGGGTTAAATTTCAATGAAAGAGATCCAGGAGGCATTTTTATAAATCAATCAAATATGCAAATGAGATTACAAAAGTTTGATTTGATTCTTGACCAATTGACAATCCCATGATAAATAAGCGGATGAAGGACCAGAGGATCATGGTGACCAAACGAAATATCGTGAGTATGATTGGATCCTAATGTACCTCACCGATGAACCGGAATGTTTTCGTTTACATGTTAATGTGTCAATAAGCCTACCAAAAAGCACCTGAAGCGGTTAAGGGAACCATCAATATGGGACTTTGGTACCGAAGGACACGGTATGTCACTAAAAGCCTATGCGAATCTCGATCATGCAGGATGTCAAGATACCGCGTCGAAATGCGTTTGGAGGTGCTTTCAGTTTTGAGTGATAAGCTTGTGAGCTGTGCTGAAACAAATGAGTACTTTTATTTCCTCTATAGAGGCTGAATACATAGCCATGTCATCTTGTTGTGCTCAAATCCTATGGATAAGATCAGTTATCGACTATGGCTTTGAATTCAACAAAATCTATCTTGTGATAATAAAAGTGCCATTGCTCTCATGCAACAACGCGCAACACTCGAAACAAAACACATCGACATTCAACATCATTTCATCGGGGAGCCGGTAGAAAATGGTGTGGTGGAACTTTATTTTGTGAGGATTGAATACCGATTAGAGCATCTTCTAGAAGAGCGTTTGAGTTTATCCTCCACGACTTGGACTAAAGAGTCTACAGGAAACACTCAGCGTCTTCAGAGAAGAAGACGAGGAGTAAAGGTCTTTCTTCATCCATCTCTTCTAAATACTTATTCGAAAAGCAAAATACAAAATTACAAAATCTTCAAAAAGAAAATAGAAAAATATAAAACTTTAAAAAAAAAACATTTTTTTCTTTTTGTCATATTTTTCTCAATTCGATTATATCTACGGTCTTTGTGCTGTCATTCAAAGAATGACACGGGTCTTTAGATGTTGTTCGAATGTTCACCAAAAAAAAATTGATAGAAAATGAAACAATGGTTTATTGTCATTTGAGCAAGCTTTTTCAAAGAAAGAACGAGCCATGCTTTATCTTAAATCTTCAAACCTCATGCTCGATTCTAAAACAAATGTTTGTCATCATTAAGACAAATGTTTCCTTTCAAATATTTTTCCTTCAAATGATTCTTTTTAAAAATATTTGTCATCTAATGAAAACAAAATTGCTTTGAAAATAATTCGGACTCTACTTTTCAAAATCATCCGGGCTTTTCATTTGTCAAAATCTCTATACTTCAATCAACAACGTATGTCATTGATTGAGGGGGAGAATGATTTCAAATCAAAAAGTGTATTTTTCAAACAATTGTACGTAATCGAAAGGTTACCTCTTGAATAATAAAAAGAACAATGTTTTACAATATTGTATACAATTGAGTACAGTCCTTTGTTATTATTATGTTTTCAAAACAAGCATGTTTAATCTTTGGAGTCTAAAGTTTCAAACTTGATCCTTATCGGTTAAATGTTTCTCATAATCAAGTCACATCTCCCCTCAAAAGCTTTCAAAATCGATTTAAATCCACAGAGATCACAAATCTTAAATGATTTGAAAATTGTGATCGGGGGAGAATTTGTGATTTAAATTGGTTTAAAATGATGATTCAATAAATGGTTTCACAAGTGTTTAGGCTTTCCTCCCCTACATGTGCCAAGCGATTTCAAATTTTCCATGCACACATGTTGAGGGGTATCTTTAAACCACAAAATTGAAACGTGATTGATTTGTGTATCTAAGTGCGGGTTCCTTCTAATATGTGCAAAACTCTTTCAAACCTCGAGGCACATATTGAGGAGAATCAAATTTATGAAAACCTCATTCTTCCCAAATATGATTTATCTACTTGATTTGATCAGGGAAGTGATGTTGATATCTTTTAGAAAATGGTAATCAAAGAAGTTAATTCTTCCTCTTTACTCCATGTGCCAAAAGATTTCAAATACATGATGCACATGTTGAGTTGAACTCTGTTTTCTAAAATATCAAAAATAATTCAGGTACAAAATGCTTTGATAATATATCACAAGTATCCGAATTGATTTTTAAAATGGTTTTCAATTGGTTCCAATGGCAGATGAACAATACCAAATAGACAGGCCAAATTTACTTTATGTATGGTGATATAAGGATGATAAGGTTAGGTATTTGTTCCCACGATCCGCTTGAACGGGAGGGATCTACCAGGGACAATCTACTAGATAGTGTAGAAGCAGCGGTATGATGAAAAAAGGAAAAAAATGAGAATAAGGGAAGAGTCACGGGTGAGGCAATTAATCTTGGAATAAACCCAACAAGGTTCTAGTTATGAAGTCTCGGTAAGCACAGAAGAGGTTGAAGAATGAGAAATAATTAAATTAGAAAAGGGTGAAAATAAATAGCCCTCCAATAATTCAACCTTAGGTCCGAAACCAGGTTCAATTCATATGGTACTAGTGGTAACACTGGTATTGAAGACAAGACATCATGGACCCTGTGACGCACTGCACTAAACTTCCCAAGCTACTTAAGTTCCTCTTAAAGGGGCTTGTTTCATTCTCATGGGGAACCGACATTATCTATCGACTTTCTCTTAGAGATTGTTGATATTGAATAAGGAGACCCTCTCCCTAGTCTCCGGCATAGGAACCAAATGTGTATTATTGAGTCTAGAGCCACGAGATCATCAAATAAATCTCATTATGACAATGTCATTGAAGACTCTCTGTTTCACACAATATGGAAAGAGAGATTATATCTTATGAGTCCTACGCACTATCCTTGTGTATTGCCAGAACATCTGAGTGATATGCAAACATATTCACAATAAAGATGGAAAGCCTTCTGGAGCCAACATCAAACAAGCTCTTGGTGGGTGGCATGTGAGATCTATCAAATAGATCAACCATGTGACAATGAGCAAACAATGGGGCAAGTCATAATTATGATTCAATCTGGTTCGGGTTATGGATTGGCGGATACCTTTGAAAAACCGATCGTTGTGCTTAAAATATTTTCTCTAGCACATCGGTATAATATTTCAAAATAATTGGTGTTTATGATTGATAATTGATTTTCATTAAAACCTTCGTTGTATTGCAAAAACAATTTATATTGTGCTTTACACGATTGTTCTTCAAATCTCTTCTCATCAATCGTGAATCTCAATTACGGTTCCTTTGTCTTCTTTGGGCGTTCGGTTTGAGAACAACTAGAGTAGCTACGAAACCCGTCGAAATTCTTGAATTATACGATCCATGACGGTACTGTCGCCGATCATCGAGGAACCGTGGGCGTGTACCTTAATTGACAAAAGTGATCAAAGATACTTCGTGTTTATGCTAAGCGTTGTATGCATGCGCCGATGTTTGCGGTGATTAGAATGAAGCGGTCAATCACAAGCCGCATGCTCACACAACACATTCATTTCCAAAAATCATGATTAGTGCATCAATGACTCCATATTTCACTCCATGCTTACGCTTTCTGCTGCGCCAATATCATGAATCAGCGCTACTCGATGAGAAGAAATCATGATCGAATGTGAGCATGTCGGTCCAAATATCACAACATCACAATACCAACACTACTGAAAGAGTCGGAGATTTATGGTAGATGATCTCAAAGGCGGCTCAACACTCATTATCGTGGATCAGTCAAAGACCTCCACTTGGATTATCAAACATGCAAAATGAAGAATCAAATACTACGAGCTACGAGCAAAGAGCGAGAACAAGAATCAAAAACAATCTTAATGTAATATCAGTTTGTATTCAATGAAATTTGAGGTGACCTCCCTTAGGGGGAGATTGTTATGATTTAGTAAATCCGGTTATTAAAGTGTCGGTCACCTCAAGTATATGTAATCGTTAGATAGCTCGTAGTCGTAGTTATTTAATGTGATGTAGTGACGGACGGGTCTTTACCCATTTGTGCCCGATCCAGCTGTGGAGATTTGTGTAAGACTATAAATACCCTCTACCTCCTAAGGTAGAGGGTTGGAGCTCATAATATTACTTTCATTTTCTCTCACTAAGTTCCCAAACCTCTAACTATTTCTCTCTCTAAAACCTTGAATTATACGCCCTACTTGATCCTGATATGATGTGTTTGTGAAATCCAATATGTTACATATACAAATAAGATGATATAGTTTAAGTAGATGATTATACGAGTACCGAGATAAGGATATCGTTCAACACTTAGTAGAAGATAGAAGTCATCATTTCTTAAACTTTCACCACCAAAGCTTTCGAGACTCTTGAAAGGACCTCAGAAATTGAGTCTACAGAAAGTGAGACTTTGGTAGCTTCCCCCCAAACCGACAATCTTCGAATAAAGACCATTTTCCCAAGAAGTAGAATGTGAAGAGAAATGGTCTTATTGAATGAAGCTCAACACCCCGAAGAACATGAGAACCCGGTAACAAGTTTAAACAGATCATCTTTGCGTTTATCAAACAAACAGGAATACATGATTAAGCTCTATCCGTGAACTCATTTGTGCGTCCCCGATGTACACATTACTCTTCAAGATTGAGCAGTTGTCTATTCGGGAGAACAATATGTCAACATCTTCATTTCACCAAATGCATTCCAATTATCTTCCATATAACCAATCAGCCCATAATGTACACATGTACCCAACAAGAGTAGAGACGATGACATACAAGTGACATGTTGACTCACTGATCATCTCTGCGAGTGTCAACTCTGGAATAACAGATTAAGCCCGATCAAGTGAACATGTTGTGCGTCCGATATGCAGCATATCTCTCCCCTGATGGTTGTGATCTCATCGAAATCATCATTACATTGTGTACATGAAGGAATAACCGGATGCACTTTATCATAAACCATATAGAAGATGTAGATAAGCAATATCATCTCACACTCCAAAAATTCTTCTCATATTTCTTCTTACTGATAGTTGAGCTAACACATACCAAAAGTATCCAGTGACCACTTCCCCCCAAATGGTTGAAATAATACATCCTTCCCCCAAATAGTTGGAATAACACACCACAGGCTCTGAGTTAAACGAGTTTCTGCGGTTATGACATTTGTCTTTCCCAGGATTACTTCAATAGAGAAGAATTATTAAGTCCATCACATGTACTCATTGTGTGTTTAGATGTATGTCTCCTTCCCCCTTGCTGGTTTTGATACCTCAGAATTAGCAAAACATAATACACTCATATACTTGAAATAGAGAAGAACACAATTAGCTCAAATGTATCTTGTGAGAATCAACTGCAACAGAAACTCTCACTGACTATCTTAACCAACCTAGATGTAGACAATTTGAAGTGAGCACCAATGAAGCAAACCCGATATACCAAACTTGAAACCGAAGAAGAGTTCCCCGCATTTGTATCTTAATCTTGCACTAATCTTGGAAGAACGGTGTTGAGATTTTACGCTACAAGCAAATCTATAAGTACTCAATACTCAAACAAAGTATGAGACATTAACACTCACGATTATCCACAGTAATCGTGTGACAAGGTAAAACAATGTAACTCCTAATAGTGACAGTTAACCAGGTCTTCAACCATCTATCCCGACAGCTGGTAACTAGATAAATCAAGTCTTCAACTCAAATTCTTAAGCCCGAGCAAATTATCAAATAAGAACACACCTTTATGAAAGTCAACTTCAATCTCAAATAAGTGATAAAGATTAATTCCGAATTAATCAACTTGTGTCAAAAGCCCAACACGTGATGTTCATGTGGTTGATACATAGCGTGCACATTGAGAGGAACAATAATCCGTGAAGATTTGGCAGAGGAATACCAATGAGCGGATCATTATTCATGAACAATAATCCGTGAAGATTGGGCAAAGAAATACCAAAGAGCGGATTATTATTCAATAGTGCAACTGCAATATTACGATAGACATTATCAAACCTCGAGGAATAGCGGAGATTAGGTTTCTTAAGTAGTCTAAGTTGTACTTCTTAGATGGTGCATCTTTATCAATGTAGATTGAAGATGGTGAATTAGTTGAGTCGCGAGGAACGAGGAGGATCAACATGATAACATTAGAAGAGGTTGGAAGTACTCATCAAACATATCTTGAAACAATGAATCCCAATTATCCTTAGTAAGTGAAGCATTAGGTGTTGAAGGAGAGTCATATGACCATAATTCCAGCATCCATCCACATGTAGTATGTTCTCCCCTCAAAATTGCATCGAAGTTGCCATTTTTAATTTGAACAAGTGAATAAGAATATACACCAATGAACGTAGATCCACTTGAGGGTTGAAAGAGCGTGGGAAAAAGATGAAGCTTGTTGATGAAGAATGTCGATGAGAATGGTCATAAACATGAAGATTTCTCTTCTTTTGAAAATAAAGCGCACTGAAGCGTACACCTTTCTTTTCTTTGAGGAACGGGGCTGAAGGGTTATCTGCGGATGCCATAATGATGAAGTACGGGCTGGAGCGAGAGAGCGAGGCGTCATAGCGATTGAATATCAAGGTTGAGTTACTTGAACCTGTGAGTTATGAGAGATCAATCCTTGTGTTATCCATACTTTAAGCCAGTCCATGTATTGAAGGATCAAAGTATCTGCAGGCGAGTAAGGACTACATGCACTAACATTACAAGCTTGTTTGCATATATATTGGTTAGTGACATTAGTATCCAAACCCTTTGGGGTTTCACGGTCAACCTTGATTTTGCCATAAAAACTTTCGGTAGGTATCCATCTAAGTCCAACATCCTTAAACATTCTACCAGACGGTATCCACTTATGGCAATGTCTAGGATTGTTAAGCTTCTTATGCATAGTGGAAGACTTATCGTTATTCCTAGTTTCAAAAGATTTAGCAGTTGGTATCCATTTAGGTGAAGTTTTTTGTTAGTTTTGCTTCATAGACTTAGTGTAGATCCTAGAATTAACAGGTTGAACCTTTGCATGAGCATTTACTTTCTTTAGGGATTTTGAAAAACAATTATCATGATTTGCCTTAAAGATGCATTTCAGACAATTTGAGCAAATAGCTTGTTTGGATTGAGAAGATGATCTGATTCTTAGAGTGATCTACTATGGGAATAGATTTATTGAAACAACTACTCTTAGATCCAGCCAATCCTAGTCTTTAGTTGAGTGTTCCTAGGTAATGGTTTAAAACTACTAGTAGTGCCTTGAAATCTTGTAGAATTCATCACCCTAGGTCTAGCACCTAAAATTCCATCTTTTCGAATCTGTGCCTTTTTCTAGCTTCTTCTAGATCATAGTTCTTGAACAAGTCATTCATATCATGTGAATTGTTAGGCAAATAAGGTGAAGTGACTGGTTTTGACAAAATTTGTTTAGCATCAACTTGGGAGGCAAACGGGTTTTGAAAATTTTGTTCTTTGATATATAATCTGATGGAACGCCTAACATGGCCAATTACTAGTGGGATGAGAACTAGCTTCCCAAGGTTGATGGTTTTGTAAACTTAGTGTTCACACTTTTCTCTTCGGTTTTTCTAAGCTCATTCTTTAAGGCAACAATAGCGAAACTCTTTTCCTGAAGTTGAGCGTTGAGCTCATCAATTTTTGCTATCAAAGAGTTTGTTTGTTCTATTGACTTAGTTCTAGCTTCTTTGACAGAGTCACTTAGTTCTGTGTGATACTTTCTCAAAGACTCATTTTCCTTTAGTAATTTGGCCACACAAACCGCTAATTCATCATTTCTTATTTGAATATCAACAATAACATTAACATCAGAATTACTTGTAACCAAATTACTTTTCACATGCATATCAAAAATATGTTTCTTTAAATTGTTTATTTCAAAAAATTCACGAAATTCAGGAAATTCCTGATTTTTACATGGTTTCTTAGTTTGAAAACTTTCCTCCTTTCTTTGTACTGCAATTTCAAGTGAAATGCAATGTTTTTCAAGTTTTGAGAATTTTTTTGAAAGTTCATCAAAAGCCTTTTTATCAACTTTATCATTTGTTTTGAAATTATTAGACTCAACCTCAAGCAAGGAACATTTATAGTCATGTTTGGCATTAAGATCATTTTGTTTAGGTATGCACTATGTTGAGCGGTTAAGGGTACCTCATCATGAAACCTGTTCATTTATCGGTCGATATCGCATCCATCATGTGTAACAAGAGTCGAACTCTTGGTTTGTTTCAAGCTTAGCTGTCTCTAAGACTCGTATTCGGTGTCAGCGATCCATCATCGATGCCTTCTTGGTCTCAACACTACAATCTATTAATTGTACAGACATTCATTCACCTTTGATCACGGCATCCACTTCTTGTGTGCGAGTTCTTGGCAGTGGTTACATCATTCTTTGTTGTCTCGATGCGCATTGACACCAACCGCCTGGCCGATACATTACCGACTCATCACACCTATCTCTCAATTGCACCTGACACTCATTCACGTTTTCATCCTTTTGTGTAGCTTCCTCAATGTACTTTTCCACATTATCCATGAGTTGGATAAATGTCTCAATGAATGCGTTAATTTCCATTCCAGTGTGTTTTTTGAACGACATTTCAGTCATGTGATGATCGTAATCTGATGAGAATTCCCTTCTAATGAATGACAGAAATTGTTTGTAGATCACTTGAAGTGCAGCACTAGAACTATCCTTTTGAACCTTGTCTTTGTCAAGTTGTAGCTCCAATTGCTCTAAGTTTAACAACAAAGTTCTTGTTAATGTAGATAAGTCCTGACGGAAGAGGGCAATACATGTTCATTCCATTGTTATGGGTAGAAGTAACATGAAGTGAGAGTGAAGTTATTGATATTCCTTTTGCATGGAATTCTAGCATTAGCAGGGGCAATTCATTCTCATTGTACTTGAGCATGAAGATCTCACATCCTCATTGATTAATTCAAACATCTTTAATCCTTCAGTGTAGCATACATTATCATAGTTGTCCACATCATCATACAATTTAAGCACTTCTAAAATCTTGGGAGTGTAAGACATGATGTTGTTGTGTACGAGTTTTACAAGTCTGTGATTTAAACCAAGAAATTGAATCTTTCACGAGTTTTACTAAAATCAAGACCACCAAGTAAGAGAGTGAGAAATAGGATGTAGTAAGGGAACTAAGAGATTATTTGGTGGTAAAGATAAATATGGTGTTATGGTTGAGTTTGTGATATTCCCTAATTCTTTATATATACCCCCTGTTTCGCGGATCGAACTTAGGGTTTGAAAACAAGGGTTTTATATGTTAGGTTTGGAGACAAATCGCAGGAATAGACAAATCTCGATCCTTGACAAATCGCTTTGATGACAAATCGCTCACGATGACAAATCGCAAGGGACAAATGCAGCAAGGGACAAATCGCTTAAGTTGACAAATTGCAAGGGACAAATCGCTAAGGGACAATGCTTAAGCAGGACAAACCGCTTAAGTTGACAAATCGCTTAAGTTGACAAATAAGCTTAAGGACAAATCGCTTCAAGAAAGGCTATCAGTGAGACACATCGCTTCCAGAAAACTTTCAAAAAAACACCACTTTTCAATCCAAAAACAACCCAACTACGATGATTCAAGCCTTCCAATTCAAACCCTAAACACTTATAATGATTCTAAACACAAAAGTACTATCAAAATCCAAACTTTAACACTAGAAATGATCCAAATGATGCAAACTACTCTAAACTCATTCAAACCCAAAAACCTTATGAAAACCACTAGAAATCCAAGAACATGAAAGATGAGTGATCAAACCATGGCTCTTGATACCAGTTGTTAGATATTGGTTCTCACAAACACACAAACAATCAATACTATAGGGCGTACACTATGATGAGTTTAGAGAGAGAAAGTGGAAGATGGGAGCCTTTCTAGAGAGAGAAAGTCAAATAGTCCTGAATATTAAGTGTCAATTTCCCCCGATAATGCTCGTTATTTATATCATTTATATGGATTTACGCTTGTTTTCCATTGTTTTCTACTTTCGAGGGTAAATTACGAAGCTGGAGCTAAAGAGGCGCGAAATGGAAACATTACTAAAGATTTATCACAAGATGCCTATTTTGAAGGATGCGGTAACTCCTCTCTCATTCGCCGTAACTATTGCGTGACTCAGAATACCAACTTATCCGAGGTTACGGGTAACTCTTCCAAAGGTTCGACGTAACTACATTAGGTCAAATGAGGATCCATGATACTTACGCCGTAACTCGCACACTTACGTAACCATGTTTATTGAAGACTACGGTAACCACTTATCAGTTACTCAGCGAATCTAGTGCATTTCTGACGGAATAGAGGTTACGGTAACTACTATATTAGTTACTGTAGTAACCCGGACCTAGCCTATAAACCCCACGAATTCGGCATTTCTAATCATCCCATTCCACACACAACTCTCTGAGAACGTGGAAAAAGCTCAAGGCAGGTCTAGGGGAGCATACATAGCTGTTTCCAAGGGGGAAGTCACTCCATTATGATAAGCTTTAGCGTTTTATATTTCTTTTAATTTCAATTCATGTATTTCGTACATTTGAATATTGAATTGATTTGCATGATTAATATGAGCTAAGCACCCTTTTGTGCTAGCCTAGTTATGATTCCTAATTGTTTTGTTTGCGTTTACCTACTTGATTACAATTATTTCTAAGTGTATGCATGCATAGTTCTTTGGTAGTCGAGTTTTGGGTAGAGGCCAATTGCCTAGGAGATATGACCAACCGACCTAGGTGAAGGTGAGAGGGAAGGGTAAGATAAGACCAACTGAAGACCCTTTCTACTTGTGCGATTTGACCAACTGATCACCTATCGTTTGGATGAACTTAAGAGCTGGGGGTGTAGTGTCTAAGTTCCTAACGGCCGTGCACTCACTATTTTGAATCTAGCATGTAGCGGTACTTAATGACTTGGCTTGGGGACGGGAACAACGGGACTTATGACGGTGCACGATTTCTCCTGTGGTGGCATCTTCTTGATAGGTTTGGCGAATTGACCAAATGTTGTCCTCTCGAATTTGAACCCACCTGAAGTAATTGGAAGTAGGTAGATGTAGACATTACTAGCTAGGAGGATTGACTAGGATAGCACCACTATTCCTTTATTGATTTCCTTTACCCATTTATACGCTTTTATTACGTATTAGTAGTTTAATTAATTAATTCTCTATCAAAACAATTACGTGACACTAGACTTAGTAATAATCCAACACACATAGCTCTTGGGGCGACCTCGGCTTTACCATTTACTACACTACACGCGACCGGGTACACTGCCCGTTAGTGCATTAGGGTAGACCATAGGTATAGCGAGACACTATAAATATTAAGACTTGGTCAGTAAAACCTGCCGGGGAGTTATTTTAGGATTGATATTAAGTCTTTCATTTCATTTTTAAACTTTTCTCACGATCATATTTCAGGTTTTCAGGTACCATGGAAGTTGTTAACATCAATAACCTCACTCTTGAGGAATATTTGGCATTGACAAGAGAAGAACAAGGACCTGGGATTGTTAGGCTAGCCATTATAGAAGATGCTTAATTCGAAATCAAACCTCAATTCATGAGGGAATTACATGCAAATCCTTTCTCTGGAAGCATAACCGATGATGCCCATGAACATGTAGACAATGTCGAACACATTGTCAGCCTATTTAAAATTTCTAGAGTCTCACACGATGCTATAATGTTACGAGTTTTCCCTATTTCTCTTACTGAGAGGCTGCGAAAAGATGGGTCGATCGATTAGCAGGGGCTGTGACGCAGGCCTATCTTAAAAAGTATTTCATTGAGAATCTTGTCCTCCTTGAAACAGACTAAGCAATTGGAAGAAATTCATAACTTCAAGCAAGAGGGTGGTGGCGTTATACCAAGCTTGGGAAAGATATAACGAATTTTTATACAAGTTCCCTACTCATGATCTCAACAGCCAACAAAAGGTGAGCGTCTTCTACAAAGGGTGAGCATCTCTTCAAGACAAATGATTGATTCTCAAGGACCAATTCCTAGTATGACACCCACTATGGCTTTAGAAACTATTCAAAGAATGGCAGACCACTCTCACAAATGGCACAATGGAAAGCAACGAAGTAAGTGATGATATAGAGGCCTTGCGCGATAAACAACAAATTAGAAAGCCTTGGAAGAGAAATGAAGAAGCTCCAAGAAAATGTGCATTCCATTCAAGATGAGCGAGATGGGACTCGTCCTTCTAAAGAATGTTCCTCCAATGAAGAAGTTAAAAGGATTGGAGAAGTGAACTATGGAAAAGAATTCCCTTTCAAGCTGCAATAATTACGGACCTAGGTATCATGAAAAATCCCCTGGGTTCTACACTAGAATCAACAATAATCCTCCTAAACCTAGCCTTGAAGAAATAATGCACTGGCACATCAAAGAATACTAAAAAGGAGATAGACTCAAGGAATGGATGGTCAAAAGTGAAGGAGGACACCAATATGAACCTACGTAACCAAGATGCTGCAATTAAGAACCTCGAAACACAAATTGGGCAATTGGCTAAGAACCTTGAAACAAGTAATTCTAAAGTCACCTCTGCAAGGCCATATTCATAAGATAAAGCAAAAGGAGCAATGCACATCCTCTATCACTAATGATCTCTGGGATTAACTACCTAAGAGGATGATAAAGCGGAAGACGGCGAGTTCTTGCCAGCCAACTTCTGAAAAGCGCAATACGGAAAGCTTTCTTCTCCCTTGCACTATTGGTAACATTAAGATTCCCGCATTAGCTGATTTAGGGGCGGGGTTAACTTTATCTCTACCACTTTATTTAAAAAATCAAAGCCGACCAATTTAAAAGAAACAACTATTATGATTGAAATGGCTGATTCCTCTAAGGCTGTGGGGAATTGTGAACAATGTGCTTTTAAAAATTGGAGAATTTTCTTCCCCACCGATTTTGTAGTTATTGACATGGGAAGCGGGGAGGCTTACAAGTTGATTGTTGGAAGACCTTTTACGCCCACTTGTAGGGCTCAAATTATGGTGTTTGAAAAACAAATTTCCTTGGGGACTGAAAATGAACGAATAACTTTTAGTATGAAAGAGCATTTAAATCCAAAAGCGAAAATTCTAATAGTATTGTTAATGTTCAATCATTTGAATCCTCTACACTCTAAACCTATTACTGTAATCGTGAAGAAAGTATTGATCATTGTGGCGAAGCAGGATGAAATTATCCAAAGCATTGAGGAAACTCTGAATCCAAACAAACCTTTTTGCAACTCGATGTCAACCAAAGAATGCGAATCAGTATGGCCACCGTTTACTCGTCCTCAAAAATGTGAAAGGAAAGCGGATGAATGGATTTACCCTCATAAGGGAGAGAAACATGATGTTGACTTAGCATTGGAAGATTGGTACAAATTAAAACATGGAAGCTCGAAATTTATTAAGGAACTAGTTAAGCAATATGGGTGCAATCATCTCCTGCGACACCATAGGCGGAACAAGATCCACATCGGCGATTCGATTGTATTATTACTAAAGATGATGACCGAGGAAAATCATGTGATAAATGGCTTTCACATAAGTTGGGAACAATTGGACTCAATAATTCTACAAGGAAAAACGATAATTGGATGAGTGAATACCACGAATGATGGAAGTCGGGGATATCCAAAGGCCCCATAGGAGCCCGGCTCGATTCTAACTTAAAGACTTCGTTAATAAAGAAAAGTGCTCTTTGGGAGACAACTGAATTATCCCTTTCTTTTGTTTTTATTTTCTTTCTGTTAGGTTTTGTGTTTTCTAACCATTTTTGAAGGAAGCGAGGAGCTAATTCTGCTGAGTTGATGATCTGAAGACAGAGTTCTGGCGTAACTCATCTTGGTGATTACATACATAACCAACATTTGAGCAGAACTCTTGGCGCATTACCATTTACGGCGTAATTCTCTGATTGGTTCTGTAGTAACTACTCACAGCTCATACGGGTTTTCCAGATTCTGGTAACTCCCTATAGAGTTCAGTAACTTTCTCTTTAATTCTTTCATTTTAAAACACGGTAACCTTGTATTAGTATTTTAAATGAACTTTGTGGGTGTGTTCCCTGTAAACCCTCATGAGACTTCACTTTTCGTCCATTAGGACACCAATTAGTGGTTTAAAAGGAAGAACTTGTTGCATACGCTAATTGCAACCGTGATTCCTACGAAAGTGAGTTAGGTTGTTTTTCATTTTTATTTTTTCCTTTTAGAATTATGCTTGTCGGTATTGTGATTTCGAGGGGATTGAAGTTTGTTCATGGCAGCTTAAACGAAAGCGGTTCTTTTCGTGCCTTATTTTTCTTTTTTGCTTTTTGGAGCAAATTTCAAGGAAGTTCTGCTCTAATTCTACCTTTCTCTTCACTTACTTTATTTTAATGCCTAGTACAAAGGGACTTTGTACAATTCAAGTGGGGACGGGAGTAGAATTATCTCTTGAACTTTATTGCCCTCATTTTTCTAGTTTATTTTGAAAAATTATGCCATTTTAAAATTTTGACATGTTTTTCAGAACCTAACTAGATTAGACCTTAGCCGAGCACATACAACCCTTAACATTACATGGTGAGATTAGCCTTATCCGTTTCCAATATTTTACCCCAAATACACCAAATTATGAGTGTGTCGGTAGCTTGTAAACTTTGGAACTTGGCCTTTGCATCATTTTGAGACCATAGACGAGGTATGTTGAGTTAGCTCGATGTATTTGGACTTTTAAGTTTTAGAAGGCAATATTATAGGATTATCACCCAAACAGCCTACTATTTTGAGTCTATCGATTAGTCACCTCGACTTTTCGACCCCCATGTGAAACCCTTTTGTTGCACTCCCCTTTAGTGCAAGATACCCTAGATACACTTCTCGAGCCATTCCTTTCATCTTGTCAACCCTATATATTGTTTCGTTACACCTATACACCTTAGCCTACCCTGTAGTCTTAATTTGTGAATAGGAAGTCATCATTTGCCTAAGTTCAAGGTTCGAGTGGAAAGGTTTAGAAATCACGCTTTCGAGTGCGATGTTATAAGCACTATAGTAGGAGCTTTATTGATTAGTATCGAGGAGGCCACCTCGGTCACATTTGAATATTGGAGTTGGTAGTTTTGCCAACAGAAGAAGAAAAGGTGGTGTGCCCATCACGACGTCCTCTAATGACACATCTACCTTCAATTTCATGATCCGGTTTCTAGACTTCTAAACTTGAACTTTGGTACGGAGTGGTGATGACTTGGTTATAGATTTAGACTACCTGCTTGTTTTCATTTTACACCAATTATATATCCCATGTCTTATCCTACCCTTTAGTCATGAAGCATGTCTAGGTGATGCACCGAGCAATCTTTGGTGTCTTGGCCATGGATTTGGTCATGTATCATTGATTTTGTCTACTTCACCGTGACATGTTAGTAATGGCGAGTCACCCACTAACCTTTGTTACGTGTCTACCCATATTGCCTTGAATTTTTAGCCCTTAACTCCAGTGATGGAGATTTGTGTAACCGCCAATCTTATGATAGAATACATGCTATGGTGTCTGATTGAGTGATCACCTTGAAATTGACACTTAGAATAGTTGAGAGATTTGAGTGTTTGTTCCTCTTTAGTGAGGTGTTGACTTTTTTTATTCTAGCATAACGGATTTGTAAACTCATATTTTCAGTTTTGGGAGATATCTTTTTTAGAATCTATCTAATAAGGTCTACTTGAGGGCAAGTAGAGTTCAAGTGGGGGATATTTGATACCATCAAATAGTCCTGAATATTAAGTGTCAATTTCTCCTGATAATGCTCGTTATTTATATCATTTATATGGATTTACGCTTGTTTTTCATTGTTTTCTACTTCGGTAAATTATGAGCATTGGAGCTAAAGAGAAGCGGAAATGGAAACATTACTAAAGATTTATCACAATATGCCTATTTTGAAGAAGTTACGGTGTAACTCCTCTCTCACATTACTGCGTAACTATTGCGTGACACGAGAATACCAACTTATTAAGAGGTTCTTGGTAACTCTTCCCAAAGGTTCGACGTAACTACATTAGGTCAAATAAGGATCCACGCTGCTGATACTGGCACGCGTAACTCTGCATCACTACGACGTAACCGTGTTAATTGAAGAATACGGTAACCACTTATTAGGTTACGCCGTAACTAGCAGATCTAGTGCATTTATGACGGAATAGAAGGTTATGGCATAAGTCCTATATTGGTTACGCCGTAACCCAGACATGGCCTTTAAATACCCCATGAATTCCAGCATTTCTAATCATCCCATTCCACACCCAACTCTCTAAGAACGTGGAAAAAGCTCAAGGCAGGTCTAGGGGAGCATACTGAGCTGTTTCCAATGGAGAAGTCACTCCATTACGATAAGCTTTAGCGTTTTATATTTCTTTTACTTTCAATTCATGTATTTCGTTCCTTTGAATATTGAATTGATTTGCATGATTAATATGAGCGGCTAAGAACCCTTTGGTGTTAGCCTAGTTATGATTCCTAAATTGTTTTGTTTGCGTTTACCTTTACTTCCGTACAATTATTTCTAAGTGTATGCATGCATAGTTCTTTGGTAGTCACCATTGGTTCGGTAGTTTTGAATGGTGGTAGAGGCCAATTGCCTAGGAGATATGACCAATGACCTTAGGTGAGCGGATGAGGCGGAAGGGTAAGATATGACCAAATGACGACCCTTTCTACTTGTGCGATTTGACCAACTAATCACCTATCGTTTGGATGAACTTAAGAACTAGGGGGTGTAGTGTCTAAGTTCCTAACGGCCGGGTACTCACTATTTTGAATCTAGCATGTAGCGGTACTTAATTACTAGGCTTAGGGGACCAGGAACAACAGGACTTATGATGGTGCACCTGATTTCTCCTGTGGTGGCATCTTTGCTGATAGGTTTGGGCGAATTGACCAAATGTTGTCCTCTCAAATTTGACCCCACCTGAAGTAATTGGAAGTAGGTAGACGTAGACATTACTAGCTAAGAGGATTGACTAGGATAGCACCACTATTCCTTTATTGATTTCCCTTTACCCATTTATCTGCTTTTATTCTGTATTAGTAGTTTAATTAATTAATTCCCTATCAAAACTATTATTCTGTGACACTAGACTTAGTAATAATCCAACACACATAGCTCTTGGGACGACCTCGGCTTTACCATTTACTACACTACACGCGACCGGGTACACTGCCCGTTAGTGCATTAGGGTAGACCATAGGTATAGCGAGACACTATAAATACTAAGACCACAGTAAAACCGCATCAAAAAGTAAACAAAAGAAAGAAGGTTTGATTGAGTGAAAGGTCCAACCCTCTACCTTGGGAGGTAGAGGGTATTTATAGTTACATACTAAACGTCCTCCTTTGGACTGTGGATCAGGCATACAGTGGGTAAAGACCCATCCGTCCTCCACGATGTTGCACTAAACTAAATAACTAACTAAAATAACTAGTAAATAACGTAAAGTCTACGAGCTAAGATATGCTAAACAATAATTGGGGTGACCGACAATTCCTTATGGAATTTCCAATTCCTAACATAGATAAACTTTAGTTTGCATATGATCTTGTGAACAAATCTATTGAGAGTCATTTGATGAGAAAAGGTAATGGCTTAGGATACACAGAAGTATCTCCTTTACTTTTGAATGCTTATGCCCCCCCAAGAAATAAATCTCCTTTATTGGAGAAGTAGGAAGCACATGTGTAGGAGAGTCTAGTGAGAGTAGCCAGGATACACCCATGGTTAGGTCACAGTTATCTGATGCTCCAATTATAGAAGAATGGACATCAGACAATGATGAGGAAAAAGATGAGTCAACACCTAAGCAGATTAAGATAGACGAACCTAAAACAGTTAAACATGTTAGGTTTGAAAAACTAGTGTTAGGTGCAAAGATCTCTAGGAAGGTAGCTAAGCATGATGAAAAACCTAGAGAGATGCAAAGAAGAAAAAATAATAGGCCTAGAGTAAACCAAAGAAACTTGAACTACCTAATATCTCAAAGATTAGGTGATGACTTTAAATTGGTTAAAAAACCTTGTTATAATTGTGGTAGCTTTGAGCATTTACAGGAAAATTGTTTTTACCACAAGAAAATCTCATGGAACCATAACAGTAGGGTGCATCATAAAAAGTCTTCAAAACATTTTCACCCTCATGATAACAAAAAGTTGGTTCCAAGGACAGTGTTAATGAGATCTGGTGCTACTAGAACCATTACTACTGTTCTTCCAAATAAGCAAAGGTCTTTTAAAAAACAAAAAGATGTTTGTACTGCTAAGGCAAAAGCAGTTTCTACTGCTAAGCCAAAAGCATTAACAGACACTGTTTTGGGCAATCATTTTTATTTTGTAAAGGCTTCAGCTTGCTGGGTCTGGAAACCAAAAATAAAAGTTTTAGATCATGTTTCCAGGAACAGTAGTGCATCAATGGATTTAAAATGCTTTGACTATGTAGATGCACAAGGCAGACCCAAGTTAGTAATGGCTTGGGTCCCCAAGAGAAACTGATTCTCTTCTTTTATGTGCAAGTCAACTTACAGGTGGAGCTAAAGGATAAAGCAATGTTTGATAGTGGTTGCTCTGGACATATGACTAGTGACATGTCCAATCTAGAAGATTTTGAAGCTATAGATGGTGGATATGTTGCTTTTAGGAATGACCCCAAAGGAGGAAAGATTGTTGGTAGAGGTACAATTAAAACAGGAAAATTGGATTTTGAAAAAGTGTATCTTGTAAATGGACTTAAGTTCAATCTGTTAAGTGTCTCACAAATGTGTGACAAAAATAATTTTGTCCTTTTTACCAACACTGAATGTCTTGTCCTTTCTCCTGATTATAAGATGCCTGATAAAAATTTTGTGCTTCTTAGAATCCCTAGAAAAGACAATATATACAGTGTTGACATAAAGAACATAATTCCTAAAAGAGCTTTAACTTGTCTATTTGCAAAAGCCACTGTTGATGAATCCAAGCGTTGGCATAGGAGACTTGGTCACCTAAATTTCAAAACAATGAATAAATTGGTAAAAAGTAATCTTGTAAGAGGGTTACCTTCAAAAGTTTTTGAAAATCCTGAAACCTGTGTTTCATGTCAGATGTGGAAACAACACAGAGCTTCTTGTAAGTCCAAAGTTGTAAATATTATTTTTGAGCCCCTTTATACGTTACATATGGATCTATTTGGGCCAACCTTTGTGAAAAGTTTTAATTAATCATTTCAACCTATTAAAATCTGTGACACCTAGACTTAGTTAAAATCCTCACACATAGCTCTTGGGACGACTTCGGTTTTACCGAATACTACACTACACACGACCGGGTACACTGCCCGTTAGTGCATTATGGTAGACCATATGTATAACGAGACAATATAAATATTAAAACCTGGTCAGTAAAACCTGCATCAGTCAGACAATCATCAGGAAACTCATTCTACTGCCTGGAGTTTCTACTGTTATCACAATAGTTTCTACTACTAGTGATAACATCAGTGATGCTGGTATTTGTGCTTTCTTGGCTCATCTTACTACAAGTACTCATGTAGTAAATCAAGATTTGGAGAAGATTGACCCTGATGATCTGGAAGAAATTGATATCAAGTGGCAGATGGCTATGTTGACCATGAGGACAAGGAGAATTTTGTAGAAGACTGGAAGGGAGCTCAAGTTCAAGCCACAGAACACTGCAGGGTTCGACAAGTCAAAGATTGAGTGCTACAACTATCAAAGGAAGGGACACTTTGCCAGAGAGTGTAGGGCTCCTAAGAAGATTGGTGACACTCCAAGAAGAATCACTATTAAAGATGCTAAGCCCACTGCAGCTAAGGTGTCATGTAATGGTCTAGGTGAGTATGACTGGAGTGATCAGACTGAAGATGGACCCAACTTTGCTTTGATGGCCTATGCTTCTTCTTCATCTGGTTCTGATTCTGAGGTATCTAATGAATATGGCTGTTCTTATAAATCATGTGTAGATACTTTAGAAGAACTTAAGGCTAGGAATGAGTGTTTAAGAGATGAAGTAGAAAAACTGAAATTAGATAACTTAGGCTATAAATTTGGTCTAAAACCAGTTGAAGAAAAGCTAGAATATCTTAAACAGAATGAACTAGAATATGTTGATAAGATAGTTGTTCTATAGGGTCATATTTTTAAGAAAGACTGTGAAATAAATTTTCTAAATAAAAAACTTGAAGAAGCTTCACAGGAAAAAGATATTGCTTTAGCTGAAAAAGAAAAACATATAGTTAAAGTAGAGAAACTTCAGTTTGCATATGATCTTGTGAATAAATCTATTGAGATTCATTTAATGAGAAAAGGTAATGGCTTAGGATACACTGAAGTATCTCCTCCACTTTTGAGTGCTTATGCCCCCCCAAGAAAGAAATCTCCTTTATAGGAGAAGTAGGAAGCACATGTGTAGGAGAGTGTAGTGAGAGTAGCAAGGACATACCCATGGTTAGGTCACAGTCATCTGATGCTCCAATTATGGAAGAATGGACAGCAGACAATGATGAGGAAAAAGATGAGTCAACACCTAAGCAAATTAAGATAGAAAAACCTAAAACAGTTAAATATGTTAGGTTCGAAAAACTAGTGTTAGGTGCCAGGATCTCTAGGAAGGTAGCTGAGCATGATGATAAACCTAGAGAGATGCCAAGAAGACAAAATAATAGGCCTAGAGGAAGCCAAAGAAACTTGAACTACCTAATATCTCAAAGATTAGGTGATGAATTTAAATTGGTTAAAAAACCTTGTTATAATTGTGGTAGCTTTGAGCATTTACAGGAAAATTGTTTTTACCACAAGAAAACCTCATGGAACCATAACAGCAGGGTGCATCATAAAAAATCTTCGAAACACTTTCACCCTCATGATAACAAAAAGTTGGTTCCAAGGCAGTGTTAATGAGATCTGGTGCTACTAGAACCATTACTACTGTTCTTCCAAATAAGCAAAGGTCTTTTCAAAAACGAACATATGTTTGTAATGCTAAGCCAAAAGTGTTAACAGACACTGTTTTGGGCAATCATTTTGATCTTTGTAAAGGCCTCAGCTTGCTGGTCTGGAAACCAAAAATAAAGGTTTTAGATCATGTTTCCAGGAACACTAGTGCATCAATGGATTTAAAACGCTTTGAATATGTTGATGCACAAGGAATAACCAAGTCATTAATGGCTTGGGTCCCCAATAGAAACTGATTATCTTCTTTTATGTGCAAGGCAACTTACAGGTGGAGCTAAAGGATAAAGCAATTTTTGATAGTGGTTACTCTGGACATATGAATGGTGACATGTCTAATCTGGAAGATTTTGAAGCTATTGATGATGGATATGTTGCTTTTGGGAATTACCCCAAAGGAGGAAAGATTGTTGGTAGAGGTACAATTAAAACAAGAAATTTGGATTTTAAAAAAGTGTATCTTGTAAATGGACTTAAGTTCAATCTCTTTAGTGTCTTACAAATGTGTGACAAAATGAATTCTATCCTTTTTACCAACACTGAATGTCTTATCCTTTCTCCTGATTATAAGATGCCTGATCAAAAAATTTGTGCTTCTTAGAATCCCTAGAATAGACAATATATACAGTGTTGACATAAAGAACATAATTCCTAAAAGAGCTTTAACTTGTCTATTCGCAAAAGCCACTGTTGATGAATCCAAGCTTTGGCATAGGAGACTTGGTCACTTAAATTTCAAAACAATGAATAAATTGGTAAAAAGTAATCTTGTAAGAGGGCTACCTTCAAAAGTTTTTGAAAATCCTGAAACCTGTGTTGCATGTCAGATGGGGAAACAGCACAGAGCTTCTTGTAAGTCCAAAGTTGTAAATACTATTTTTGAGCCCCTTTATATGTTGCATATGGATCTATTTGGACCAACCTTTGTGAAAAGTTTGAATAAGAAGTTGTACTGCTTAGTGGTCACTGATGATTACTCTAGATTCACTTGGGTTTTCTTCCTAGGAACTAATGATGAAACATCGTAAATCCTTAAGGCATTTATTGTTAGGATAGAAAACTTTGTAAATCACAAGGTAAAAATAATCAGTTGTGACAATGGAACTGAATTTAAGAATACTGTGATGAATCAGTTCTGTGTGGATAAAGGTATTATAAGACAATTTAGTGTAGCTAGAAATCCTCAACAAAATGGAGTGGCTGAGAGGAGGAATATGACGTTAATTGAGGCTACAAGGACTATGTTATCAGAATCTAAATTTCCTACTACTTTTTGGGCTGAAGCTGTTAGTACTGCTTGCTTTGTGCAAAATAGGAGTAAAGTAGTTAAGCCTCAAAACAAGACCCCTTATGAACTTTTTCATGGTAGGAAGCCCTTGATAGACTTCTTAAAACCATTTGGGTGTCCTGTTACTATCTTAAATACCATAGACCACCTAGGCAAGTTTGATGAAAAGGTAGACAAAGGGTTCTTTGTTGGGTACTCTATAAATAGCAAGGCTTTTAGGGTGTTCAATAGTAGAACTAGGCATGTGGAAGAAAACTTGCATGTTAGGTTTAGTGAGAGTTCACCTAATGTTTCAGGAAGTGTGCCTGACTGGTTATTTGACATTGATTCCTTAACCAGAACCTTGAATTATGAACCAGTGTCTACAGGTACAACTAATAAGTCTGCAGGTACATAAGGAAATTCAAATGCAGGTTCACAGGACAAGAAGGATGGATCTTCATAAGAGTTTGTACTGGTTGAAAAGTGCAAGCTAGATAAGATTTTCAAGCCCAAAGAGTTTAAGAGAAAGAGCCAAGAAGTTGATCCATTGGAAAGTGTGGAAAAAGGTGATAAAGAAGGTGGGACTAAACCTTTTGATGTGAATAAGGTGGTTTCTGAAGGACCACACTTTGAAGATGAAGTACATGAAAGTCCATCAGCAAATTCTGCAAAAGGAGGAAGGAAAACTGGTACACCAGTTCCTACTGATATGTTTATCATTAGCTCACCAGTTGCTACTAATATGCCAATCTTTAGGCCATCAGTTTCTACTGCTCAGCCTAACAGTTCTCCATATCCAAGGTTTCCTACAGTGGACAAAGATGGGAAGTCCTATGCTGATGATGATTATCCAGATGATCCAAATATGCCTGGTTTGGAGCATATTTATGAAGATATTGATGATGAGGTTGTGGATAGTTTTACCATGGAGGCTGATCTGCATAATATGGAGTCTTCTTATGATACCAGTCCTAAACGCACTACAAGAATTCACAAAGACCGTCCAAAAGATCAAATTCTTGGAGATTCTCAGTTTTTTGTTCAAATAAGAAGTAAACTTAAAGGATTAAAGAATCAAGGATTATTTTCTCAAACCATTCATCAGAGGAATAGCCACAAAGATCTACAAAATTTTATGTTTGCTTGTTTTCTGTCACAAGTGGAACCTAAGAATGCTTATAAGGCATTACAAGATTGAAGCTGGGTAGAAGCTATGCAGGAGGAGTTGTTACAATTTAAGCTTCAGGTGGTTTGGACCTTGGTTGATTTACCTAATGGGAAGAAGGCAATAGGGACAAAATGGGTATTCAAATGCAAGAGAGATGAAAGCGGAATAGTTGTCAGAAACAAGGCAAGGTGAGTGGCCCAGGGATACACTCAAGAAGAAGGCATTGACTATGAAGAAGTGTTTGGACCCGTGGCAAGAATAGAGGCTATCAGACAATTCTTGGCTTATGCTTTATACAAAAACTTCACAATGTATCAGATGGATGTGAAAAGTGCTTTCTTATATAGGATAATTGAAGAAGAAGTATATGTCTCCCAACCACCTGGTTTTGAAGATCCTAAGTTTCTAGATAAAGTTTACAAGGTGAAGAAGGCCTTTGTATGGACTATATCAGGCTCCAAGAGCTTGGTATGACACCTTATCCAAGTATTTGTTGACCAATGGGTTTGTCAGAGGGACAATTGACAAAACCTTGTTCATAAAAAGGACAAAAAGTGACATCCTACTCGTTCAAGTTTATGTAGATGACATTATTTTTGGCTCAACAAATAAGGTGTTGTGTGATGAGTTTGAGAAGTTAATGCACAACAGGTTCCAAATGAGTTTCATGGGTGAACTGACTTTCTTCTTAGGCCTTCAAGTCAAGCAGAAAACTGAAGGTATTTTCATCAGTCAAGAGAAGTATGTGACTGATATTTTGAAGAAGTTTGGATTTAATGATGTGAAGCCTGCTAAGAATACTATGGATCCAAACAAACCTCTAGTCAATGATGAAGATGGAGAAGAGGTTGATGTGCATCTTTGAGTCCATGATTGGGTCTTTGAAGTACTTAACTTCCTCAAGACAAATATTATGTTTGCTGTATGTGCCTGTGCTAGATTTCAGGTGTCTCTAAAAATGTCTCACTTGAATCTTTGTAAAGAGGATTTTTAGGTACTTAAGGAGTCAACCTAGGTTGGGCCTTTGGTATCCTAAGGATTCACCTTTTGATCTGATTGCATACTCAGATAGTGATTATCTTTGGAGCATGTTTGGATAGGAAATCAACTACTAGAGGATGTCAGTATCTTGGACATAGGTTGATTTCATGGTAGTGTAAGAAATAGACAGTGGTGGCTAATTCAACTACAAAAGTAGATTACATTCTTTGCTTCCAGTTGTTGTGATCAAGTGTTATGGATTCAGAATTAATTACTAGACTATGGGTACAATTTCATGAACACTAAGCTTTTTATTGACAATAGCAGTACAATATGCATAATTAAAAATCCTGTTTTTCATTCAAAAAAAATATATTGAGATAATACATCATTTTATAAGAGATTGTTATGAAAATAAATTAATTCAAATTGTTAAAATTCATACTGATACCAATGTTGCAGATTTACTCACAAAAGGTTTTGATGTGGGTAGATTTCAGTTTTTAATTGCAAGTATTGGCATGATGAATCTCTAATCAACAATCTTATCTCTCTGTGTTTTTGTAAAGTTTTGTAAAGGATTTGTACTGTTATTGAGGTCAAAGTATGTTTCTACTGTTATTAAGGTCAGTATGAAATTTTGGTACTTTTTTTTATAACCTGATAAGTTATTATATGAAAACATCTTGGATTGTATTTTTCGTGGTGTTTACTAACATTTGCAGGTTCAGAAAACTTCCCTTATTTGATGGTGACAATACAACCATAAATATCTGATGATGAACTCCTTGGACTGGAGTTGTGCACTGAGGAGTGCAATGGTAATTAGTTCACCATAAATTTAAGAACTGGCTAGTCCAAGAGCAAACGGCTTCTGGTAAAGACTAATCAAATCCGTTTATGGTTGATAGTTTACCAAAAACTATATGGTTCTTAACTCACCATACTTCACAGTGAAGAGTTAACTAGTCCAAAGCAAACGGCTATTGGTAAAGACATCTCAAATCCATTGATAGCTGGTAGTTTGCTAAAAACTATGACAAGTGTTTTTCATATCACTTAGTTTTCTCAAAATGTGGTGGACAGTATGTTTTTCAAATATATCTTGTTTGTACTGTCAGATAAAATTTTTGTCAAAAAGTTTGTACTAGTAGCGTAGAATTTGTACTGCTAGCATAAAATTTTGTACTACTGAATAGCCGTTGGTAATGTGCAGTAAAAACCGTTTTTACTAGCAGTTGGGGATTTTTATCTGTCTAGTCATATTTATAGGGTTGCTATTTGTGAAAATTATTCACTTTCCTTAATTTTTATCTGATTTTCTTTGATTGAACGATTTTCAAAAATACAACTCTCAAACCCTAACGAACTTTCAATTGCTAGTACCTACTGCTAATTAAATCAATTCCAATCAAAACCCAGCAGTATCTCACATCTTTTTTCATGGAAATTGTAAAAGCTCACAATCAAGTTGCTTTATTGGAAAAACCAGAGGGTAGTGAACCGTTTCATCAGATAGTGGATTTTCTAAACCAATCATACATCAGGTATGCACTAATAACAAACCCCACTATCTATGTCTTCCAAATCCAACAGTTTTGGCAGACTGCAACTGTCAAAACCTTGGAACAGGGGGACACACAAATAAAAGCTAAGGTAGACGGTAAAACAATTAGAATATCTGAATCATCCTTGAGGAGACATCTCCACTTGGCTGATGTAGGTGGCCTATTTGATTTACCAAATACTGAAATTTTTGAATATCTATCCAGGATGGGGTATGATACAGCAAATCAAAAATTGACTTTTCAAAAAGTCTGTTTCTCCCCTCAATGGAGTTTTTTCATGCACACCCTTCTTCACTGTATGAGTCCTAAGAAAACCTCTTGGGAGCAATTCAGTAGCAATATTGCTATTGCTCTCATTTGTTTATCTACTTGCAGGGTCTACAATTTTTCTAAACTGATTTTTGAAAGTATGGTGAAGAATGTGGATCCAAAAACAAAATTTTTCATGCATCCAAGATTTTTAGCAATAATTTTAAAGAAAAGAAAGCTACTCACCCATACTGAAATTTATCCAACAACTTGTTTACAACAAAAACTTTTTGCAAATATGTCTATGGCATCAAGGTTGTTTAATGGTGAGGTAGTTCCTTTGTTTGCTAACATGATTGTGCAGGTACAGGGTGAAGGATCAGCAATCCCAGCTGAGTCCAAAAATACACCCATTGTTTTTCCAAATATCCATTACACACCACCAGTTACACAAACATATAGGAGAAAACACATACAGGGTGTGGAGTTTGTTTGACTCTTTGAGATCGTTTTGAGCCTTAGGGTTTAAAAATAACATAGACAATATAATATGATACGCATCGGAATAGAACAAACAACTATTTTATTGAAACAAGGTTTTACTTTCACCCAATCTCCTCCAAATATTATTTGATCAGAATAATACGTGTTACCTAATTGTAACAGGGATCTAAGACACCTTAGATCTTGGAGGTAAACAACTAACCTAGGCGTTTACAATAAACTACACGCCCTAGGTTACACACACACACACACACCTTTACAAATCTCTACGAAGGACTAATAAATAAAACTTCTTTTGCAAGCAAGTCCTTCCATCCTTTTTGTAGGTTTCATCTTAGTCACTTTGAGTCTTTCTTTTTTCATTCTTCTTGTTTTGTTTCATCAAATTAATAAACCCAACAATCTTCCCCTATTTGATGATAACAAAACAATTAAAGTCGTGTACAAACTTCCCTAGACGAAGTAGTAGAAGTTGAGATGTAAACATCAACCTGAATGAAACAAATCTTGTCTTCCTTGTCTTCCCCTTAATCCATGCCACGCTACTCCAACATCTCTTCCCCTTTTTGTTATCAACAAATAGGAAATATTAGTAACTGTGTATAGGTAGCAGCAGTTAAAAAGATACTAGCAGTGGAATCCAAACACTAGAAGTGGAAAGAAATCACTAGCAGTGGTAAGTTATTGAAGGCAGTGGTAACGAGTAAAGCTGGCAGTGGTAACAATAAGCTTAGCAATGGATACAACAAGCTAGCAGTGGTAACAATAAGCTTAGCAGTGGATACAACAAGCTAGCAGTGGTAACCGATAATACTAGCAGTGGTAACCAATCAAAACACCATCAAAGCTGCTTTCTTCCATTAAGTAAAGACACCACTCAACGTATAACCAACTTCCATCATGAATTAATTCAAAGAAACACGGATTTAGGAAGTTGAATATCCAACAAAACCCTAAAAATTCTAAAAAATTCAAATTGTTAAACATGTTTTACGTAGCCAACTTCGACACTGAATAACTTTTGATTGAGAGCTCAGATCGACAATCCCTCAAGTGAAAAGTTAGATGAATATATATATAGAACGTCCACCAAAAAAATTTCATCACGATCCATTGGTTAACAAAAAAGTTATCCCCTCTTGAAAACAGTGCTGCAGAAGCATTACGAAAATTGTTGAAATTCGAATTTTTCTTCTTTTTCGACACATAAAACCTTGCGAATCCCTTGGTAACGACCTCCCCAAGCTTTGATACCAATTGTGGAGTTTATTAGACTCCTTGAGATCGTTTTGAGCCTTAGGGTTTAACAATAACATAGACAATATAGTATGATACGTAGCGGAATAGAACAAATAACTATGTTATTGACACAAGATTTTACTTTCACCCAATTTCCCCCAAATATTATTTGATCAGAATAATACATGTTACCTAATTGTAACAGGGATCTAAGACACCTTAGATCTTGGAGGTAAACAACTAACCTAGGCATTTACAATAAACTACACTCCCTAGGTTACATACACACACCTTTAGTCGACTACATTATGAAAGACTTAATGTAAAACTTACATCGCGTGTCCTCTTTATGTATTAGAGGATTAGGGTTTACAAATCTCTTCGAAGGACTAATAACTAAAACTTCTTTTGCAAGCAAGTCCTTCCATCTTTTTTGTAGGTTTCTTCTTAGTCACTTTGAGTCTTTCTTGTTTCATTCTTCTTGTTTTCTTTCATTAAATCAATAAACCCAACAATCTTCCCCTATCTGATGATAACAAAACAATTAAAGTCGTGTACGAACTTCCCTAGACGAAGTAGCAGAAGTTGAGATGTAAACATCTCCCTAAATGAAACAAATCTTATCTTCCTTGTCTTCCCCTTAATCCATGCCACGCCACTCCAACATCTCTTCCCCTTTTTGTTATCAACAAATAAGGAATATTAGTAACTATGTATAGGCAGCCGTAGTTAAAAAGATACTAGCAGTGGAATCCAAACACTAGCAGTGGAAAGAAAACACTAGCAGTGGTAACTTATTGAAGGTAGTGGTAACCTGTAAAGCTAGCAGTGGTAACAATAAGCTTAGCAGTGGATACAACAAGCTAGAGTGGTAACCGATAACACTAGCAGTGGTAACCAATCAAAACACCATCAAAGCTGCTTTCTTCCATTAAGTAAAGACACCGCACAACGTATACCCAACTTCCATCATGAATTAATTCAAAGAAACACGGATTTAGGAAGTTGAATATCCAAGAAAACCCTAAAAATTCCAAAAATTCAAATTGTTAAACCTGTTTCTGTAGCCAACTTCGACACTGAATAACTTTTGATTGAGAGCTCAAATCCACAATCCCTCTAGTGAAAAGTTAGATGAATATATATAGAACGTCCACCAAAAATTTCATCACGATCCAATGGTTAACGAAAAAGTTGTCCCGTATTGAAAACAGTGATGCAGAAGCATTACGGAAATTGTCGAAATTCGAATTTTTCTTCTTTTTTGACACATAAAACCTTGCGAATCCCTAGGTAACGAGCTCCCCAATCTCTGATACCAATTGTGGAGTTTTTTAGACTCCTTGAGATCATTTTGAGCCTTAGGTTTTAACAATAACATAGACAATATAGTATGATACGCAGTGGAATAGTACAAACAACTATGTTATTGACACAAGGTTTTACTTTCACCCAATCTCCTCCAAATATTATTTGATTAGAATATTACGTGTTACCTAATTGTAATAGGGATCTAAGACACCTTAGATCTTGGAGGTAAACAACTAACCTAGGCGTTTACAATAAACTACACGCCCTAGGTTACACACACACACCTTTAGTCGACTACAATTTGAAAGACTTAATGTAAAACCTACACCGCATGTCCTATTTATATACTAGAGAATTAGGGTTTACAAATCTCTACGAAGGACTAATAAATAAAACTTCTTTTGCAAGCAAGTACTTCCATCCTTTTATAGGTTTCGTCTTAGTCACTTTGATTCTTTCTTGTTTCATTCTGCTTGTTTTGTTTCATCAAATCAATAAACCCAACAGTATCTCAATCTTAATCAGTGTAGAACTTTGCAACTTCCAGTACTTGATCCTTTCTCTTCTTCTGTGCTTCTGTTAGTTCAGGTTTCTCTTGCATAGTTTTTGCAATTAGTTCATCCTTCATTTTTTGTTCTGCAAGTTTTGCTTCTTCAGCTGCATCTTCTGCTTGAAGTCTTGCAATTTCAGCTAAGCTTGCCTCCTGTAACATATTGGATTTCATAAACACACAATCAATCACAAAGATGGGCATATGAATATATGGTTTTAGAGAGAGAAAGTGGGATATTCTAGTAAGAGAAACTCATGGAAGGTTAGATTCCAAATGAACATCCAACCCTCTTCCTTGTAGGGAGAGGGCTATTTATACAAAGAAGCACGCCTCCTTGGTACGTGGATCGGCATCCAATGGGTAAAGACCCGTCCTTCCTTCACGGTGTTGCACAAGACTAAACTATGCTAATAACTAACTAACAAATAACGTAATAAAAGATATGTCTACGAGCTAACTTAAGCTAGATAATATTTGGGGTGACTTATGTTTTACAATAGAATTTCCAATTCCTAACAATCTCCCCCTAAGGGAGGTCACCCCATGATTTACATTTTAGCATCCTAGCATTCCAATTAAACTACAGTCTTGAGCTCGTAGATGTCACATCATCGAAATAATCAATCTTTGTGTTTTCATGGAGATATTATCATAATCCAACATAATGTACATTAAGTGGAGGTTATAGAGCTGATCCACATTTTGATGACCTTTGAGCTTTATATGAGATCATTAGCCACAGTTGATCTCAGCATCACACATTGTTGTGTTGCCTGCATATGATGTTGTGACAATTGGACCGACATGCTCACATTCTGGATCATGATATCTTCTCATCAGAGTAGCGAAAGCTTTAGTTGATTCATGATATTTGCAGCAGCGTAGCAGAAGCATGGAGTAAAAATATCAGAGTCGTTGATGCACTTATCACGATTTCTTTAGAAATGAATGTGTTGTGTGAGCATGCGGCTATGGATTGACCTCTCCATTACGACCAAATTTGCAATCGTCGGGTGTACCTGCATACAACAGTTAGCAATAAAGCGCACGAAAGTGTCTTTGATCCCTTTCATTGAATTGACGTACACGGCCCACGGTTCCCCGTTGATCAGTACAAGTACTTCCTGTGATCAGGTATAATTCCGAAGGATCTCCTTGACAGGGTTTCGCAGCTGCTCTTGATGTTCTCAAATAGGAACGTCTCAAAGAAGACTACACGGAGTGAGTGACCATCGAATTTGATATTCACTGATTGATGAAAAGAGATTTGAAAAACAATCGATCGCTCATAAAAGTGTTTTTGCAATACAACGAGGGTTTTTGAGAAAAATCAATTATTAATCATAAACACCTTTTATATTTGAAATATTAATACACACTCGATGTGCTAAAGAAAAGAATTTTTTAAGCACAAGGACCGGTTTTTCAAAGGTATCCGTCAATCCATAACTTGAACCAGGATTGATTCATAAGTTTGAATCGCCCCATTGTTTCTGTTCAGTTGTCACATGGTTGATCTATTGGATAGATCTCACATGCCACCTACCAAGAGCTTGTTTAATGTTCGCTCTAGAAGGCTTTCCATCTTCATTGTAAATACATTTGCATATCACTCAGATGTTCTGGCAATACCACAAGGATAATGCGTAGGACTCTTAAGATATAATCTCTCTTTCCACATTGTGTGAAACAGAGAGTCTTCATTGACAGTGTCCTAATGAGATTTATTTGATGATCTCGTGGCTCTAGACTCAATTGTGCACATTTGGTTCCTATGCCGGAGACTAGGGAGAAGGTCTCCTTCTTCAATATCAACAATCTCTAAGAGAAAGTCGATAGAATATGTAGTTTCCCCGTGAGAATGAAACAAGTCCCTTTTAAGAGAAACTTGAGTAGCTTGGGAAGTTGTAGTTCAGTGCGTCACTGGGTCCATGATGTCTTGTCTTCAATACCGGTGTTACCTTAGTAAAAACCAGTAGCATATGTATTGAACCCGATTTCTGCCCTAAGGTTGAATAATTGGAGGGCTATTTATATTCATCCTTTTCTCATTCAATTCTTTTTCATTCTTCAACCCCTTCAGTGCTAACCGAGACTTCATAACTAGAACCTTGTTGGGTTTATTCCAGTTCTAGCTCTTTCTCAGTCCGCACTCTTCCCATATCTCACTTTTCTCCTTTTGTTTCATCATACCTAAGGACTCTACACTCTAGTGGATTGTCCCTGGGTAGATCCCTGCGGCTCTGGCGGGATCATGGGAATGAATACCTAACCTAACCATCCTTATCTCACCATACATAAAGTAAATTTGGTCGGTCTATTTGGTATTGTTCATTCTTCAATGAAACCAATTGAAAAATCATTTGGAAATTCAATCAAGATACTTGTGATACAAAATCAAAGCATTTTGTACCTTGATAGTTTTGATCATTTTGAAATGCTCCCCCTCAACATGTGCATATGATCTTGAAATTGTTTAGCACATGGAGGCAAGAGTTCTTTGACATAATTTCTTGATCACTATTTCCGTAGAGACAGCTATTTGATTTTCTTGGTTAATTCTCCCCCTCAATATGTGCATAGGATATTTGAAATCATTTTATCACATAGAGGTAAGAGTTCTTTTGAAATACATCCACGATTACCAAATATTTAGAAACCATTTTGTTAGGTCACCATATTAGTAACACAAGCATCAATATGTAGAAATAGAGAAGAGAATGATCGGATGAACACACTAACACAAAACACGAATATATGAATGAAGAGTTATGCGTAGGAATTGAGATAATGTGAACAACCAACCCTCAAGTGAAGGTTTACAATAGGTATTTATAGGAAGGAACTAGGGCAACATGCAAGTTCCCTTCCTTTCCCTTATTGGGCTTTGGATAGGCTCATGGGCTTTCTACATGAGCCTAACCTTGATTACTAACATAAAAGCCCTAATTAAGCTAACTATTACATATTAATTACTAACACTTGAATTCTAGTTTAGGTGTGATTTCAACACATTTAACACTCAATCAAGGTACATTATGTTAAAACATAGAAATCTTTGTACCTTGAAGGTTTATATTTGTTTTGAAATGCTCCCTTTTAATATATGCTTCGAGATTCGAAAAGAGTTTAGCACATATTAGAGAGCAGTATACACTTTAAGACAAAAATGGTCACCTTTTATCATCTTTCATATTTATATCACGTTTTCTCCCCCGATCAAAAATTTCAAATCCTTTGAGATTTTGGATCTCAAGTGATTTAAATATGTATGAAACAAAACTTTGTTGGAGAAAAATGTGTCCGGTTTTATATGATCTGAAGTGGACTACACTAAAGTTCCCTTTTAGTTAAAAAGGGAAACCACAATACATAACCTATCACTACTACATACATTATAGTTGTTCATAGTACAAACACTACGTTTTACACATCAAAAATACAAAACAGAAACTACTTTCGGAAGATGTCTTCTTTCAGTTCTTTGAAGCAACTTGTAATGACCTTAACGAAGTCTACCACCCACAAAACTTTCAAGGCTGCGATAAATCTTTCTAGTCTTTAATCTTCGTCCGATCGCAGTAATGAAATCTTCACACATCTTTAAGTCATGTTCAGACAAGAATCTTATTTTGTTCCACGGCTTCAGATCAAGTTCGATTTGCTTCACTCTCAAGTTGAATTCTTCTTCGGCCACCTTGAGAGTTCCATCACTGAACTTGAAAAGCTCGCACAGTCTCATTAGCATATGTGACCCTTATCTGTCAGTGAAGATGGTGGCTCTATGGGTGTCAATCACTTTATATTCGTGACGAAATTCATGTCCTGAGGCTTCCCATTGCGGTCTTGTTAGGTTCACCCGAGTCTGGTAACTTTCCATTCCTAGCTGAAAATCCCCAACTCTTTGTCGATTGACCAAGCCTCTGATCCATAGATTGACAGCAGCAGAGAGAGCTTTCTTTTCACGAATAGGTAGATGGTCAAGATGTCCTTGGAGGTTCAGAAGATAGAGATCTTCAAAGTCACTTGGCAGCAGATGTTTGAAGTCGTTTTCTTCTATAACATGATCTTTTAGGTCTGCTCTTCGAAGAACGATCTTCTTCAGATAATCATAGCCATGTATTGGGAAGATCTGTACACTAACAATACTTAGAATTCGTAGCTTGGATCGAACAGCTTTGCGACTCTTTTTAGCTCCATGTCTATCAATGTAGAATTTCTTCTTTTTGTAACACCAATGAGAAATGCCGTACGAAGCCTCGATCTCATACTCTTATTCTTTGTCTGTCCAGAATTGATCAGGTACCATTTGCTCAAGACCCTGATCTATGTAGGTAGCAACTTTGATTTTAGAAATTGACAAATGTGGTCTTCTTTCTGTAGTTCGACCACATAGATAATCCAGGTCATGGTTGAAGAAGAACTCTGATTGAATAGTCATTTGACGGGTTCACCACCGAGAGGAAGAGGCTTGTTCACATTGAAACGGCTAATCTACTTACTGACTAGATCACTAAGCATCTTATGACATTCTTCCATCTGGTATTGAAGCTGATTGGCATCTGAGTGAAAGACTTTGACGATTTCAAATGCTGGTCCTTCAAGATCCTTTGGAGTGATGGACGAGATTCCCTTCTTTCACAAAACCACTTCATAAAGCGGCCATATCTCCATGATGTGAAGAAGAGAGTCTTCAGCAGGGGCTTCATAGTTGGTAGTGATGGTTGATGCCCATTTTTGTCGAGATCATCGTGTCGACTCACGGAATGGTTCATGAAGGTTCAGGGAGTTTGAGGTCTCTCTTCATGAGCCGACTTTGAGTTATGTCTTTGAATGTGCAACTCTAGAGGTTTTAGCGTTCACCCAAAGCGTATGCATCAAACCAATCCTCTTCTTCAGGTGGCTAAGGGATATGTTTTGTGGATGCATCATCATCATCAGATTTTGACTCTGCCATGACATAAGACTCTTCATGTAATACCTGGTCTTCTGGGATAGTGGAGAAGGTGGGTGTAAACCTTGAATCCACCGTGGTCCATCTTCAGACTTCTTAGTACCACGATCACGGATGAACTGGATTGATTTGAAGGTTTTGGAGGAGATGTTGGTGGTTGTGGTAAAGTTGTAGTGGTTGTGCCAGAGGATCCACCAGCACCAGAAGTTCCAGCTCCTCTAGTTGGAGGTGAGGGAGGAGGAGGTTTAGGACCTTTACGCAATGTCTCCAACACCAAAGTCCTCCTTTTCTTCTTAGCATCCCTCTCACGAATATCCTCCAGAAACTGTAGATGATTATCGTGCTTAATCGATTCTTCAAGTGCTTCATATAGCTTCTTATGAACCACGTCCTGGTGCTCATTAACATCGTATATCTTATCAGCCAGAACAGCTCTCATATCAGAAATGGGCAAATCCTTGAATCGTTGAAGCAGTGGAGCCTGCATTGCCCATTCAACAGCATCTTTTACCTCCCCTCAATTGCATCTGCAACACCTTGATCGAAGTTAAGATTCTCTAACTTGTAGACACGTTGCTTGAGGACGTTGACAGATTTAAGCAGTTGCCTCTCAAGATCTTCAATTCGTTTTACTGCTTTATCGAGCAGTTGATTAGATGTTAGAATTTGAGGTGGTGAAGCGGTGGGCGTTAATGTCATTGATTGTAACCACTGGTTCGAGTGATAGATCTTTAGCCAGTTCAGGTGGTGGAAGTGCGGTTGTTAGAGCAGGTTTGGGTGGTGGAAGTGCGGTTGCATGTGTAGGTACTGACATCGGAGGAATGGTTGATGTGTCTTGCACGCGCATCGGGCCACACAAATCCATGTGAAGAAGATGAAGCACATGCTGAGAGCTGTTTTCCACCTTTGAAGGAAAATGAGCACGAGTGCTTTTGCCTTGTTCACAAGCTGAACATAAGTGATCTTTAGAATACCAAAATCTCGGGAGACCTTCAACAAGTTTGTATCGAGCAAGGTTGGTTATGGTTTGAAAGTTTAAATGTGAGAGACGTCGGTGCCATAGCCAAGATTTTGTAGATGTTGTCTTTGAAAGGAGACAGATGGGAGATGAAGAAATCATGTCTTGCATTGAGATTGTGTATAAACTTGAGTTGCGGGTGCCAGACATAAGATCGTTTCCTTGTAGATCACGAATGAAACAAGTTTTCTCCTGAAAAGCAACTTCCAAATCTCCATCACGAACGACCTCTGAGAAGAGATTGTGACCGAGATCTTCCACATAATAAAACACCGCTAATTTCGATGTTTACATTGATGTAATCTCCGTAGCCCATGATAGCTGCGAAGTGATCATTCCCGAATCTGACAGTGCCAATGAACTTTGCAACAAACTTTGATAACAGTTTGAGATTGCCTGTCATGTGTCAGGAACATCTGCTATCCACAATCCAAAGGATGATCTGTATCACCTGCATTATACACAAACGACACATATGGAATAGAAGTAGATGTGGAACCCGAAGAGTTAGAGGGTTCTGGAGCATTTATAATAGAAACACACATATCAATGATTTTAGGTATCCATTTAAATCTTAGTGTATTATGTAACCATTTCTGCCATCTCCAACTAGTCTTTGCTTTAGTCTTAGTGAATGAGCTAGGTGGTACTACGTTCCTTGGAGGTGATAATGGAGCTATAGGGACATCAATGCTTTTCTTAGAATCTAAAGAGGGAGGTTTACCAAGCACAGACTTAGAAGCTTTAGTGGGCCTAGTGGTATTCCGTTTCTTAGGATTCCGTAAACAAGACAAGATAGTTTTAGAAACACATTTATCATGACAATCAGAAAGCATACTTTTATGACATATAACACAAGAAGCTTCAGACTTAACATCAAAAGTACTTAAAGGTTCAACATTCGTTACATCACTTTTTCCATTACATTTGTCAGACGCAATATCTAAAGTGGGTGCAACTTGAGTTTTATTCAAAGTCCTAGGGTGTTCTTCTACTTCAGCATTCTTTATTGTTCTTTTCTTACGTTGCAACTTCCTATTCTTCCTTGTATTGCTCCTAGGCTATGAAGCGCAGGTGTTGGGAAAAGAGGCAACTATTCCTGTTTTAGTAGAGGGAAGCACATTAGTTTCTTGTGATTTGTCATTAGATGTTCTAGAGTCATTTTGAATCTGTGTAGATGCTGATACTACAGTGTTACTATTCCTATCTTGCTTAAGTTTCACCAACTCTGCTTTAAGATCATGTATAGTGTGTAACAAATTAAGATTTTCAGTACGAGTGCGACCATCTCGTCGTAAGACATCTTTCATATATGCAAGATGATCATCAAGGTCTTTTGACGCTTTAGCATGAGTCTTTTTGATAGAATCAGTTATGACACCATGTGCATTTTTTATTTTTGAAAGTTCTTGTTCATATTTTGAGATTTGACACTTCAAAGACACATTTTCATCAACCAATTGCTCAATTTTTGGAGTAAGATCTTTTGTATGCAACTGGTGAAGTTTGTTTTTCCAAGCGAGTTCACGAGTATGACAATCTTTTTGACACAATTGAAGACGACGTTTTGCATTTTAAAGCTCGTTTGTCACTCATTCATTTTCAACTTTTAAAGACTTGATTTGTGACACAAAATCAGTATTCACTACATTTGCAACAGAATCAACAGAATCAGCAGAGATATAATCAAATGCATATTCAACAAAATATAATAACACCACATTATGGATATCAGCACATATAACATCTTCCAAGAGTCGATCAACATCTTTTAATAGCATTTTATTTTTACGTTTTGTATTTGAAATAGATGTTTCTGTTTTCTCGAAAACTATTTTCATCAGTCCAAGTTCCTTATGAAATTCCATTACCCAATACAATGCACAATTTTTCAAATTTTTAACAGGGTAAAATTCTTTTCTGAAAAATATCTCTTTGTTCTCGCGCCTGAGGCGATTGAAAATGTTCAACTTATATTTCAGAATGAAATTCAATCTCACGTTCTAAAAGTTTGAAGTCAGAAATGAAAATGTCAAAATATCTAAGAATTTGATGATTTTCGGGTATTGATTTTACTTCACTGAGTGAAGGTAAAGGACCATTAATTTGTGCAGAATTGGGTTGGGGACCAACATTCGAAGACTCAGAAATAGGTGTGATAACCCAAGGTGTGTTAGAAGTATCCTTTTGTTCGACGAAAGTGACTGCTTTTGAATAGTTAAAAGGTTTGTTATAAACAACATTTTCTAATTTTGATCGACTCTCGTCTTCTTCATCTAATTCCTCTTGACGATTATATTCAACAACACTCATAATGGAATCATCAATTCTATGTTACACTTTGTAAACTTCGGATGTGGTTTGAATGCTCTATTTGAAAACTTAGGTTTGTAATCAGCAAGATTCGGTCCATATCCATTTGGATTTGGTTTGAATGTAAACTTTTGAATCGTTGTGATTGATTCACCATGTTTATAAACAACATTTCGAAACTCTTTAATTTTGTTTTGTAAGTCGACAATTTCCTCAATATAGGCATCTATTCATTTTGTTGAATGCTTTTTGTATTCAGAGACTGTTTTTGACAAGTTAACAACTCAGCCTTGGCTTTTTGATTTTCCAAAGTAAGAGCGTTAATTTGTTTTTTGTGATCATGTTTCAGTTATTCTATTTGAGACAACAAAGCATTCTTGGATGCAACTAGATCACGTATCTGTCGTTCTTGTGATTTTTCGTTTTGGGAAGATTTAGCAAAAGCGACTTCAAAACCTTGTTCACGTGTTTCTTGAGTTTTAAAAACGTTGAGTTGCCTTTTTAAGCATTTAATATCCCTGGTTAACGGTGCATTTTTAGTGTGTAATTGTTGATTGAGGTCCTTACATATTTCCAGGCGAGATTCTTGGTCTTTAAGTAAGGTCATGAGCTTAGACGTAAGTTCAGCTTGTTCAACGTGAGTCTTAACATGATCATTAGTCAGATCCTCAAGTATAACCACGGAGTCAACTTGATTATCAATGTGAACCATAAGGTCATCTTGATCGTCAAATATAACTACGAGATCTATTTGATTATCATCGGAATGAGATGTAGACGGCTCATGTTGAACGTCGATCCTCGTTCGGATGCGGATATAGGCGGAGATATTATATCAGCAATGAATATGGTTTGATCCGGTACTTGAGACAAGCCGTCAGTGTCATACACTGGGCCTGTGTCACTCATGTAGAGTTCTTGCATGTTTTCCATCAACATAACTGTTGCATTAGCCTGCAAGTCCTCCATATCTTCATCTGAGTCTGCATCTGCCATAAAGCTCTTTTCTTTGTTTGTGAGGGTTCCACCAGCTTCGTCCTTGAGAGCCAAAAGTAAAGCTTCCTTGTGATAATCACTGCCTTGAGTCCTCGGCTTTGGACATGCATTAGCCAGGTGACCCTTCTCATTATAGTTATAGCAACGAAGATCGTTAATCCCATTCTGAGCATTACCCTGTTCAACCATTTGAGCTCTCTGTGGTTGTGGAGCTCCCATTTTATTCCTTCCCATTGGATTAAACACTTGACCACCACCCATCTGACGAACATTACCACGATTCTGAACTTCAACACGTCCATTGTTAACAACAGCCTGATTCCTTGTGTTAGATGAGGTACGTATGTGATTGTTGGATTTTTTAGAGTATCGGCCGAAGGCTCTATCAATCATGACAAATCCTTGTTGCAATGCATCAAAAGCTTCTGCATCTTCATTGGATTCACTGTAAAGTGCTTGATCATTGTTGTTGTTGTTGTTGTATGGAACCAATTGAGTTTCTTGAGTTTGTTGCTTTGATGGATCATATGGTGTGATGGTTGCAGTTGGTTGAGCAGTGGGTTGTGGAGGATAACAAGCTTGAGCCCACAAAGCTAATTTTTGATTATCCGGAAGTGAAGGTGAAACATTTTGTCCACGGATAACCCTTTCTTTGTCAACTTCCTTTTGATGAGGCTTCAAATAGTCGTACAACAATCCGTATGTAGCATGATGAAGATTCTTTGCTTGACGGATGAAGATGACATACTTTTCCCAATCAGGACCAAGACTACTTAGGAACTTAGTGTTGACTGCAATTCTTGGCATAATTATGTTGTGTTTGTCCAAGTCATTGATGATGTCTGAAAATCGATGATGATAAGACTCTAATGTATCCCAAGGTTTAATCATGAAGTGTTCATAAGCCAAGTAGATTTTTGATTCCATGTCTTCTTGATTGAGTTTAGTGCCTTCCATGAGAAGATGAATATGTTCCCACATTGCTTTCGCAGTCATTTGAGCATCAACACTTCGAAGGATCGGATTGGGTAATCCCAATAGGATGTATTGCATTGCTAGCTCATCGGCTTCGAAATGAAGAAGTTCATCAGTAGTGAGGTCAGAGAGAGTTGCAATGTTGGTGACATCATCTCTTGGTGGAGTAGCATTTGGATCTCCAGGTGTAATGACAGTAGGCATCTGAAACGGACCTTCCAGGATGACCTTCTTTAAGAACTTTCCATGTGGCTTCTTTAGATCACAAAACCTAAAGAACCTAATCACCCATTGATCGTAGTTTCCGGGAGTGAGCATTGGAGGTCTGTCAAGTGATCCAGCCTCATGAATGGATTGTTGGCTACTTAAAGATTCACACATCTTTGCAAACCAAGACGGTTCCTTCATTGTATTCCTGGATGGATGTTGATTGTAAAAGTTTGTGTAAGGTTGTACTTGAAGACTAGGTGGTGGTTGAACCATTTGTGGTGGAATTACTCCTTGTTATGGAAAATGTTGTTGGTTAAATTGTTGTTGATAAACTTGTTGTTGTAGATTGAATTGTTGTTGTTGTTGACTGAGTTGTTGTTGTTGTTGTTGTTGAGGATACACATAAAGAAAGTAGTTAGAGTATGGTGGTTGAGATATCTTGAAACTTGTGTTGATGATGGATCTTTGTAGTCGAATGAAAATTTGTTGATGAAGAGTCCTTAGGCGTAGAAACCAAGTTTAGGCAAAGTAATGCTTAGACTTAAAAACACCAAACTTGCATGTAAAAGTGATAGTTACGCGTAGGATTAGCTTACGCGTAAGAATTGAGAAACACTAAGGTTAGGGCGTAAAAAGTTAGACGTAGAAAACTTATGCGTAAGATTAGCTTATGCGTAAGACAATGCTTAGGCGTAAGAAAATGCTTAGGCGTAAAAAGTTCTACGCGTAAGTTTTAGCTTATGCGTAAAATTAGGGTTTTGCTCAAAAATTCTTTTACACTTCTTCCAGTGTAAGAGATATCCAAAGTCGAAGTGTTTTTTGGCTTATCCAAGCAAGAAAACACTGAGTAAACCAAGAACACTGAGGATCAAACCTTGAAGAACTTACGCGTAAACTTAGGGTTTACTTATGCGTAAAAATCAACCAAAACTGATTTCTTCCCAAAGATGTTTCTAAACCAGATTTTTGTGATGAAACAGCTTCAATATGACGAAAATAACACAAAAGTGTGAAATTTGATGATCCAAAACTTTTAAACACGTTATGCGTAGAGATAACTATACGTTTAAAACCAAGCTTAAAAACAATGATCTACACGTAAAGTTTGAAACTTTTTGCCAAAAACTTACCCTTTAACACCTAATAACCTTGAAAGTACAAGAATCTTGGATTTGAAAGTGAAAAAAATGAGTTTTTTATGCGTATGAAAATTTTGAAACCGTGAACCTTACGCTTAGCAAAAAGACTTCAAAAACAAAACCTTTTCACCCAACTATTTGGCGATTGATACCACTGTTAGGTCACCATATTAGTAACACAAGCATCAATATGTAGAAATAGAGAAGAGAATGATCGGATGAACACACTAACACAAAACACGAATAAATGAATAAAGAGTTACGCGTAGGAATTGAGATAATGTGAACAACCAACCCTCAAGTGAGGGTTTACAATAGGTATTTATAGGAAGGAACTAGGGCAACATTCAAGTTCCCTTCCTTTCCCTTATTGGGCTTTGGATAGGCTCATGGGCTTTCTACATGAGCCTAACCTTGATTACTAACATAAAAGCCCTAATTAAGCTAACTATTACATATTAATTACTAACACTTGAATTCTAGTTTAGGAGTGATTTCAACACATTTAACACTCAATCAAGGTACATTATGTTAAAACATAGAAATCTTTGTACCTTGAAGGTTTATATTTGTTTTGAAATGCTCCCCTTTAATATATGTTTCGATATTCGAAAAGACTTTAGCACATATTAGAGAGCAGTATGCACTTTGAGACAAAAATTGTCACCTTTTATCATCTTTCATATTTATATCACATTTTCTCCCCCGATCAAAAATTTCAAATCCTTTGAGATTTTGGATCTCAAGTGATTTAAATATGTATGAAACAAAACTTTGTTGGAGAAAAATGTGTCCGGTTTTATATGATCAGAGTGGACTACACTAAAGTTCCCTTTTTAGTTAAAAAGGGAAACCACAATACATAACCTATCACTACTACATACATTATAGTTGTTCATAGTACAAACACCACATTTTACACATCAAAAATACAAAACAGAAACTACTTTCGGAAGATGTCTTCTTTCAGTTCTTTGAAGCAGCCTGTAGTGACCTTCACGAAGTCTACCACCCACAAAACTTTCAAGGCTGCGATAAATCTTTCTAGTCTTTAATCTTCGTCCGATCGCAGCAATGAAATCTTTACACATCTTTAAGTCTGTTCAGACCGAATCTTGTTTTGTTCCGGCTTGAATCAAGTTTGATTTGCTTCACTCTCGAGTTCAATTCTTCTTTGACCACCTTGAGAGTTCCATCACTGAACTTGAAAAGTTCGAACAGTCTCATTTGCATACGTGACCCTTATTTGTCAGTGAAGAGGATGGCTCTAGGGGTGTCAATCACTTTATATTCGTGACGAAATTCAAGTCCTGAGGCTTCCCATTGCGGTCTTGTTAGGCTCACCCGAGTTTGGTAACTTTCCATTCCTAGCTGAAAATCCCCAACTCTTTGTCGAATGACCAAGCCTCTGATCCAGAGATTGACAGCAGCAGAGAGAGCTTTCTTTTCATGAATAGGTAGATGGTCAAGATGTCCTTGGAGGTTCAGAAGATAGAGATCTTCAAAGTCACTTGGCAGCAGATGCTTGAAGTCGTTTTCTTCTATAACATGATCTTTCAGGTCTGCTCTTCAAAGAACGATCTTCTTCAGATAATCATAG
>OU343217.1:94241701-94262227 GCA_910596185.1 Chrysanthemum makinoi | reverse complement strand
CCATATATTGGGAAGATCTCTACACTAACAACACTTAGAATTCGTAGCTTGGATCGAACAGCTTTGCGACTCTTTTTAGCTCCATGTCTATCAATGTAGAATTTCTTCTTCTTGTACCACCAATGAGAAATGCCGTACGAAGCCTCGATCTCATACTCTTATTCTTTGTCTGTCCAGAATTGATCAGGTACCATTTGGTCAAGACCCTGATCTATGTTGGTAGCAACTTTCATTTTAGAAATTGACAAAGGTGGTCTTCTTTCTGTAGTTCGAGCACATAGATAATCCAGGTCATGGTTGAAGAAGAACTCTGATTGAATAGTCATTTGACCAGGTTCACCACCGAGAGGAAGTGGCTTGTTCACATTGAAACGGTGATCGCTTCGACTTGATCACTCGGCATCTTATGACATTCTTCCATCGGTATTGAAGCGATTGGCATCGAGTGAAAGACTTTGACGATTTCAAATCTTTGGTCCTTCAAGATCCTTTGGAGTGATGGACGGGATTCCCTTATTTTCACAAAACCACTTCATAAAGCTGGCCATATCTCTAGTGATGTGAAGAAGAGAGTTTTCATTTGGGGCTTCATAGTTGGTAGTGATGGTTGATGCCCGTTTTGTCGAGATCATCGTGTCGGACTACGGAATGGGCCATGAAGGTTCGGGAGTTTGAGGTCTCTCTTCATGAGCCAGACTTTGAGTTATGTCTTTGAATGTGCAACTCTAGAGGTTTTAAGCGTTCACCGAAGCGTATGCATCAAACCAATCGTCTTCTTCAGGTGGCTGAGGGATATGTTTTGTGGATGCATCATCATCATCTGATTCTGACTCTGCCATGACATAAGACTCTTCATGTAATACCTGGTCTTCCGGGATAGTGGAGAAGGTGGGTGTATGTTAGGAATTAGAAATTCCCAGTATTAAAGAGTCGGTCACCTCAAGTATATGTAATCGTTAGAATGCTCGTAGTCATAGTTATATTTAGTTAAGTAGTTTTTAGATTAGTAACACCGTGGAGGACGGACGGGTCTTTACCCACTGTATGCCTGATCCACGACCCGTTGTGTGGCGTTTTATGTAAGACTATAAATACTCTCTACCTCCCAAGGTAGAGAGTTGGAGCTCATAATAATATCTTTCACTTTCTCTCACTAAGTTCCCTAAACCTCTAACTTTCTCTCTCTAGAATTCCATTTATCCGCCACTTTGTGTTATGGTTTGATGTGTATGTGAAAACTTATATCCAACAATTGGTATCAAGAGCCATGGTTAGATCATATCTTACACATCTTTGGATTTCTAGTGGTTTTAGGTGGTTTTTGAGTTTGAAAAAGTTTAGTGGTTTGTGCATCATTTGGTTGATTTCTAGTGTTAAAGTTTGGATTTTGATTGTACTTTTGTGTTTAAGATCATCATAAGTGTTTAGGTTTTGATTTGGAAGGCTTGAATCATCGTGGTTGGGTTGTTTTGGATTGAAAAGTGTGTTTTGGAAGTTTTCAAGTTAGCGACTTGGCTCACGGTATAACTTTCTTGCTAGCGACTTACTTCACAATTTTGTAGCGAGTTACAGTTTTGGATCTAGCGACTTAGACCTAGCGATTAACAGTACAAGTAGTGGACTCTCCACTACGGGTAGCGACAGTGGTAGCGACTTGGTATGTAGCGAGTTGCTCTTTAGCGACTTGAAGTTTTAGCGACTTGAGTAGCGAATTGCTGCCAAAATTTTGCTAGCGACTTGAAGGTTAGCGAGTTACTACTTAGCCACTACTTAGCGACTTGCATTTGTCTAGCGACTTGGGACTTTAGCGACTTGGTGGTGTAGCGAATTAGGTGTTAGCGACTTGGTGCATTATCTGTTAGCGACTTGGTTGATTTTTACGAAGAAGAGGTTTGACCAAAGTTGACTTTTTACATCAAAACTTCAAACGGCCATAACTTTTGATCCGTAACTCCGTTTTCAGCGAAATACCTGTCAAAACGACCGGAACAGCCTGAATATTGTGAGGTTTCACCACGATGTCGTGAAACGAATTTTTAGAGGCCCAAATCCTCTCCGAAAGGAAGTTATTGAGCTTTTAAGTTTTAGACCTAAATTTCTCCATAAAATCGTGCAACAACCAACCCAAATCACAACCAAACAACATCTCTGCTTATCCCACAAACAATCATAAGTCCTAACACACAATTGTCTATCATTGTGTCGATCCATCATTCATCTTAACACATTCCATTGGTCATTGCTTAACGGTTTGGTCTTGATTTTAGTAAAATCCTGTGAAAGATTCTATTTCTCGGTTTAAATCATAGACTTGTAAAATCCTGTGCATTCTACCACATCATGTCTTACTCTCTTGACCCGAGTGATTTGAAGTGCTTAAATTGTATGATCTTGTGGACAACAATGATAAAGTATGCTATCCTGAACGGTTAAAGATGTTTGAATTGAACAATGAGGATGTGAGATCTTCATGTTCTGAGTACAATGAGAATGCCACGCAAATGGAATGCGACATTGAGCCATATCGGCTACTTCATCGCACCTCATACAATTTATCCATAGGTGGGGATCGAACATGTAGTGCTCTTTTCCGCCGGGACTTACCTACATTGACAAGAAGCTTGCTGTTGAACTTAGAACACTTAAAGCTGCAACTTACCAATAAAGAGGTTCAAAAGGATGGTTCGGTCGCAGCTCTTCAAGTAATCTACAAACAATTTCACCATTCATCGGTGGGAATATTGATTCGATCAACACTTGACAGGAATTTCCTTCAAAAACATACTGGAATGGAAATTCAGGAATTCATTGAGACATTTATCCAACTCATGGATAATGTGAAAAAGTACATTGAAGAATCTGCTCAAAAGAATGAAGACGTGAATGAGTGTCGTGCGGTTGAAAGATTGTTGTGATAAGTTGGGTAATGTATCTGTTGAAGAATCGGGTGTTCCTGAATGCAGAATGTCAGTGACAACAAAAAATGATGAGTCGGATAATGAAAGAATGGAATCTTCGTGCTCAAATTCACAAGAGAGAGAGGTGCACGGACACACAACCTGTGCAAAATAATGCAAAGGAACGCTCCATGGAAGCTTCGGATGTACCCAAGATAGAGATGCACCCTTCATGTACATGTCAATGCTGAGGTAAGTTGCATGGAAGTTTACTTTGTACCTAGTTGTGCATATTCTACTCAAAATGATGATTATGAACTGCATGAGTACGTTGCATTTGTGCACGATGATTCCCTTACCATTGAGCTTAACATATATAAGGATCAAGTTGCTATTTATGAACAGCGTGCTAAGTTTGAGTTGACCACCGTGAGCGAGGAAATGGATGTCCAAATACTTACAACTATTAGAAAAAGTAGGTTTAGAGAAGAAGTATTAAAACAAGAGTTAAATTCCTTACAAGAAAAGCTTTCTAAAAGTGCTAAGCAAAAACAAGAACTTCAAGAAAATGTTAAAGTGCTTAAGCAAGAATTTAGTGCTAAGGAGTCAAAACTTTTGAATGATTTTTCTAATCTAAAGACTTTGAAAAACAAGCTTGAAAATAAGTTGTATGCGTACAAAGGAAACACCATTCAGACTGCTCACATGATCACTAAGCATAGAGTTCTAAGTGACAAACATAGTGTGGCCTTAGTTGATGAACCAAACCCTGAGGCTTGTAAAAAGGCTAGAGAAGCTCATAAGGTACTGTATGATGGTAATGAGATCCTTAAACCTAGACAGAAACCTAGTTGCGCTGAGTGCACTGAGGAAGATAAGAAATCGGATGAAGTCACTAGGGAGAAAATGAATATGAAGCTAGAAGACCCTGAGTGTAAAAAGAACAAGATAACAATAAAACCCCATGATTACACTAAGGAAAATTGGATATCCTTAAACATGTTTAAGCCTCAGACTCTATTGACCCCTGAACAAGTGTTCGGGAAAAAGGATATGGACTTGCAAAAGTGAAAATCTTGTTGAAAAGAATCCCCTTGTAGGAAATTCCTAAAGCGTGTGTATCCTCCAGATACACCAATGCATTTAGTTCCTAGAACTATTGCCACTAAGAGCAAGACCTTAATCAGTCAATATGTTATTCTTCAACTATTTGTTGATTTTGAGAAAACTTGCAAGAAATGGATCACACCCACTGGTATAGCGGAAGGAGAAAGGGGTTTTCAGCAAATGAAAGAATGTTATTTAACTGAGGTCATGCCTTTCTTTAAACAACTAAAAGATCATTTTGAGAGTCTTAAAATGGGGATAAAATCAGATATTAAAGAAATGGAAAAGGAATTTGATGCAATGATAGTTGAGGTTAGTGACTATGAGCGAGAATTAAAATATAATGAGATTGAGAGGAAGAACTTGCATACCTTGAATGAGAATCTTATTTCTGAATGTATTACTCAAGATGTGTTTTACACTGCTCCGAATTGTTCCATTAATGCTTCTCAATTTCATGAATTATCTGTTGCTATGAAAGTCTCCCATGATCGTGTCATTGAGCTTGAAAAAACTAATTCTAAATTGCATGAGAAAATTGAACAGGATGATCATGATAACATGGTGAAACAGTTTTCTAAATTGGAAGTTGAGCATCTTGCTTTGCAATTAAAATATCAACATCTAAAATAAAATGCTAAAACCTCAAATATCAAGACATCCTTGGATGCTCCTGAATTTGATGCAGTTTTGAAATTAGCAAACGTGATGAACAGATTCGAGCTCATTGTAACACGATCAGAAGATTGAAAACCCAAGTCTCACAACTGAAAGGTGAAAAGAAGGAAGTGATTGGATCCCAAATGCCTCCTCCTTTAGATTCTCGGTACTCTCAAACTTTTCATCTTCAAAACTTAGTCAATGCATTACAAAAGGAAAACGAGAGTTTTCTCAAAGAAAATGAAAAAGTTAAACGACACTTTAAAGAGTTATATGATTCAATAAAAGTCACCCGTGACCAAAACAACGAAAAAATAACGTCTTTACAGAAGGAAATTGAGAATCTGAGAGGTCAGGGAAATGGGAAACTGCCACTTATTTTCAATAAGAATGTTGTCTCAAAGTCACCCTTAGATTGCAAATACACTGTGACAGTTAAATATATTCCTCCTCATCTTAGGAATAATGAACATGCTTTTCATGACTACTGTGCTCACCTTAAGGATAGTCTAGAATGTCTCCGTGAGATTGTCGAAGAGGATTTCATTAACAATCCTCTTGATAGTGAAATTAGGTTTGCTTGCCTCCAGGCCAAACGATCTCAAGAGCTGCTTGAATGTGTAATTGCAACATGTCCAAAACCCTTAGGTGAAAAAGGCAAAGGTGTGAAGCCTTGTTCTATGCCTAGTGCCAAACAGGAAATCCGTTCTATGCCTAAAGCCAAGCATGTGACCCTTGATATGCCTTGTTCCATATCTAAATTCAAGAAAGCAACCTGTGATGTGCCTCCTAGAATTTCAAATCCCAGCACTTCTAGACCAGGAATGAAGAAAGTAGTGAAGCCATGTAATGTTCCCATCGTTACTTCTACAGATGTTAAGATTGACACTAAAGTTAGCGGGTCAAAACCTAGAAGCTATGCAAAGAAGGATAGGATTACGCATACTAAAAGTGTTCATGATAAGGAAGTGAAAGAACACCATAGGGACAAGAAGTTTGATTTGAACAAAAGAATCGTGTTAGTTCTAGTATTAGCTCCAAGCTTACTAAAATTAATTCGAGGCCTTATCTTTGTCGCAAAACATGCAAAATGTTTAATTTCTGGTAATCATGATAAATGTGATGTGTTATTTCTGAGGTCTAAGATTCATAACCCGGTTAAGAAAGTTTGGAGAGCGAAACAGATTAAGCAATCCTAGAAACCTAGGGAAGGTTTTACCAATGTAGGATTTCAGTGGAAGCCAACAGGTCGAATATTCACGAATGGCAAACCTTGCCCTTAACTAGATCCACTATGCCTAGAGTAGTGCATGTTAAGGTTTGGAAGCCAAATGGTAGAATAATCCCATTAAGCACAAAATGTCCCTCGACTAAGCCTGATGCTTCTACTAGTTTAGCTCCTAGTGACAATGACATTGCACCTAGGGTTTCTGCTGATTCAAAGATTGTTTGTGCTAACCAAAAGGACCCCATGAGCACGTGGGGATCCAATGTTTCCAATTCTCTTTCTTCGTCATTGTCCAAAGCAGGTCGTACAAATTAGTCCCTTGGTATTTGGATTCGGGCGGCTCTAAACATATAACCGGGCTCTAAACAATGGCGTCTGTTCAAATCGTTCGAGCCTCATTCTTCATCATTATGGTGTCTGCAGATAACACTTCAGGCCCCGTTCTTCAAAGAAAAGAAAAGTGTACGCTCTTCAGTGCGCTTTATCTTCAGCTAATGAGAAATTCTCTCATGAATGGCCATACTCATCTACATTCTTCATCAACAAGCTTCATGTTTTTCCACGCTCATTCAGTCATCAAGTGGATCTACGTTCATTGGTGTATTCTCTTATTCTCTTGTTAAATCAAAATGGCAACTTGGATGCAATTTTGAGGGGAAAGAGTGAATATACTAAATGATGATGGATGTTTGAATAATGGTTATACGACTTAATTTTTGATGATAATGAGTGTATATTCTTTTTGATGAAGAGTGAATATACTAAGGATAACTGGGATTCATTGTTTTGATTTTTGATGACTCTCCTCCAACGCCTAATGCTTCACTTACTATGGATAATTGGGAATCAATGTTTGGGATTCATTGTTTTTCAAAGATATGTTTGCTTGAGTAGCCTAATGCTTCACTTACTATGGATAATTGGGAATCAATGTTTGGGATTCATTGTTTTTCAAAGATATGTTTGATGAGTACTTTTAACCTCCGACGAATGTTGATCATCCAAAAGCTCATGCTCGGTTTCTATTGACTCAAATTGTTCACCATCTAAGAAGTACTTCTTGGAATTCTCAAGAAACCTTATCTCCAGGTTATTTCACAAAGCGTTTATAATGACTATCATTATATTGTAAGTTGCATTATTGAATAATGATCCGCTCTTTGGTATTCCTTTGCCAAATCTTCACGGATTATTGTTCCTCTCATTGTGCGCGCTATAAATCAACCACATGAACATTAAGGAAAATGACTACCTCATTCGCTCGAAGACATTTGTGGTGAATCTTCGGATCAGTCTCTACATGTATACCTTTAGGAAGAATTCATTAATGTAGAAATCATTTGTTCGGTTCATTCGATGGATCGACGTACATCGGTTGTACATCTATTCACGTGTTGGGCATTTGACACAAGCGATTACTTGAGTTAATCAATTATAACTTATTTGAGATTGAAGTTAAAATTCACAAAGGCGAGCTTAAGATGCAAATGCATGGAATTCTTCTTCAGGTTCAAGTTTGGTATATCAGGTTTTCTTTATCAGTGGTCACTTCAAATTGTCTACATATGGGTTGATAAAGATAGTCAGAGAGAGTTTCTATCGCAGTGGTCCTATGGCTCTTGGACACTCCAGTTCAGGACCCGCACTTCAAGACAGTCCCATTAGTTCATCCCTTATACCAAATTCTTCTTGAGAAACTCCATATGTACCTCCATCTGAAGATGATTTAAAGAAATTGTTTGATCCCATGTTTGATGAACATTATGAGCCAAGTGCTAATGAAGTGACAATTCCTACTTGAGGCGCTCATATTCCTGTGAATGACGTCTATCCTTCAATCTCAATATCATTAAGTCAAGAAGCGCTTGCTGCTGATCACTCTGTCTCATCAACAAATCATCAAACTTCGAGGGTACATCATGGAACTATGTGTGGTATCAATAATGAAGTTAATCCCTTTGCTACTCCTGAAGATGCTCCATTTGAAAATGTATTTGCTCCTGAATCTTCATCAGAACCATCTTCAGGAGACATCGACTCTGCTACTTCAGTCCCTCAACAACTACCACATGAACACCTCGTAAAATGGACTCACGATCATCCATTGGACAACATCATTGGAAATCCCTCTCATCTTGTATCCACACGGAAACAACTTGCAACAGATGGTGCTTCTTCAACTCCGTACTCTCTAAGATCGAACCAAAAGATGTTAAAACCGCCATGGATGAAGGCAATTTGGTTCAATGCCATACAAGAAGAAATTCATGAGTTTGATTGACTTGATGTATGGGAATTAGTACACGCTCCAGTTGTGCTATGATCATTACTATAAAGTGGATCTTCAAAGTGAAACTTGATGAGCATGGTGATGTGTTAAAGAACAAGGCTCGATTAGTTGCTAAAGGATACCGTCGAGAGGAGGGTATAGACTTTGAAGAATCTTTTGCTCCTGTTGCTCGAATCGAGGTTATCAGAATCTTTTTGGCTAATCTTTGCTAGTAAGAACATGGTAGTCTATCGGATGGGCGTGAGACGGCATTCTGAGCGGAGATCTTAAAGAAGTCGTCTATACGTCTGCCAACACGAAGGCTTTGTGTATCCAGCGCATCCTACCCACGTTTATCGTTTGAAGAAGGCTCTGTATGGTTTAAAGCAAGCTCCAAGGGCATGGTATGATACACTATCAAAGTTTCTTCTATCTACCGGATTGACAAAGAGTAGTTGATCCAAAATTGTTCACCAGGAAGTCAGGCAAACATTTAATTCATGTTAAAACTTATGTTGATGATATCATTTTTGCCTCGACTGACCCCAATGAATGTGACCGTTTTCAAGTGAAATGAGTTCAAAATTTCAAATGTCAATGATGGGACAAATGTCATTTTCTTGGGATTACAAATTTCACAAAGTCCGGGAGGCATTTTTATAAATCAATCTAAATATGCAAATGAGATCTTAAAGAAATTTGGATTTGATTCAAGTGACCCTGTTGACACTCCCAAGATTGATCGAACCAAACTAGATGAGGACCTCTGGGGATCATGATAGACCAAACAAAATATCATAGTATGATTGGATCCACGATGTACCTCACGCTAGTAGACCCGGACATCTTGTTCGCTATATGCATGTGTGCTAGATACCAGGCTAAGCCTACTAAAAAGCACCTTGAAGCGGTTAAGCGGGTCTTTCGGTATCTCCAAGGAACCATCAATATGGGACTTTGGTACCCGAAGACACCGGTATGTCACTAACGACATATGCAGATGCAGATCATGCGGGTGTCAAGATACTCGTCGAGAATACGTCCGGAGGTGCTCAGTATTTGGGTGATAAGCTTGTGAGCTGGTCTTCAAAGAAGCAAATGAGTACTTCTATTTCCTCTACAGAGGCTGAATACATAGCCATGTCATCTTGTTGTGCTCAAATCCTATGGATGAGATCCCAATTATCGACTATGGCTTTGAATTTAACAAAATCCTCATCTGTGATAATAAAAGTAATATTGCTCTCTCATGCAACAACGTACAACACTCAAGAGCAAAGCACATCGACATTCGACATCATTTCATCAGGGAACAAGTGGAAAAAGGTGTGGTGGAACTCTATTTTGTGAGGACTGAATATCAGTTAGCAGACATCTTCACCAAAGCTCTTCCAAGAAAACGTTTTGAGTTTATTCTTCCACGTCTTGGCTTGAAAAGCCTTCAACTAGAAACACTCAAACGTCTTTAGGAGGAAGACGAGGAGTAAAGGTCTATCTTCATCTATCTCTTGTAAATATTTATTCGAAAAACAAAATACAAAATTATAAAACTCTCAAAAATCAAATAGAAAATTATAAAACTTTCAAAATCCATAAAAATCTGAAAAATTCGAAAAATCTTCAAAAAATATTGTCAATTTGTCTTGTTTTTCTCGGTTCGACAATATCTACGGTCTTTGTGCTGTCATTCAAAGAATGACACGGGACTTTAGATGTTGTTCGAATTTAAAAAATCAAAAATCAAAAATTATTTTTGGGAGAAAAGAAAGAAAAAAAAATGGTTTATTGTCATTTTCAGGGCAATAACCGGTTTTAAAAGAAAGAACAGAGCCATGTTTTATCATGATTTCAAATTCCATGCTCGGTTTCTATAAACATTTATCTGCTGAAAACTAAATGCTTTGAAAAATAACTCGGTCTCTATTTTTGATAATCATCGGGACTTATTTGTCAAAATCTCTATCTCTCAATCAACAACCTATGTCATTGATTGAGGGGGAGAATGATTTCAATTAAATTAAAAAGTTATTTGGCATTCAATTGTTTTCAAAAGATAATCATGCATGTTTAACCAATGGAGTTTAAAATCTCAAAATCAGATCCTTATCAGTTAAAACGCTTTCATAATCAAGTCACAATTCTCCTTAAAAGCTTTCAAAATCAATTTAAATCTAAAGAGATCACAAATCTCAAATGTTTTGATAATTGTGATCGGGGGAGAAGTTGTGATTTAAATAGGATTTAAACTGATAATTTGATAAATGGTTTCTTAAGTGATTAGCATGTTTGCCTCCCCGTAAGTGACAAACGATTTCAAATTTTCCATGCACACGTTGAGGGGGAGCATCTATCTTAAACCACAATGATTTGAAACGTGATCACTTATCTCAATGTGCAGGTTCCCTCTAGTATGTGCAAAACTATTTTCAAATCTCGAGGCACATATTGAGGGGGAGCAAAATCATGAAAACCTCATCCTTCCCCAAAATGCTTTATCTACTTGATTCGATTAGGGAAGTGATGTTGATATTTTTCAGAAAATGGTAATCAAAGAAGTTAATTCTTTCTCTTGCCTCCGTGTGGAAAACTATTTCAAATACTTGATTCACATGTTGAGGGAGAGTTCTTCTTCTAAAAATATCAAAACAATTCAGGTACAAAATGCTTTGATAAAATATCATAAGTATCTGGATTGATTTTCAAATGGTTTTCAATTGGTTCCTATGGCAGATGAACAATACCAAAAGACCGACCAACTTTACATTATGAATGGTGATATAAGGACGATAAGGTTAGGTATGTGTTCCCATGATCCGCCGAACGAGGGATCTACCCAGTGACTATCCACTAGTTAGTGTAGAGTTCTTAGGTATGATGATAAAAGGAGAAAAATGAGATATGGGAAGAGTCGGACTGAGATTGAGCTAGTCTTTGGAATAAACCCAACATGGTTCTAGCTATGAAGTCTCGGTAAGCACTGAAGGGGTTGAAGAATTAAAAGAATTGAATGAGAAAAGGGTGAAAACAAATAGCCCTCCATTTATTCAACCTTAGGGCAGAAGACCGGTTCAATTCATATGCTCTTGATGGTAACATCGGTATTGAAGACAAGACGTCATGGACCCAAAGGACCTTACTGCACTTCAACTTTATAAACCACTCAAGTTCCTCTTAAAAGGACTTGTTTCATTCTCACGGGGAACCGACATTATCTATCAACTCTCTCTTAGAGATTGTTGATATTGAAGAAGGAGACCCTCTCCCTAGTCTCCGATATAGGATCCAAATATGCACAAATTGAGTCTAGTGCCACGAGATCATCAATAAATCTCATTAGGACACTTTCAATGAAGACTCTCTGTTTCACACAATGTGGAAAGAGAGATTATATCTTGAGTCCTACGCATTATCCTTGTGGTATTACCAGAACATCTGAGTGATATGTGAACATATTCGAAATGAAGATGGAAAGCCTTCTGGAGCCAACATCAAACAAGCTCCTGGTAGGTGGCATGTGAGATCTATTATACAGATCAACCATGTGACAACTGAACGGAAACAATGGGGCGATTCATTCTTTTGAATCAATCCTGGTTCAGGTTATGGATTGACGGATACCTTTGAAAAACCGGTCTTTGTGCTTTAAAAACACTTTTCAGTAAGCACGTCGACCGTGTACTAATTTTTCAAATCAAAAGGTGTTTTATGATTGATAATTGATTTTCATTAAAACCTTCGTTATATTGCAAAAACAATTTCTATTGAGCAATACACGATTGTTTTTCAAATCTCTTTTCATCAATCAGTGGGGACGTAAATTCGCTTTGGTTCACTCACTCCGTGTTGCCTTCTTTGAGACGCGTTCGGTTTGAGAACAGGCTAGAGCAGCGAAACCCCGTCAAGGAAATTCCTCGGAATTATACCGATCACGGCACTTTGTACTGATCAACGAAGAACCGTGGGCCGTGTACCTCAATTCATCGAAAGTGATCAAAGACACTTTCGTGCGCTTTATTGCTAACTGTCTTATGCGGTACACCCGACGTTTGCAGTGATCGAATGAAGCGGTCAATACATAGCCGCATGCTCACCTAACACATTCATCTCAAAAGAAATCATGATTAGTGCATCAATGACTCGGATATTTTCACTCCATGCTTCGCTACGCTAATGCGCCAATATCATGAATCAACTAAAGCTTCCGCTACTCTGATGAGAATACATCATGATCCAGAATGTGAGCATGTCGGTCCGAAAGTCACAACATCACATAATACCAACACCACTATGGATGTATCCGAGATTTTCTATTAGCTGATGATCTCAAAAGCTGGCTCAACATTATTATCATGTGGATCAGTAAAAGACCTCCACTTGGATTAACCAAACATGCAAAGAGTTGAATCAATGACTACGAGCTTCGGAGCAAAGTACTACATCAAGAATGCAAGATCAATTGTTAATGTAATATCTGATTATATTCAATGTCATTTTAGTATATGGTTGAGGGGACCTCCCTTAGGGGGAGATTGTTAGGAATTAGAAATTCCCAGTATTAAAGAGTCGGTCACCTCAAGTATATGTAATCGTTAGAATGCTCGTAGTCGTAGTTATATTTAGTTAAGTAGTTTTTAGATTAGTAACACCGTGGAGGACGGACGGGTCTTTACCCACTGTATGCCTGATCCACAGCCCGTTGTGTGGCGATTTATGTAAGACTATAAATACTCTCTACCTCCCAAGGTAGAGAGTTGGAGCTCATAATAATATCTTTCACTTTCTCTCACTAAGTTCCCTAAACCTCTAACTTTCTCTCTCTAGAATTCCATTTATACGCCACTTTGTGTTATGGTTTGATGTGTATGTGAAAACTTATATCCAACAGTGTAAACCTTGAATCAACCGTGGTCCATGCTGCAGACTTCTTCTGAGTACCCTGATCACCGGATGAACTGGATTGATTTAAAGGTTTTGGAGGAGATGTTGGTGGTTATGGTGAAGGTGTAGTGGTTGTGCCAGAGGATCCACCAGCACCAGAAGTTCCAGCTCCTCTAGTTGAAGGTGAGGGAGGAGGAGGTTTAGGACCTTTACGCAATGTCTCCAACACCAAAGTCCTCTTTTTCTTCTTAGCATCCCTCTCACGAATATCCTCCAGAAACTGTAGATGATTATCGTGCTTAATCGATTCTTCAAGTGCTTCATATAGCTTCTTATGAACCACGTCCTGGTGCTCATTAACATCGTACATCTTATAAGCCAGAACAACTCTCATATCAGAAATGGACAAATCCTTGAATCGTTGAAGTAGTGGAGCCTGCATTGCCCATTCAACAGCATCTTTTACCTCCCCTCAATTGCATCTGCAACACCTTAATTGAAGTTAAGATTCTCTAACTTGTAGACACGTTGGTCGAGGACGTTGACAGATTTAGGCAGTTGCCTCTCAAGAGCTTCAATTCGTTTCTTGCTTTATCGAGCAGTTGATCAGATTTTAGAATTTGAGGTGGTGAAGCCAGTGGAGCGTTCGTGTCATTGATTGTAACCACTGGTTCGAGTGATAGATGTTTACCAATTCAGGTGGTGGAAGTGCGGTTGTTAGAGCAGGTTTGGGTGGTGGAAGTGCGGTTGCATGTGTAGGTGCTGACATCGAAGGAATGGTTGATGTGTCTTGCTGAATATCGACTCTATACATGAACTCAGCTTCCTCTTTCTCATCATTAATATTATAAGACTCAGTATCTGAGGGTTTTTCATTTAAGAACTGATCACCAAATGAGAAGTCAGCATCAAGATTCTTCAATGAAGATAGAGAACCTGTAGACATGTTTGTTTCTTCCATGTGCCTGTGTTCATCAGATCTTGACTCAAGGATCTCCTGTGAGTCTTTCAGCAATTCATTTTCATCATTTTTTTTACGATTGGGTATCACTTGATGCAAGTGTCTCTTCCTGTGTTTCAGATACCTCCTTTTCCATTCCAGTTTGTTCTTGAGCTGAAGATGACTCAATGCTTCTTTTCTTCAGCTCAAATTGGTTGGTAGTTCTTGACGGTGAAGAAGAGATGGTCAGAAGCATGTGAGCGGCTTGTTCAGCTTCTACACCAACAATCCATTTCTCTTTGTATTGTGTGATTGAAGTTGTTTGACATGGCATTGGCTCAGGTTCTCTTTTCATAACACCTCCAACTGGTGATCTCATGTTCAGGCTTTCCAGGCTTTGTTTAATCCCTTGTTGCAAAGCAGCATTGTCTTCATCAATCAATCATCTGTCACCCTTTAGAGCCTCGGTTCCTCCAACATTCTCCTTTTCAACATCATTCTTTCTCTTTTTCTGCTTCTGTAATGAAGTGTCGGTAGATTGAGATCTATCACGTCTCTTCTTGGGAAGGGTGGCAAATGAGGTTTTAGAGGATGATTTAGTGCTGGAGGTAGACTTTGTAGACTTGGGTTGAGAGGGATTGGGAGCGTCATCAACATTGGATCTGGAAACCCTTTTCTTGTATAATCTGAAGTAGTCAGTCTTCTTAATATCATCTGTGAGAAGTGCATCAGGAATTGGCATTCCAAAGATCTCTTTATTAACACCTCTGGCAACATACTTGAGGTTACCGAGTATAAATTCACCCCTAACATTATGGAGGACTGACTTACTCCTTGGATTAAAATGATTAGTTTGTTGCAAGAACTGAATGATAAGCTTCGAGAATCTTATGCTACGAATTACAAGTTTGTGTACTTTTTTCCTTCCTTGGGCTTGATTCTGAACATTTGTTCTGTCGGTGATGAAAGTGTGCATAGACAATGAGAATTCTTCCCAAATACGTTCCGAGACATCAATGTTCACCCCTTTGATGAGACCCCACAAGATTTGCAGAATAGGTATCCTCACTTTATCGAACCCTGAGGTTTTGCCAGATAAGCATAAGTTGAGAATAGTAGTAATGGCTCTCCAACGTTGATACATGTGCCCAGTGATGATATCTGAAGCCCTTGTTATGTTAACTTGATAACCCAAATCATTTAGAAAGTCTATTAGTTCTTCCGCACTAGGTGGAGGGACAGATTGTTTGGTCGGGTCACATGGTGTGATTCCTAGGGCCTTGCTGAGAATGTCAGATGTGATTTCAAATTCCTTAACATCAAGCTTGCAAGAATAAGTGGCTGTGATCTTGTCCCATGTGATGGTGTTCCAAAATTGTTGTAGGTAAATGGAAGGGATTGTGCATTGCTTGGTCAAGGCACTAAAGAAATTAGTGTTTTTAAGAATATCAATTGCCACTTTGAAGATTGGATTTTGTTGCAATCTTTCCATGTCCACATAGCAGTTGCTTTTTTCTATCTCTACCCATTTATCTTCTGGAAAAATTTCATTGTCTGTAAGAACTGTGGGTGGAGCAAAAGTAGCAAGGTTCTCAGATGTGGTTGTGTTTGCCATTGAGAATCTAAAGACACACACATACAACAACAGTGTTTGAGAGCATGTTAGATTAGACATGGTTAGCTAAACAACTTTAATGCAACCTCAGGACAAAAATACAATGAGTAGCATAAATGACAGATTACCAATAAACAGATTGAAATGCTTAGGAAATAGATTAAGTAGCTTTAGTAATTTTCAAAGTAACAAATCATTTTGACAAAGTTTTCAAGAGACAAGTTGTTTTGAGTCAAAATTGTTAAAAACAAAGTTGCTATAACAGGATTTCATGAGACAAGTTGCTATTATGGAAGTGTTATAACAAGTTGCTAAAACAAGTTGTCAAATCAAGTCGCTACAAGAGAAACCAGATACAAATTTCTTAAACCAAAAATGTTATAGCAAGTCGCTATGAGTAATTTGTCAAGACAAATCGCTACAAGTAAACCTGAACCAAGTCGCTAGCATGAAATTATTATAGCAAGTCGCTTTAAAAAATTTGGCAAAACAAGTCGCCACAAGAAAAAATAGTGACAAGTCGCCATTGTGAAAATGATATAGCAAGTCGCTAACTTGTCAAAACAAGTCGCTATAAGAAAAAATAATTAACAAGTCGCCTTTATGAAAAAGTTTAAACAAGTCGCTAACTTGTCAATACAAGTCGCTATCAAAAATTACATGGCTAAGTCGCTACTATTCGTATCACCCAGTTACAAAGCAAGTCGCTAGCAAGAATGTATTAAGATTTCATAACTCGCCATGAGGAATATGTGAACCAACTCGCTACCAAGAACACTTTGCTATCAGGTAAGTCGCTACCAAGAACATGACTTGACATACGCATGAAACAACAATCCAATCAACAGATATATCCATGACAACGACACAACCAAATCGCTTCAATGATCCAATACAAACAAACTACAATCACAAATATAATCAGAACATCACAAAGCAACAAACTCATACAAAAATTACAACTATACGCGCAAGGACAACCTGTAAAACATACACTTGCACCATCAAATCTATCCTAGTGAACCCAAACTACAACCAATTTAATATCAAGAATTCCCAATAAACATATCCATTAACAAACCTAAGCGAGGGATCAATTGTCGAAGATAAAAACTCGGTGGAATCTGTTAAAATGAGATGCGTTAGGGGAGGTATGAGATATACATGATTTGAAACAAAAGGTTGAGATTAACTTACCACAAACAAGTCGCTAGAAAAAATGGTCACGAGAGAAAGAAAGCTTTTGAGTTTTTGAAATTTTGTAACTTGTGACAAGTCGCTAGGGGTTAAGTATGGTTTTCAAGTTTAACACGTTTACACTTTCAGTCCCTGTATTTGAACTACTTGAGACAACTCGCTAGCTAGAATTAAGAAACAAGTCGCTACCCTTTTTAATAGGACCAAATCGCTACCCAAGATCTAAGCAAGTTGCTACAGTTAGGAACCATTCCAAATTTTCAACAAAAGACATATTTGGTCCATGTTATTATGATAATTGGAGACAAGTCGCTACCTATCTTAGTATCACACATAAATTTTTACAATTGACACTTTCAGTCCTTGTACTTATCAGATTGGATGCAGATACGGTGGATAAGAAGCATTCATGTAGAATAATATGACAAGTACCAAATATGACATAACATGGATAACATGTAGCAGCAAAAAAGTAGGCATATCTCATATATCAGACAATGATGCAGAGATAAATTGAAAGATTCTCCCCCTCAATCAATGTCACCAATTAAAAGTGAACTTTGATTGAAATTCACCCCCCCCCCCCCCGTTATAAAATAGAACATATCATTTGTTCAAACTTCATCTATGGACCCGTATCATTATTGAATGACATTTCTAGGACCGTAGATGTTATCGATAACAAGAGATACATCTTTTACCAGATTGTGGGTAAAGTTTTAATTAAAAACATTTTTTTTTTGAAATAAGTGAAAAATTAATTTGTAGACGGATTCATGAAAACGATTCCAGAATCAAGTCGAACAGGAGTCAAAGTACGAGGTACATCAATTCTGACAAGCTACAATTCCTGAGTGAGCAATCTTCATTTCTGATGGAAACCAGGTCATGATGTTCATGATTGAATTGAGCATTGTACCTGAAAAAGACTGAGGACACTTTGCACTAATAGCACATGTAGTATTGCAAATGGATGAGTTAGTGCAATGAGTATCCTCAATATTGGATGTTGCACAGTTTGGTCTAGGAGTGTCATTAATAGAAGTCTCTTTAGGTTCAATATTCTTGAAGATTTTTCCAGTGGACATCTACTTAAGGCAGGATATAGGTGTGTAAGTCCGTTTGGATCCTGAAAACTTAAATAGTCTGCCAGTAGGAATCCATTTGAAACAACTGCTAGTAGATTTGGATGTAGCCACTTCCCTGTTTTGAACATTGGTCCTTTTGTAATTAGTTTGTTTGTTAGGGGATTGATCAGCCATTTGATGCTTCTTATATGAACTAGATGAACTCCTAATATTCCTGATCTTAGGGCTTCGAACATTAAGCTGGGGATTGTTATTCATCAGATCGGACTGAATTAGTGAAGTGACTGGTTTTGTCAAAACTATATTCTCATCAACTTGGGAGGCAAGCTTAGATTTTGATGGTTTAAATCTTTCTGTTTTAAAAGCATTGGGCTGCCTAACTACAGCACGTTCTGAGTTGTTCAGTACAATTGGCTTTCCCAAGGTCGATTGTTTTGCAAACTTAGTGTTCACCCTATTTCCAATAGATTTCCTAAGCTCATTTTTTAAGGCAACTATAGTGAAGCTCTTATCCTGAATTTGGGCTTTGAGGGTATCAATGTCTGCCAACAAAGAGTTAGTTTGCTCTATCAGCTTGGAATTGTTCTCTAATAAGTTCTTTCTCAAAGACTCATTTTCCCTTAAAAGGTTGGTCACACATAGAGCCAATTCATCATTCCTAGATTTAAGCGGATCACTCACCTCATAGTTAGAATTGTTCATCCCTATATTACAACTCTTATGCAGAACTGAGAGTCGCAATTTCAGATTAAAAATGGTTGAATCCTTGTCCTGAATCTGGGTTTTTAACTGGTTAATTTCAAAAAATTCTCAAAATTCTGGGAATTCCGGATTTATGCAAGGTTTTGTAGCAAGAAAACTTTCTTTTCTTTGTTGTATTGCAATTTCTAAGGAAATACAATGTTTTTCAAGAGTTGAATATTCATTTGAAAGTTCATCAAAAACCCTTTTTTCAACCATTTCATTTGTTTTAAAGATTTTAGACTCAGGCTCAACCAAGAAACATTTATCAATGTCATGTTCAGAAATAGGATCATATTGATCAGGTACATTAGCAGATGCATTATGTTGCTCAGTTAAGGGTACCTCATCACATGACACCTGTTCATTTATTGGTGTGACATCTGCATTCAAATCATGCATAACAGGAGTTACTGAAATGCCGGCTATTTCTAGCATATCTGACTCTGAGCCTCTGTATTCAGTACCGCCTGTTACATCATCCTTTGTTGTATCTGATATTCTGCATTCAGTATCATCCGTCTGTTCAACTGATCCATTACCCGATATATCACAACTTTCACTTAATTTATCTTAACACTCATTCAAAGCATTCAAATTATCATTCTATTGAGCAGCTTCCTTAATATACTTTTCCACATTATCCATAAGTTGGATAAATGTGTTGATGAAGTCATGAATCTCCATTCCAGTATATTTCTTGAAGGAAATTCCAGTAACGTGTTGATCGAAGTCTGCGGAATATTCCCCACTGATAAATGGCTGAAATTGGTTGTAGATAACCTGAAGTGCAGCATTGGAATCATCCATTAATACTTTCCTTTTGTTAATTTGAAGCTTTAGTTGTTCTAAGTTCAGCAACAAGGTTCTTGTCAATGTAGGCAAGTCCTGGCGGAAGAGAGCATTGAATGTTCGATCCCCAGTTGTGGATAACAGTTGTGTGAGGTGCAGATGAAGTAGTTGATAAGGCTCAATGTTGCATTCCATTTGCTCTGCATCATGTATCATTAACAGGTGTGATTCTTTGATATCTGACTCAGAATGTGAAGTGTTTTGATCATAATCTGCTGAATCAATCATGGTTAAACATTCTGAGTAGCAAACAGTTTCTTTGTTCTGTGAGGTATCATAGAGTTCAAGCACTTTGGAGATTAAAGGGTCAGTGATGTAAGACATTGTGTTGATGGATATTAGGCACAAGTTGCTTGCATTAATTCACCAAATCGCTAACTACCTTGAAGACAAGTCGCTACTTACCCAAGTCGCTAGGTACTCAAGTTGCTATAAACCTTAAGAACAAGTCGCTAAGACACCAAGTCTCTAAGTAGCAACTCGCTAAAGGCTCAAGTCGCTGTGAATCAAGTCGCTAAACACAAGTCGCTAACACAACAAATCGCTAAGCTGACAAGTCGCTAAAAAACAACTCGCTGACACATCAAGTCGCTAAAGAGTAACTCGCTAGTACCAACAAAGACAAGTCGCTAGAGATAATAAAGACAAGTCGCTATGTCAACCAAGTTGCTAGCCGAAGTGGTGTCTCCACTACTTTGTACTGTTTGTCGTCTTGTCTCAATAGACAAGTCGCTAGGGCTCAAATCGCTACCACTTCAACTACAAGTCGCTAACAACTAACAAAGCAAGTCGCTACGAAGAAAATTTATCCGAGAACCAAAGCGCTAGGAAGAAAAACTTAAACACAACCCTTTTCAATCCAAAACAAGCTCAACCACAGTGATTCAAACTTTCCAAATCAAAACCCAAGCACTTACAATGATTCTAAACAAAAAAATTCCATAATTCAAACTTTAACACAAGAAATGATCCAAATGATGCAAAAACCACTAAACTTTTTCAAACCTAAAAATCATATAAAACCACTAGAAATCCAAGGATATGTAAGAGAGAT
>OU343217.1:94094843-94241601 GCA_910596185.1 Chrysanthemum makinoi | reverse complement strand
GATCAAACCATGGCTCTTCATACCATTTATAACATATTGGATTTCACAAATACACAATCAATCACAAAGATGGGCATATGAATATATGGTTTTAGAGAGAGAAAGTTGGATATTCTAGTAAGAGAAACTCAAGGAAGGTTAGATTCCAAATGAACATTCAACCCTCTCCCTTGTGGGGAGAGGGCTATTTATACAAATAAGCACGCCCTCCTTCGGGCTGTAGATCAGGCATACAATGGGTAAAGACCCGTCCTTCCTCCACGGTGTTGCACAAGACTAAACTATGCTAATAACTAATGTTAGGTCACTAGTTTTACAAATACAAGCTTAAAAGAAAGAGATAAGGTGATTGAACAAGTTATACACACACACACACGTTAGTAATAATACGGTTTAAGCAAAGAGAGTGAATGAGAGAATAACTTGAACAACCAACCTTCAAATGAAGGTTTACATAAGGTATTTATAGGAGGAAAGCTAGGGCAACACTCCTAGTTTCCATCCTTTCCTTAATGGACTAAGGCCTAGGCTTATGGGCCTTCTACATAAGCCTAAGGCTAATTGCAAACATAAAGGCCATAGTAAAGCTAACTATTATATATTAATTAAAAACACTTGATTATGGTTTAGGAGTGATTCCAACAATCTCCCCCTCAAGTGTTGGTGATGAACGGTGAAGGCGTTGATGTAATAGTAGCGTTGACGTCTTCTGACATTCTTCTTTCTTGTGAGAAGATTTGCCTTGATTTGAACAATCTCCCCAGTGTAGAGAAATTGTTTTTCTTTAAATGGTTTAGCTTTGACGTCATCTTTAATCTTTGTTCTATGATCATTGTTCTTTGTGATGAAAGTGATAGTATGTTGTTGTTGTCAGCATCAAGTCTGCCTTAGGTCTGCTTCGCCGCTACAGTGTCTCCACGTCATTCTTCAACATGCTCACACTCTCTTTGACGTTGGAATTCAGTACTGACGAAGTTCTTTAAGTCTTTAACCTTATAGATTCTTTGATTTGATGAAGAATCATTCTGACTGTTGTGTTGCTTTTGGATAGAACTTCTATTAGTAATGATGTTGGCGTGAGCATGAGAAGAATCTACACGATCATCCCGCTCCGGAGCTTCCATAAGAAGAAAACATTTAAACGGTTAGTAATAAGCGGATTCCGGCACTTACAAGTTTGAACTTCGAGAGTGTTAACAGCATAGTGTGAAAACACAACTCTAATTCTTACAAAGGCCGTTCCTGAATCGGAGTCCTACAAGTGAGATAACACGATGTACCGAAGTACACCTACGATTCAGATGAGTCGCTGAGGTACACCGAAGCATCACCTCACGACTGTAGACCGTTTGAGACCATTAAGCTTAATCCACGGGGAGTTACCGAAGTGACCTGCTGTCAGGGCTGTTTGATTATGACCCTGGCAGGAGTTTCCATTCAATCACTGAGGATCACAATTGTGAACCTCTCATAAATGTTCTCGACAGATTGCTAAGATCTGTGAAGGACTCGATAATGTATCACTGAAATTCTTATTGTTGAATGTCAAGTGATGAAATGTCAAGTGTACCTAAGAGATCTTTTGATGAATCTCGTGGCTCTAGACTCAATAGTGCGTTTTGGTTTTCCTGAGCGGAGACTAGGGAGAGGGTCTCCTTCTTCAATACCAGCGATCTCTAAGAGAAAGCCAATAGTTTACGTAGGGTTCCCTGTGAGAATGAAACAAGCTTCTGTTAAGAGAAACTTGAGTGGATAAGAAGGTTTAGTGCATGCGTCACTGGGTCCATGACGACTTTTAATCTTCAATACCGGCGTCACTAAGTGACAACCAGTAGCATATGAATTGAACCCGGTGTCTGCCCTAAGTTGAATAATCTGGAGGGCTATTTCTTTTCACCCTTTTCTTTGCATTTCTTTTTAATTCTTCAACTCCTTCTTTCTCCTATTCTCATTTTCTTCTTTTTATAATCATACCTAAGGACTTCTAAATTCTAACTATTAGTGGTGTCCTTGGGTAGATCCATCCGGCTCTGGCGGATCATAGGACGGTTATTCCTAACCTTAGTCACCTTATAACTTCATGACTAACCTATCTTGCCATTAAAACCACTGTTGTGAAAAATCTCTCAAAGTGTTTGTGAATGAAAAACATTTGAGTACCACTGTTGAGATAAGATTTTGCATAAATACTCCCCCTCCACATGTGCTTAAGAGTTTTAACGGTTAAAATGCACATTGAGGAAAGAGCGCGCACATTTTGAATTGATTCACTCAAGATAGACCATCCCCCGCGAGACACGGTTACGTGGCATAGTTAAAGAGTTGCATTGTCAGCTTTTAGGAGACAACTAGCTCTAATAACTACCTTGAAGGTGTAGACAATCCTCGAAAGGTCGTCAAACCCGTCAGAGTTCATGTCTACCAAGAGTTTCTCGAATGGTACATTCTACTCAGACAAGTCCTTTGCGAGACACGTTTACATCACTAGCGAACTAGCTTGAAATTATTACCCGTCCCGGACAAGTCTTTTCGAGTTACTAACAGTTAAGATCTCGTCAATTCATGGGTTAAGTCTTATAGCACATAGATTCATTTGCATTGACACAACATATTTCTTATCACGTATTTTCTCCCCCTCAAAAATGGCATATAAAATGTTATTTTTGAAAAGTTGAGAATAAATATGACCATTTCGAGTGTTGCGGGAAGAATGACCATTTTGAACAATTTGTGAACAAAGTTTTAAGTCAAGTACTCCCCCTCAACGAGTGATATAAACAGTTGAGGTTTTGAAAAGCATAAGGGAAAGTATTTGTTCTTTTGAGCAAAACCTTGAAAAAAGAAAGGTTTGATAGGTTTTACTCAAAAGTAAGAAGCTTTCGCTCCTTTTCTAAGGATTGTGGCACTGAGGCGTACCACAGAGTCCTTTATTTACAAGTACGGGTTGTACACTGTAATGTGTGCACAAGCCATTTACATAATCAATCAAACATACAAAATTATATGAAGGAAGCAATTCAAGGGGTACCAGGAAGTGCAGTGATGTTCCCAGGAGTGTGCACAGGGCGTTGAAAGCCGGTTATGTTAATCCTGGGTCGACCACCGACATAACTCTCCAATCGTCTGAACTAATCCCTTCGAAACAACCGTTCATCAATCATTGTGATGATCCGTCTCACATCCCTCCTTTCCTGAGAATTCCAGCGTTTAGGAGACCCAATTTTCTGGTGTATATCCTTCAACCTGTATGCCATTCCATCCCTAACCAGCTTCAAAGTATGATCCCTGAACTTGTAGAGTTCGCTACACGCCATTAAGCAGTTTCTTTGAAGTTCACTATGGTAAACAACGCCGAAAGGTTTGCTGATGAGTGTATATTGAGATAGCTGGTTGATATCGGGAAGATCAAGCTTTAGAGGAGTGAAGTTGACATGCGTCTGATAAGATTCAACAGCCAGCTGGAGATCTTCTACACGTTCCTTGATGACAATGCGTCTTATGAAGATGAGAAGTGACTTGATAAATTCGCGTTGTACTTCAGTTCAGAATTGTCTCATGCGACCCTGTACTTTGGCAAGGTACATGTCTTCGATGTCATTGAGAGACAAATTCTCAAAGTCAGCTTCAGAGAAAGCATAGTCCCGTTCATCTTGTCGTTTGACTACGATCTTCTTTAGGAATGTATAGTCCCACTTAGACGAAAGGTCAACGTGTATGATGGCAACGATATCCTTAGAACTATACACAGCATGTTGAGACTTCTGAACCTGACAGCTTCTGTAGTAGATTCGTCGGCGTTCTGGCCAGTGATGAATCCCATACAATGCATCTCGGTCGTATGCTTCCACTGTGTTGGAGAACAAGTGATTGGCACGTTCCTCAATGGCTATGCAGTTTGAGTAGACAGCTGTCCTTTTAGAAGTTGAAACGCTTCATTCTTGATTCGCTTCAACTCAGATTTCGTCATTTTCTTCACATGGAACTTTTCTTGCAGAATTTTAGCATGCTTCAATGTAGAACCGTCTACCAAATCCTGACCTTCTTCAGGGTAGGGAGTGTTGTTAACAAGAGTAGCAAACCATTCAAATTCCTCTGTTTTATCGTCATCTAGCCATGATACGACGTCAGTCTGAGGCGTCTTCTTCTTCTTCTTTTTCGAAGGCCTAGATGATGATTCTGGTTTCTGAACTTGTTTGGGAGAGGTGGGTTGTTGTAGGGGCTCAAGGACCTCTTCATCGTCACCACCCGTATACTCAAAGTGATCACCGGTTTTCTGAGTCAGGGGTGGTAACTCGGAATCGTCCTGAGGTTTTTCAGTAGAAGAACGAGGAGGAGATCTTTGTTGAGCAGGAGGCCGTTGGGGAGGTGGAGGCATAGAAGATGATTCACCAGACTTCTTCTGTCGTTTAGCTTCATCATTCTTATCCTGATCCTTATCTTCATCGTCTCTAGGACGTTTAGACTTTTCAGCTTCGAATCTGCATGCTTCTTGGAGTTGGTAGTCCAGCAATGCTTGAAACAGCTTTCCTTCATCAGAAGTAAATGTCCCAGATCGTTTAGACATTTGTGTGACAAGCTTGGCCACCAATTCATTATCCGAGAAAACTACAGGATTAGATGGATTGATTGTGACGGTTAAGGGTGTTGATCTTATAGTTTACTTGGCTATCTGCATAAGATTCGGATATAGTTGTCTGGTAAACATCTCCTTTGTGACTTTAGGAACGATATCCAGAAGGTACTTGTGAGTGTAGCCTTTGATCATTCTGTCCATCTTCCCTTGTAGATCATCCTGCATGAGCTTCTGTATGTATTCCCTTTCATTCTGCATCTTGTCATTCTCATCATGTAGATACTGCATTTGGTCAGCAAACCAATTCAGTTTTCTGTAGAGCATGTCCTTCTTTCTGACTTGTTGGACAGCTTTTACAATTCTTTTATGAGTATGAGAAATCCAAGATCGAGGTGGCTTCTTCACTGATCTGGATGATGATTTGGTTGATCTTTTTGATGGTGGTGGTGAGGAGTGAGAAGAAGAATCTGATGATGATGAGATGTGAGGAGACTCCGGGTCCTTTGGTGGTTCAGAGGTTTCTTCCTTTGATCGTGCAGGACTATCTAGAAGAAACGTATCATACTCAACATCTTCTTCATTGCCAGTCTTAGCTTGTTCATCAGCTTTAACCTTCTCCAGCTTCTCAGATTCTGGTTCTTCAAAATCAAACTCAATAGTGTCTTCAACACGTGTCTGTTGTTGTAACAAAGTGGTGGCACCAGATCCCTTATCGGGTTGATTAACCGCATCAGGATCTGGTGAAGGTTGAGCTGCACCACTTGACCCTCCGGGGCCACCCATTTGTTCTTGCGCAAATTGTTGTGCAACGTGTTGAATTCGAACGAATTTGAACTTCTTCCTGTTTGATTTCTCCCGTTGCTCTTCATCACTTTCTGAGCTTTCATCATATGGCACAAGTACAGGAGTCTTTCCTTTGCCATGTTCAGCTATTGGACTAGGAGGTTTTGGTACTGATGGTGTGTCATCCTTTGCAGTTTCAGAGTAGTGGACCTCCTCGTCTGATTGTGTCTCTTCAGAGCTTTCGTCCAGTAGCTTTCTTTGTGGTTCAGGTGTAGGAATAGGAACAGCTTCCTTGGAAGGAACTCTCCTTTTGCTTGGAGGAGTCCTTTTGGGTCACACCCCCAATTTTACCTGTTTTGCAGCGGAATGGAATTCCTGGGGATTGACTGTCATAGCATCACAGTTACAGATATATTGAACGACCTAAAGTGTCGTTTGGAAAACACATCGTTTGGTTTAATAAAACAATCAGAGTTTACAAATTTCAGGTCCCAAATGAAAATCAACTTGTGCGGAAATAAGTTTGTTACAATTCAAACGATGTTTAAAGTGCGTAAAACCCAAGTGAGACGCGTCGTCACCACGACTCCATGATGTTTCCAAATGCATGCCATGAAGTGAATGCCTTAGATACCTGAGATAAAACATGCTAAAAGTGTCAACACAAAGGTTGAGTGAGTTCATAGAGTTTGGATTGAAATGTAAAGCCTTTCAAAATCGTTTATGCAGCAAAGGCATTGTAAATCGTTGAAATGTAAAGACTATCAAAATCGATTATGTAGCAAAGGCATTGTAAATCCACTCAGTTCCAAGTCCCGCCCATACAAAACTTGCAACCTGTGTGTTCACAACCCACTGCCAGAATATGCATAGTTTATGTTCAAACAGAAATCGTCAAATGAATTCACAAAATAGTGCATGGCTCAATGTATCGAAATCGTTTATGCAGCAAAGGCATTGTGAATCCACTCAGTTCCAAGTCCCGCCCATACAAAACTTGCAACCTGTGTATTCACAACCCATTGCCAAAATGTATATAGTGTATGTTCAAATCGTTCCAAGACCATTAGTTCATGATATTACCAAGACCATTAGACCAATGAATATACCAAGACCATTAGCTCAATGAATATACCAAGACCATTAGCTCAATGAATATACCAAGACCATTAGACCAATGAATATAATATGGAATTTCTAAATATGGCAATACTGTTACTTCGCATAACTAAACATTCAGTTCGGCTAAACATATGATTTTCAAATAGTCATGAATGTAATAAAAATAGTCGAGCATGTATCTCCCCCAAAACAGTTATGAAAGCATTAAAACAAGAAAAGTGGGGCTATGGAACTCACTTGGTAAACTGACGAAATGACAAGAGTGAGTACACTGAGGTATAATGTGATGCGTTATCCGGTACCTAGTACCAATGATATGATCTGATATGAGTTGCAATGTAATGTTATGCATGCATTTCGTATGTTATTTATACCATTTGCGAGTTTTGAAAATATTACTTATCGTCGAAAAATACTCGTTTGACGTCTTGACCAATCGAAAATCACTTTACAAGTATTTACGTCAAAATGTCATCCTACAATGGTTTTATAATGATTTATAGTGAAATTATCACTTTTCGTCGCAAAACAAGGTCGTCGGAATTTTCATGAAATTAACAAAAATGGCTTTGGAAAACTAGCCGTTAAACGGTGTACGTCGATCGTTAGAGAACGAACTCGACGGTTTTGGAAAGTTTGTATCGATATCTAAAAGTTTCAGTTCAGGAGTTTTTGTCCAAAAGGTCTCGAACATAAAGATAATAAGGGTTAAAGATGGTGATTTTAGTTACCGTAACACTTATCTCGTAAAAATAATATAGTTTTTCTAAAAATAATAGTTACGGCAAGTTTATGAAAACGTGTATATCTTAGTCGTTTCAAATCCGTTTTCTCACGTTATTATACGTCCTTAGCTTAGTATCAAAGTATACTAATATATTTTTGATAAGTCGAAATAATTTGTAAAGCTTAGGACTCGTTTTTGACTCGTACAAAACAAAAACACTTTGCTGAAATTTCAGAAAAAATATATATTTCGTCGTCAAACTTGTAAAATCCATAACTTCTTCGTTATAACTCCGTTTTACTCCGTTCAAGCGGCCACGGATTCGTTTTAAAGTATATTTTCTAAATATCTAGGCCAAAAATTTGTGCCTACTGTCGGATTTTCCAGAAAAACAAAATAAGGACAGAACACTTTTATAACTTGTCGAAAATAGTTTTTCTCGTACTAAACCTATTCCAATCCCTTCAAATCAACTCCAAAGCTAATCTAATCCTACCATACACCTTCTTAGGGTGTCATGGGTTCCTAATCATCATCAAGACCAAAATATAACAAGGGAATAATTATAGGATGACTTTATATATATAAACTCTAAAATCAATGTAAAAATGGTATAAACAACACAAGTCTTGCATGTTTTTGGCTCAAAATGATAAGATGAGTATAAAATGAATATGTAAGATGAAAATAAACATGAGATGCTTACTAGTGATATGATGAGGTGATTAGAACCAAGGATTAACCTAAACACCCTAGGTTTTTATTTCAAAACCTTTAATAAGAGTATAACTAGATTGTATTTAACTTGAGCTTGAAAAAAAATTGATGATCCCTTGCTATCCTTTGTGTTGGCCGGTTTAGAGAGAAGGAAAAGGAGAGGAGAAAGTTTTTGATGGATCTTGAATTATTGGTGAAATGAATGAAGTGTGTGAATGAAGGTTGAGTATAAATGTATACATGTAAGAAACAATGCTACTAACCCAATTAATGAGGTACCCCCCCCCTCATGACCGGTTTTGGGGGGGTTGTGTCTCAATATATATATATTTTTTTTTATCAAGTATATTGTATATATAAATGTGTAAGTTAAATAAGTATAACTTGTAACTTGTGAAATCATTTGAGTATTTATGGTAGCATTGGCTAAAAATAATTTTTAACGGATCAAAGTAAAATATATTGTAGTTATAAAAATTGTCAAAATACATTCCTTGTAAAATTTGAGTGATATAATAATTATCGTGTAGTTTTTAAGAAAAGTGTCGTAATAATATAAATTTAACGATTTATATACAAAATAAATTTAAAACACTAGGTAAACTAAAAATATAGTTTTTATAAACTAAATGTAAGTATAAAAATATATCGGGATCATTTTTGGAAGTATCGGATTAATTGTTCAAAATAATAACTCACGCGATAACGTTTATTTAATATAAAAATTACGCGTTGAAAGTGAAATGAAATGTCATGAATGAACTAATGAGATGCAAATGATGTCAATGGAATGTAGACTAATCTTAGTCCATATGAAATGTACGTGATGTTATGATCATGAATTCGCCGCTAAACCATAAAGGTTACGCGAATTTGAAACAAGTAAACCAAGTTTACTATAAATGTTGAAATAGTGAGGCATAAATTGTGTCGAGAAATGACCTGAAAGTACGGGTTGTCACATTCGCCCATCCAAAAGGAATTCAGTCCCTGAATTCAATCGTTGTTAGGTCTAACGGGTTTAGGGTTTGATGAGGCAAGCCTTCCCATTCTCGAGCAAAACCCTCAAAAGACTTTTTGGTAACCGATTTTTACTTAATCCCACAACTCATCAAACAAGAACTGTCATACGATTAGGCTAAATCGGTTTAGGTAACAACTTGTTTCTAGCTCGATCTTTGCAACTCATCAAACAAGAACTGTCACGCGGATCAAACTGGAAACAAGTGGTTTGAAGAAAATCTTTTGAAAATTTGGCTCGATTACGGAATTGCTTACACATATAAGCCTACTACTCCCTTCATTGCATGATTCTTCCTGAATTAGACATAAGTGATCAGGCTATGTATAATTTAGGAGTAACTATGCAATGCTTGGACTAATCGACTCATATGTTGTTTGGTGTTGAGTCAACTGATGTTAAAATTGTGATAGGGAATGACAGAGCATTCTCCACATTAGAGTATCAGGAAATGATAATGGGATGGGAATTTAAGGGCATCCATGTGACAATCGATTTGAAATGAAAGTAAATAACTCGAAAAATGTACGTATAAATCGTATGCAAAGTGAACATGCACTTGTGATGAAATGATGAGATGCTATGATAATGTAGTTATAGTCTAGGGTCAATGATGCAACCTAGTTCTCTATAACTGAAGCTCTGATGCCAATCTGTCACACCCCCAAATTACCTGTTTTGCAGCGGAATGGAATTCCTGGGGATTGACTGTCATAGCATCACAGTTACAGATATATTGAACGACCTAAAGTGTCGTTTGGAAAACACATCGTTTGGTTTAATAAAACAATCAGAGTTTACAAATTTCAGGTCCCAAATGAAAATCAACTTGTGCGGAAATAAGTTTGTTACAATTCAAACGATGTTTAAAGTGCGTAAAACCCAAGTGAGACGCGTCGTCACCACGACTCCATGATGTTTCCAAATGCATGCCATGAAGTGAATGCCTTAGATACCTGAGATAAAACATGCTAAAAGTGTCAACACAAAGGTTGAGTGAGTTCATAGAGTTTGGATTGAAATGTAAAGCCTTTCAAAATTGTTTATGCAGCAAAGGCATTGTAAATCGTTGAAATGTAAAGACTATCAAAATCGTTTATGTAGCAAAGGCATTGTAAATCCACTCAGTTCCAAGTCCCGCCCATACAAAACTTGCAACCTGTGTGTTCACAACCCACCGCCAGAATATGCATAGTTTATATTCAAACAGAAATCGTCAAATGAATTCACAAAATAGTGCATGGCTCAATGTATCGAAATCGTTTATGCAGCAAAGGCATTGTGAATCCACTCAGTTCCAAGTCCCGCCCATACAAAACTTGCAACCTGTGTATTCACAACCCATTGCCAAAATGTATATAGTGTATGTTCAAATCGTTCCAAGACCATTAGTTCATGATATTACCAAGACCATTAGACCAATGAATATACCAAGACCATTAGCTCAATGAATATACCAAGACCATTAGCTCAATGAATATACCAAGACCATTAGACCAATGAATATAATATGGAATTTCTAAATATGGCAATACTGTTACTTCGCATAACTAAACATTCAGTTCGGCTAAACATATGATTTGCAAATAGTCATGAATGTAATAAAAAATAGTCGAGCATGTATCTCCCCCAAAACAGTTATGAAAGCATTAAAACAAGAAAAGTGGGGCTATGGAACTCACTTGGTAAACTGACGAAATGTCAAGAGTGAGTACACTGAGGTATAATGTGATGCGTTATCCGGTACCTAGTACCAATGATATGATCTGATATGAGTTGCAATGTAATGTTATGCATGCATTTCGTATGTTATTTATACCATTCGTGAGTTTTGAAAATAATACTTATCGTCGAAAAATACTCGTTTGACGTCTTGACCAATCGAAAATCACTTTACAAGTATTTACGTCAAAATGTCATCCTACAATGGTTTTATAATGATTTATAGTGAAATTATCACTTTTCGTCGCAAAACAAGGTCGTCGGAATTTTCATGAAATTAACAAAAATGGCTTTGGAAAACTAGTCGTAAAATGGTGTACGTTGATCGTTAGAGAACGAACTCGGCGGTTTTGGAAAGTTTGTATCGATATCTAAAAGTTTCAGTTCAGGAGTTTTGGTCCAAAAGGTCTCGAACATAAAGATAATAAGGGTTAAAGATGGTGATTTTAGTTACCGTAACACTTATCTCGTAAAAATAATATAGTTTTTCTAAAAATAATAGTTACGGCAAGTTTATGAAAACGTGTATATCTTAGTCGTTTCAAATCCGTTTTCTACATTATTACGTCCTTAGCTTCTTATCGAAGTATACTAATATATTTTTGATAAGTCGAAATAATTTGTGAAGCTTAGGACTCGTTTTTGACTTCGTACAAAACAAAACACTTTGCTGAAATTTCAGAAAAAATATATTTCGTCATCAAACTTGTAAAATCCATAACTTCTTCGTTATAACTCCGTTTTAATCCGTTCAAGCGGCCACGGATTGCTTTAAAGTATATTTTCTAAATATCTAGGCCAAAAATTTGTGCCTACTGTCGGATTTTCCAGAAAAACAAAATAAGGACAGAACACTTTTATAACTTGTCGAAAATAGTTTTTCTCGTACTAAACCTATTCCAATCCCTTCAAATCAACTCCAAAGCTAATCTAATCCTACCAAACACCTTCTTAGGGTGTCATGGGTTCCTAATCATCATCAAGACCAAAATATAACAAGGGAATAATTATAGGATGACTTTATATATATAAACTCTAAAATCAATGTAAAAATGGTATAAACAACACAAGTCTTGCATGTTTTTGGCTCAAAATGATAAGATGAGTATAAAATGAATATGTAAGATGAAAATAAACATGAGATGCTTACTAGTGATATGATGAGGTGATTAGAACCAAGGATTAACCTAAACACCCTAGGTTTTATTTCAAAACCTTTAATAAGAGTATAACTAGATTGTTTTTAACTTGAGCTTGAAAAAAATTGATGATCCCTTGCTATCCTTTGTGTTGGCCGGTTTAGAGAGAAGGAAAAGGAGAGGAGAAAGTTTTTGATGGATCTTGAATTATTGGTGAAATGAATGAAGTGTGTGAATGAAGGTTGAGTATAAATGTATACATGTAAGAAACAATGCTACTAACCCAATTAATGAGGTACCCCCCCCCTCATGACCGGTTTTGGGGGGGTTGTGTCTCAATATATATATATTTTTTTTTATCAAGTATATTGTATATATAAATGTGTAAGTTAAATAAGTATAACTTGTAACTTGTGAAATCATTTGAGTATTTATGGTAGCATTGGGAAAAATAATTTTTAACGGATCAAAGTAAAATATATTGTAGTTATAAAAATTGTCAAAATACATTCCTTGTAAAATTTGAGTGATATAAATAATTATCGTTTAGTTTTTAAGAAAAGTGTGTAATAATATAAATTTACGATTTATATACAAAATAAATTTAAACACTAGGTAAACTCAAAATATTGTTTCTATAAACTAAATGTAAGTATAAAAATATATCGGGATCATTTTTGGAAGTATCGGTTAATTGTTCAAAATAATAACTCACGCGATAACGTTTATTTAATATAAAAATTACGCGTTGAAAGTGAAATGAAATGTCATGAATGAACTAATGAGATGCAAATGATGTCAATGGAATGTAGACTAATCTTAGTCCATATGAAATGTACGTGATGTTATGATCATGAATTCGCCGTAAACCATAAAGGTACGCGAATTTGAAACAAGTAAACCAAGTTTACTACAAATGTTGAAATAGTGAGGCATAAATTGTGTCGAGAAATGACCTGAAAGTACGGGTTGTCACATTTTGGGAAATTTTATTTGACTCTCAGTGCTTGCAGCACTTCCTGCACTTCCTCGTCTGGTTTTCCTGGTAGGTGTACCAGAAGATTTATCATCCAGAAATCCAACTTTGTTCTCTTTTACCGCAATCAAATATCTTCTATAAGAATAGAGCTTTTTGATTTCATCTGTGAGAAGGTGATCTGGCAACACAGCACCTTGTTTCTTGGTCGTTGACTCCTTAAATCTGACAGTTAGGGTAGGTTCAGACATCATGTCGAGATTGTCGGGGTCATTGATTCTTTTGGGGACTTCAGGGTTATACCCAAGTGCTCTCTGGATCAACAGTTTAGTGTATCTGATGTAAGGAATTTTTGAGCCAAGCTTTTTGAGGAACGTCATCATGTCATCCCAAATCAGAGCTTCAATTTCTATGTGCTTCATGTTGATTAGAGCCCAGAAGATTTGCAGTTCTACGAGCTTGGGATGCTCATAGCCACTGTCTCGACCAGAAACAGATTTTGTGATGATGATATAAAGTGTTCTCCAAGGTTGAGGGATGTTCTTGAGATCCACGTGAGAATGCTTAATGATCACCCCTGAAGCTTCGTCATACCCAATATCCATCAAGAATCGCAGAACAGTTTCTTTAGTAGGTGTTGCAGAGAATTCAGTTGGTAGGATGTCAGGAATGAGGAGAACAACCCGTAAGTCAGCAAGAGTGATGGTGAGTAGCTTGTGATTGAGCGTCAATGTCACAGCATTTTGACCTTTGACCATCTGCATTGTATTCCAGAATTGCTGTATGTAGATTTCTGGAACTGTAGCAGAATGTGAGAGCATGTTCTGGTAGGTATGATTCCTTAGAATATCCACAACGATCAAGCAAGAAGATTCTGAGCATGTGAGGGTTTCAAAGTCAACCCTAAGGTTGTTCTTTCCAATCTTTCTCGGATAGCCATTTGGGAAGATATCAACAATAGTGAGAACTTCTGATGCATCCACATTCATTTGTTCAGCCATGTCGTGATCTGAAATAACATTAGCCAAAAGAACCAACATATCGAGAGACATTATGTTAGTCAACGAAGGTCTATTGTCTAGTTATTGAATGTACAGTGTCAATGATTGCTACGAGTCCTAAGTCACTTGTTTGTCCAATAGTTCAATGGTGTCGTGAAATGTTTCGTGAGTTAGTTAACTTTAAGTTTTAAAGTTTATGTTATCACTTATTGTTCACAACATATCAAACGTTTAAGTTTATTAGTGACATTATTGGATTCGTGACGTTATGATAAGTTTATTAACAAGTTTGTACGCGTAACAATTCATAATGAAGGTCAATCAAGGCATAGGCGTAGAATTGGCAAAGTTAAGCATAAACAGTAATGACATACGCGTAGATGAAAGCTTATGCGTAGAATCTTAACTTAGGCGTAAGAAATGATACACGTAGGAAAAGGGGACCTTATGCGTAGAGATTACGCGTAGGCGTATATATACCTTACGCGTAAGGCTTACTCGTAAGAGTAGACCTTATGCGTAGTGGTCACTGTTTACGCATATCCTTCACAGGATACGCGTAGTCCCATTGTAGAACCTTACGCGTAATAGTTATGCGTAGGATTTTTCTTACGCATAACTGACTACGCGTAGGGTAATCCTTATGCGTAGAGATTCAAATGACCTTGATTCTGAATATTAAGCGTAGCAAAGCCTGAAATAAATTCATCAACTCATCAATATTAACACAAAAATTCATTTTAACAACAAATCATGGCATGAACATTCGCTAAACAGTTATGCGTAGAAAGTCATACGCGTAGGTCAAAACCCTAAGGGTTAAGAATTACGCGTATGAATTTTAACCATAGGATTTGCACCATACATTTTCTGGTAGTTTAAGAGTGTTGTGAGAGTCTTTAAACCAAGTATTAACATCTAGTTCGAGACGAATCAAAAATACCCAAACTTTAGAACTTTAAACCCTAATTCCTAATTCTGAATCAATTAGGGTTTCTGGGTGGTTATAAGGCATGGATATCATCAATTCAACATCATATAAGCATAACACAACAATCTTTTTGACCAAAACTCTTCACATTTGAAAAAACCCAATTCGACTCAAGAACCCTAGTTTTCAAAATTCATCAGTATGTGTTTCTGGGCGGATTTTGTGACAATCCGTACTTTCAGGTCATTTCTCGACACGATTCATGTCTCATTATTTCAACATTTTAGTAAACTTGGTTTACTTGTTTCAAATTCGCGTAACCTTGGAGGTTTAGCGCGATTCCTGATCATGACATACGGATATTCATATGGACTATGATTAGTCTACATCATTGAATCATGTGCATCTCATAGTTCATTCACGGACATTTCATTTCATATTTTACGCGTAATTTTATGTTTAATATCTTTATCGCTGTGAGTTTTTATTTTAAATATTTAATCCATTACTTTCAAAAATGATCCCGAGGTATTTTTAAACTTACATTTAGTTTATAAAAACTATATTTTTAGTTTTCCTAGTGTTTCAAATTTATTTGATATATTAATCGTTAAAGTTTAATTATTACGTCGTTTTTCTTAAAAACTACTCGATAATTTATATATCACTCAAATTTTCACAAGGAAAGTATTTTTACAATTTTTATCATCTCAATACAATCTATTTTGACTTATTAAAAACTTACTTGTACCAAAAACTTCCATTTACCTTACAAGATTTATTTAACTTACATATTTCTTATACTTTGTCAAATATATACATATACTTTCAATGTTAAAAAAAAAAAATATAATTAAAAGAAGACAAAGCCCCCAAAACCGCCCTCTTAGGGGAGGGGTGACAATTAATATGGAATGGTTTGTGATATTACATGTTTCACACAATCTAAAGTTTATTTAACTCTTTCTTTTTCTCATTCACTTCACTCATTCTTCAAGTGTTAGTAAAATTTTCTCCTCTCTCTTTTGTTCTCCCACCATAAAACCGTCACAACATCAAGCACACAAGGGATCAAGTTTTTGCAAAAATCAAGTGTTATTTCAACCTAGTATATATCCTTTATATGGTTTTGAAATAAAAACCAAGGATATCTAAGTTAATCCTTGTTACTTTCACCTCATCATAATCACTAGTAAGCATATTCTTATCATTTTCATATTTCCTTTTCATTTTCATATGTTTCTTTTCATTTTTGGAGCTTATATGCATGATATGTGATTTATACCATTTATTTCATGATTTTAGAGTATATATATATTTATGGTCATCCTATAATTATCCCCTTGGTTTTGGTTGGTCTTGATGGTGATTAGGAACCCATGACACCCTAAGAAGGTGTATGGTAGGATTAGATTAGTTTTGGAGTTGATTTGAAGGGATTAGAATAGGTTTTGTCCGAGAAAAACTATTTTCGATAAGTATATTTATGTTCTGTCCTTGTTTTGTTTTTCTGGAAAATCCGACAGTAGGTACGACTTTTTGGCCTTGATTTTTAGAAAATATACTTTAAAACGAATCCGTGGCCGCTTGAACGGATAAAAACGGACTTATAACGAAGAAGTTATGGATTTTTGAAGTTTGACGACGAAAATTATATTTTTCAGAAATTTCAGCATACTATATTTATTTTGTCCGAGTCAAAAATGAGCCTTAAGCTTCACAAATTATTTCGACTTATCAAAATTATATTAGTTTACTTCAATACGAAGCTAAGGACATATTAAACGTAGAAAACGGATTTGAAACGACAAAGATATGCACTTTTTCATAAACTTGCCGTAACTAATTTTCTGCACACATTTAGCCAAAAACCACCATCTTTAACCCTTATTATCTTTGTGTCCGAGACCTTTTGAACGAAAACTCCTGAACTGAAACTTTTAGATATCGATACAAACTTTCCAAAACAGTCGAGTTCGTTCTCTAACGATCGACGTACACCATTTTACGACTAGTTTTCCAAAGCCATTTTTGGCAATTTCACGATTTTTCCGACGACATTGTTTTGGCGATTAATTGAAAAGTGGTAATTTTTCTAAAAATCATTATAAAACCATTGTAGGATGACATTTTGACGTAAAAACATGTAAAGTGATTTTTGATTGGTCAAGACGTCAAAAGAGTATTTTTCGACGACGAGTAATATTTTCAAAAGGTCGTAAATGGTATAAATAACATATCAAGTGCATGCATAACATTACATTGCAACTCATGACATATCATATCATTGATAATAGGTCCCGGTTAACGCATCACATTAAACCTCAGTGTACTCACTATTGCCATTATTCCAGTTTATCCAAGTGAGTTTTCATAGCCCCGTTTTACATGCTTTCAATTTATTTCAAACCCACGGGGGAGAATACATTGCACTACATTTTCTTTGTACGATACCAAGTATGTTAAATTCATTACATTGCTTAAGTTACCGCATTTGCCAATTTGAAAGTCCCCATTACTTGAACATGAACCGTTAATCTTTGAAGCGAGGATGAGTGGATAGATCTATCGAGGGTGACGCCTCCATCCGGTTGGTGAATCCCAACCGTGAAAACGGATGCATTTCATTTGATAACATTACGGAGTTGTCTCGCAAACACTCTGCAGGGGCATACATGATTGAACAGTCTAGTTTCGGGGTCATGGGCTTAGAGCAATTGTAACATTATTTTTACGTGACCTGATGGTCATGCATGCTAGATACTTGTGTAGTCGTATAAAACATTTACATAAACCTATGATTTCTCACCAACATTATTGTTGACCGCTTTTAGCAATGTATTTTCAGGTAACTGAGGCATTATCATCATGACATGGTTTAGGGACCTACATTTTGAGTCGCGGCGTCGACTTACATTATGTACATTATGGCACTTTATTTCAAAACATCGTTTGGATTTGTATTATATTTGTATTTCTGCAAACTTTGTAAACCTTTTGGGACCGATGTTGTACTCAATGTTTTTTTAAGTTATATCCAACGATGTGTTTTTAAAACGACACTTTAGGTCGTTCAATATAACTGTGATGTGGTGCTATGACAGTCAATCCCCAGAAATTCCATTCCGCTGCAAAACAGGTAATTTGGGGGTGTGACAGATTGGTACCAGAGCCAGGTTATAGAGAACTAGGTTGCATCATTGACCCTAGACTATAGCTACATTATCATAGCATCTCATCATTTCATCATAGTACATATTCACTTTTCATGCGGATTCACTTACACTTTATTCGAGATTATTTACTTTATTTCACATCGGTTGTCACAGACATGTCTTCAGATTCACATCCCATCACCATATCACCGGACTCTAGCTCGGATGATGTTCCAGTTAACCCCATCATGGATGATGTTGCATCACATTCCACTGAGATCGTATCTTCCATTGGATCTACTCCAGCTTTTCCACCTTATCATGACCGATACTCGAGACCTAAACCCTTCGAGGAGGGCGAGGTTGCACCCACTTCACGTAGCCCAAACCACGATCCACCAGACCACCATTACTAGCACCATCACCACCATCATCACCATCTTCATCATATTTTCTTAGAGATCCTTTGCCTACGACAGACTTGCCGCCCAAAAAGCGTGCTCGTTTTGATATCCCTACACCACCATCTTCTGAGCCCGAGCCACCCGCTAGATTTGAGTTAGGTGAGAGTTCTTTTAGGGCAGGCTTGCTCGACAGCCTCTACCGAGGCATTAGGAGCCCGTATTGATAGTCACAGATCCATTGATAGTTTGACACGACACTTGGAGGAGTGTCGGTAGATAGGATTGAGCCCATCCAGGAGGTCGAGGGTTTGTATTAGGCAGTAGGTTTGTATTGACTTATCTCATCGAGTATTCAGCAATAGGCGTTAGAGGACAGGAGAGTATTGCTTCTTGCAGGTTCAGGTTGATGAGTTGAGGAGTTTGTGGATAGTTTGGTTACTCGGTTCGCGATCTTCAAGACAGGGCCGGCGGAGCACCATGAGGTGCCTTATGTAGACTTTTGTCATTGTATAGTTTTGACCATTATTATCCTAGTCACAAGGTGTGTGACGTAGTTTAAAGAACTTGTTGTATTTTGGTTGTTGTACAAACAAATGTATCAAGTATTGACTCTACTATGTAGGAATGGTTATTATTATCTATGATATCGGTCCATGTAGGCCGAAATTTTCATGTATATTATCCACGCTGTTGTTGTGATTATATTCGTGATATTTCGTTATTGTTCCGTTGTGATTCCATTTATCTTTATGCATGTTGTGGTTGTGGATATTTGTATGATGGTTGTTTCTACTTACGAGTTCTCATGATTGTTTCATCTTGTGATTTTGAAGAATTATGGCGCCTAAGAAAGCCACACCGGAAATGACCCAAGCGGAAATTCAAAAGTTGGTGAATGATAGCATTGCTAATGCTCTAAGAGTCGAAAGGGAAACTGGTGCTGGCTGAGCCGCTAGGCTAGCTCCTGCTACTGGTAATGCCGGAGGATCTGGGGTTAAGAAATGTTCGTACAAGGATTTCAAGAGTGGTGAACCCACTAAGTTTCGAGGTACCGAGGGAGCTACTGCAATGGTACGATGGTTTGAAAAGTTGGAATCGGTATTTTTGCTTTGTAACTGTCCGGATGACAGTAAGGTCAAATTTGCTACGAGCACTTTACTCGATGGAGCGTGGTCATGGTGGAATTCATACGCTCAACCGATTGGGATGGAGAATGCTTTTAAGCTTACTTGGGAGGAATTCAAGGGCTTGGTGACTAAGAAGTTTTGTCCTCGAACGGAAATCAAAAAGTTGGAGACGGAGTTCTATGAATTGGTAACCATTGGGTATGATATTGACACTTACATTCGGAGGTTCCAGGAATTAGCCACGTTATGCCCGTCGATGGTATCGGATAATGAAAAGTTGCTAGAGGCTTTTATTGAGGACTTCCCGGTGATTCAAGGAGATGTGACTTCGTTTGATCCACAAACAATTGAGGAAGCTATTCGAGTGACTCAGAAGTTGATGGCACAAGTGGTGAAGCGAGGTAAGTACACCACCACCAACCTAAACAACAACAACCCCAACAACCGTTTCAACAATAACCGAGGCAACTACAACAACAATAACAAACGCAAGTGGGACAACACTAGGGGTAGGAATGCTACTCAACAACCACCCAAAAGGCAAGAGGTTGCTAAGGTTTATGCCGGGACGAAGGAAGGAAAAGGATATACGGGGTTTTGCGAAGTGTAATAAGTGTTTGAGTCATCACAATCCGGGTCGATGTCCTGATCCATGTGAAAATTGCAAGAAAGTTGGTCACCGTACTAGGGATTGCAAGTGGCCACAAGTTACATGTTTGGTCGCGGGAACCCGACACTACAAGAGGGATTGTAAGAAAGGAAAGAATCAAGCAAATCCTAATCAAGAAGGTTTGGCACGAGGAAGGGTTTACGTCATTGGAGGCGGAGAAGATAGGAGGACCGAATGTCATAACGTGTACGTTTCTTCTCAATAATCGTTATGCTTCAGTTTTATTTGATTCGGGTGCCGATAAAAGTTTTGTGTCCAATGCATTTGCACCTTTGCTCAACATTAAACCAACTACTTTAGACATATCATACAACGTCGAATTAGCTAATGGTAGCATAGTTAACACCAACACCATTGTCCGCGGTTGCACATTCAATTTTCTTAATCATCCCTTCAACATAGACCTCATGCCCGTAGAGCTTGGTAGTTTCGACGTCGTCATCGGCATGGACTGGTTATCTAAGCATCGTGCGAAGATCATTTGTGATGAGAAAGTTGTTCATCTTCCCTACAACGGCGAAACTTTGATTATTCGTGGGGAACGAAGTGGAACTAGACTTAGTATCATATCGTGCATCAAAACGGAGAAGTACATTAAGAAAGGTTGTCTTGCTTTCTTAGCTCATGGACCGAGAAAAGTCGGAGGAGAAGCGACTTGAAGATGTTCCTATTGTTCGAATTTTCTCAAGTATTTCCCGAGGATTTACCGACTTCCACCGCACGTCAAGTAGAATGTCATATTGACTTAGTGCCCGGAGCTGCACCGATTGCGCGAGCACCGTATCGTCTAGCACCATCCGAAATGCAAGAGTTGTCTAATCAATTGCAAGAGCTTCTAGACAAAGGATTCATTAGGCCGAGTTCCTCTCCTTGGGGAGCACCGGTCTTGTTTGTGAAGAAGAAGGATGGATCCTTCCGAATGTGCATAGATTATCGAGAATTGAACAAGTTAACGGTGAAGAACCGTTACCCACTCCCCAGAATTGATGACTTGTTCGATCAGTTGCAAGGTTCTAGTATTTATTCCAAGATTGATCTTCGTTCGGGTTATCATCAGCTTCGAGTTCGGGAAGAGGATATTCCGAAAACAGCGTTTAGAACACGTTACGGTCATTACGAGTTTCAAGTGATGCCGTTTGGATTGACTAATGCACCTGCGGTATTCATGGATCTCATGAATAGAGTTTGTAAGCCGTATTTGGACAAGTTTGTTATAGTGTTCATTGACGACATCTTGATCTACTCCAAGAGCAAAGAAGAGCACGAAGAGCATTTAAGGATGATTTTAAGGCTACTCAAGAATGAGAAGTTGTATGCCAAGTTTTCGAAGTGTGATTTTTGGAACCACAAAGTGCAATTTCTTGGTCATGTCATTGATAGTCATGGACTACAAGTTGATCCCGCAAAGATTGAAGCCGTAAAAGATTGGGCTACTCCAACGAATCCTACGAAAATTCGACAATTTCTAGGACTAGCAGGGTATTACCGAAGGTTCATCGAAGGTTTTTCGAAGATAGCGAGACCTTTGACCAAGTTGACGCAGAAAAACAAGAAGTACGAGTGGGGAAAGAAACAAGAAGTTGCTTTTCAGTTGTTGAAGCAAAGCTTTGCAGGCGCCAATTTTGGCACTACCCGAAGGCATTGAGAACTTTGTTGTATATTGCGACGCTTCGCATAAAGGACTTGGGGCTGTTTTAATGCAAAATGAGAAGGTGATAGCGTATGCTTCTCGACAACTTAAGACTCATGAAAAGAACTACACAACTCATGATCTCGAGTTAGGAGCCGTAGTTTTCGCACTCAAGATTTGGAGACACTACCTCTACGTACAAAGTGCACAAAGGTTTACCGACCACAAGAGTTTGCAATATATTCTTGATCAGAAGGAGCTTAATATGAGGCAACGCCGTTGGTTGGAGTTACTCAGCGACTATGATTGTGAAATCAAGTATCACCCGAGAAAAGCCAATGTTGTGGCTGATGCTCTTAGTCGGAAAGAGAGGCCTAAACCTTTAAGAGTTCGATCATTGGGAATGACATTATTATTTCTCCTTACCATCAAAATCACGGAAGCACAAGTCGAAGCACTTAAAGAGGAGAATCGACCAAGTGAAAAGCTTTATGGTATGCCCGAAAGCGCAAATGGTTTTGTGAAGAGAGCAGATGGAGTATTATGTTTCAAGGATAGAATGGGGGTTCCATTGTATGGCGGAATACGAGAATTGATTATGCATGAGTCGCATAAGTCAAAGTATTCTATTCATCCGGGATCGGATAAGATGTATCAAGATCTTAAGAAGCTTTATTGGTGGCCGAACATGAAAGCGGAGATTGCCACTTACGTTAGCAAATGTCTTACTGCGCTAAGGTAAAAGTTGAATATCGAAGCCTTCAGTGTTTACTCCAACAACCGGAAATTCCTCAATGGAAATGGGAACGCATTACAATGGACTTTGTTACTAAACTTCCTAAGACATCGGGAGGTTACGACGCTATTTGGGTAATTGTTGATCGCCTTACCAAATCAGCCCATTTCATACCTATTAGAGAGACTTATTCCATGGAGCAACTCACTAGACTTTATGTCAAGGAAATAGTCTCGAGGCACGGAGCACCAATTTCTATCATTCCCGACAGAGATAGTCGATTCACTTCAAACTTCTGGAATTCATTGCAAGATTCATTCGAACCAGATAGAGATGAGCACAGCTTATCACCCACAAACCGACGGTCAAAGTGAAAGGACCATTCAAACATTAGAAGACATGCTGAGAGCATGTGTCATTGATTTTGGAAATGGTTGGGCTAACCATTTGCCATTGATAGAATTCTCGTAAAACAATAGTTATCACACCAGTATCAAGATGGCACCATTTGAGGCAATCTATGGTCGTAAGTGCCGATCACCTTTTTGTTGGGCCGAGGTAGGAGACACGCACAACTTCATCGCCGTCAGAAATGGTACGGAAACCACGGAAAAGATTGTTCAAATTCGTGATAGACTTAGAACCGCAAGGAGTCGACGAAAAGTTTGCGGATGTTAGACGCAAGGATTTGGAATTTCAAGTAGGAGACAAAGTTATGTTGAAAGTATCGCCTTGGAAGGGCGTGGTACGATTTGGAAAGCGGGGGAAGTTAAACCCGAGATACATTGGACCATTCAAGATTTTGAGCAGAGTTGGTTCGGTAGCTTATCGACTTGATCTTCCGCCGAACTCAGTCATGTGCACAACACGCTTCACGTTTCAAACTTGAAGAAGTGTCTTTCGGACGAATCGCTCGTTATTCCATTGGATGAAGTTCAGCTTGACGACAAACTCAACTTTGTGGAAGAACTCAGAGAAATCATGGACCGTGAGGTCAAGCAGTTGAAACAGAGTCGTATTCCTATTGTGAAAGTTCGTTGGAATTCTCGACGAGGTCCCGAGTTTACTTGGGAACGGAAGACAGAGCGCACGCAAGTATCCTCATCTTTTCGCCACAATCGTTAGACCTAACAACGATTGAATTCAGGGATGAATTCCTTTTTGGATTAATGTGTGACAACCGTATTTCAGTCATTTCTTACACAATTCATGTCTCATTATTTCAACATTTATAGTCAACTTGGTTTACTTGTTTCAAATTCGCGTAACCTTGGAGGTTTAGCGCGCAATTCATGATCATGACATCACGTATATTTCATATGGACTATGATTAGTCTACATTTCATTGACATCATGTGCATCTCATAAATTCATTCACGACATTTCATTTCATATTTTACGCGTAATTTTTATATTTAATAATCTTTATCGCTGAGTTTTATTTTAAATATTTAATCCATTACTTTCAAAAATGATCCCGATGTATTTTAAACTTACATTTAGTTTATAAAACTATATTTTTAGTTTTCCTAGTGTTTCAAATTTATTTGGTATATTAATCGTTAAAGTTTAATTATTACGCCGTTTTTCTTAAAAACTACTCGATAATTATTTTATCACTCAAATTTCACAAGGAAAGTATTTTTACAATTTTTATCATCTCAATACAATCTATTTTGACTTATTAAAAACTTACTTGTACCAAAAATTCCATTTACCTTTACAAGATTTTATTTAACTTACATATTTCTTATACTTTGTCAAATATATATATACTTTCAAATGTTAAAAAAAAAAATATAATTGAAGACAAAGCCCCCCCAAACCTCAAAGAGGTGACATTAATATGGAATGGTTTGTGATATTACATGTTTTCATTAATAACTAAAGTCTTTAACTCTTTTTTTCTCATTCACTTACTCATTCTTCAAGTAGTTAGTAAAATTTTCTCTCCTCTCTTTTGGTTCACCATAAAACCGGTCACAACATCAAGCACACAAGGGATCAAAATTTTCAAGATCAAGTGTTATTACAACCTAGTATATATCCTTTATATGGTTTTGAAATAAAAACCAAGGATATTTAAGTTAATCCTTGTTACTTTCACCTCTTCATTATCACTAGTAAGCATATTCTTATCATTTTCATATTTCCTTTTCATTTTCATATGTTTCTTTTCATTTTTGGAGCTTATATGCATGATATGTGATTTATACCATTTATTTCATGATTTTAGAGTATATATATATATATATGGTCATCCTATAATTATCCCCTTGGTATTGGTTGGTCTTGATGGTGATTAGGAACCCATGACACCCTAAGAAGGTGTATGGTAGGATTAGATTAGTTTTGGAGTTGATTTGAAGGGATTAGAATAGGTTTTGTCCGAGAAAACTATTTTCGATAACTATATTTTATATTCTGTTCTTGTTTTGTTTTTCTGGAAAATCCGACAGTTGGTGAAAACTTTTGGCCTTGATTTTAGAAAATATACTTTAAAACTAATCCGCGGGTCGCTTGAACGATAAAAACGGACTTATAACGAAGAAGTTATGGATTTTGAAGTTTGACGACGAAAATTATAGTTTCCTGAAATTTCAGCATGCAGTATTTATTTTGTTCGAGTCAAAAACGAGCCTTAAGCTTCACAAATTATTTCGAATTCTCAAAAATATATTAGTTTACTTCAATAAGCTAAGGACGTATAAACGAAACGAAAACGGATTTGAAAAGACAAAGATATGCACTTTTTCATAAACTTGCCGTAACTAATTTTCTGCACACAATTAGCCAAAACCACCATCTCTTTAACCCTTATCTTTTGTGTCCAGACCTTTTGGACGAAAACTCCTGAACTGAAACATTTAGATATCGATACAAACTTTCCAAAACAGTCGAGTTCGTTCTCTAACGATCGACGACACTACTTTTTTACTAGTTTTCCAAAGCCATTTTTGTAATTTCAATTTTTCCACGACATTGTTTTGCGACGAAAAGTGGTAATTTCATCAAAAATCATTATAAAACCATTGTAGGATGACATTTTGACGTAAAAACATGTAAAGTGATTTTTGATTGGTCAAGACGCCAAAAGAGTATTTTTCGACGACGAGTAATATTTTCAAAACTCGTAAATGGTATAAATAACATATCAAGTGCATGCATAACATTACATTGCAACTCATGACATATCATATCATTGATAATAGGTCCCGTTAACGATCACATTAAACCTCTGTGTACTCACTTTTGCCATTATTCCAGTTTATCCAAGTGAGTTTTCATAGCCCCGTTTTACATGCTTTCGATTTATTTCAAACCCACGGGGGAGAATACATTGCACTACATTTTCTTTGTACGATACCAAGTATGTTAAATTCATTACATTGCTTAAGTTACCGCATTTGCCAAATTGAAAGTCCCCATTTCTTGAACATGAACCGTTAATCTTTGAAGCGAGGATGAGTGGATAGATCTATCGAGGGTGACGCCTCCATCCCGGTTGGTGAATCCCAACCAGGTAAAACGGATGCATTTCATTTGATAACATTACGGAGTTGTCCGCAAACACTCCAGGGCATACATGATTGAACAAGTTAGGGGTCATGGGCTTAAGGCAATTGTAACATTATTTTACGCACTTGATGGTCATGCATGATAGATACTTGTGTAGTCGGATAAAACATTTACATAAACCTATGATTTCTCACCAACATTATTGTTGACCGCTTTTAGCAATGTATTTTCGGTAACTCGAGGCATTATCATCATAACATGGTTTAGGGACCTACATTTTGAGTCGCGGCGTCGACTTACATTATGTACATTATGGCACTTTATTTCAAAACATCGCTTGGATTTGTATTATATTTGTATTTCCGCAAACTTTGTAAACCTTTTGGGACCGATGTTGTACTCTCAATGTTTTTAAGTTATATCCAACGATGTGTTTTAAACGCATTTTAGGTCGCTCAATATAACTGTGATGTGGTGCTATGACAGTAATCCCCCGTAGAATTCCATTCACGCAAAAACGTAAATTGGGGTGTGACAGATTTTGATGGTTAAAATGATATCATTGATGTGTTAGACATGTTTTGAACCATCCATTTAACCACAAAGACACAACTATTCATGATTGGTGTTCATACGCATACGCCAGAGTCCACAAAACATGATTATAGTAAAACGCTTTTAACGCTGGTTTTTGAGAAATTCAAAACCATTACTTAAAAACATGTTGTAATCATGAAACTACTTACAAAATGATGATCAAAAGGACGGATTTCTTGAATGAATTCTATGCGTGAGATTAGTAGGTTTGAAACAATAAATGTGAAGTGAATAAGTAGGTGGGAGGTGTTTTTATTAGAATGACTTTAACATTTTGATAGATTTAGTCCCTCCACCTTTTCTTTTTTCATACAAAGCCATTTAACTTCCATTTTGGTTACCAAACAAAGATTTTAAGAAAGAAACTTTGAGCTTACACTCCCTCGACTTAAGAAAATAATGAAAGGTTATAATTTTAGTCCGAGGAGTGTCATTGAACAGTAAACATTTACCACCATTGATAAAAGAAACAACCGAGAAATGATAACATGCAAGTACACGATGTTTTGAAATGGGGTTAGGTAGATATTGCCCTCAACACTTGATCGAAAAAATACTGAATTTTGAAAGATTATAGTGTTGAAGGAAGAAATGTACTTGCAATGTTGAAAGAAAAAATAGATTAGAAGAATATTTTGTTTTTTATCGTGTTTTATATTTTTGTATTTTTGTTTTTTTTTGAAAATTATTTAAAAAGAGATTTTGGTGTTTCAGTTTTTAAGACTGCTTTAGGAGGTCATCCAATTCCTTTGAGTCAAACACCTCATACCAACCGTGGACCAACTCATTAAACCTAGCGAGGAGGCAAGGCTTTGGTGAGAAGATCTCGCCAATTGGTATTCTACTCCACAAAATATAATTCAACTTTACCTGCTCCACGTGGTCCTTGATGAAATGATAACGAAGATCGATGTGCTTTGATTTCGAAAGGCTGAATCGAAGTTGCACGAGATCGCAATGGCACTCCGATTGTCGCAGTACATCGGGATTCTGTTAAAGACGTAACCATAGTCTTTGAGTTGTGTTCTCATCCAGATGACTTGAGCACAACATGCGGACATGGCTACATTTCCGCTTCGGTTGATGACAGTTGATGTACAATCCTCGCTTTGATTGCATGACACCAGTTTAACACCAAGAAATTGTAAAGCTCCTGAGGTACTTTTCCGTGAGTCTAAGCATCCTCGTGGTCGCCCCAAAAGCGATTAGTTCAAAACCAATCCTTCGATACCGTGATCCCCAAGTTAATGGTTCCCTTTATGTATCTGGAGGATTGTTTTAGCCTCAGAGGTGGGTTTCAGCTTGGTCGCGATCGAACGAGAGCAAAGATATATGGCAAAGACAATATCGTGTCTGCTGGTCGTTAGATACATGAGAGACCCAATAATACTACGGTATTTGGTAGAGTCAACCAATTTCCCATGTAAATCGGCGCTCTTCTTGGTATGAGCCAATGGTGTGGCATAGGTGTCACATGTTTTCATTCCAAATTTGTTTAACAATTCAAGGGCATATTTGGACTGACTCAGAAAAATACCACGGGGTGATTGATGAACTTGCGGTCCGAGAAAGAACGTGAGTTCACCCATCATGGACATTTCAAAAATTTTCATTAGTTTTGCAAAAGCGATTGAAAACTTTTTATGTGTAGACCCAAAAATGATGTCATCCACGTAAATTTGAACAATTAAGATATGTGCCCCGTGATATTGTATAAAAAGAGTAGGGTCGACCGAATCTTTGGTGAAATTTTTAGCAATGAGGAAGGATGATAGCTTATCGTACCATGCCCGAGGAGCTTGTTTGAGACCATACAAAGCTTTGTTCAGTTTGTAGACGGATTCGAACTCGGGATCAACGAATCCATCTCGGGTTATCGACATAAACCGCTTTTTGTTGTCCATTGAGAAACGCAGTTTTGACATCCATATGATAGACCGTCATATTCATATGAGCCGCAAACGCTAGAAATATCCGAACAACCTCAAGACGAGCAACCGGAGCAAAAGATTCTTCAAAGTCAATACCCTCTTCCCGACGATAACCCTTAGCCACCGACGGACTTATTTCTCGATAACATTTCCTTCAGATCCAATTTGTTTTCCAAATCCATTTGAGACCAATGACGACTCGTTGGTCTTTCAACCGCCCCATACTTCAAGACGCTTGAATTGGTTGAGTTCTTCTTGCATGGATTCAATCCGCTTGTCTTTTGTCATTGGCCTTTGATGTTTTTAGGTTCAGATTGGCGAGAAAGGAGAGCATAAATGCAATGTTCACCATCCTGAGGAAGACGTTGTCTGTAACGACCGTTGATTCGGTTGCCAATATTTTCGTAGGATGGTCTTTGTCCATCTATGTGTGGAGGGTTGATGTTGGTATACATTGTGCAGATTCCGAGGATTCAAATGGTTTGTTGAAGATTCCGCGACATCCGGTGCAGCAGTCTCATTAGCAAACGGGTTGAAGAACGCATTTGGATCAAAATCTGCAGTGGGGGTACTTCATTCGAACATCATCACCGCTTCATCATTGTTGGAAGCGGTTTGTTCAACTGTTGTGGTGGAGTCAATCGGTGGTGCATCTCAAGTAAATGAGTTGTTTGTAGGTGTATTAGGTATAAGAGTATTATCGTTGAGCGTACGGAAACGCGGATACACCCGAGCACGTTCATCAATATCGCCACCGCACGAGCAAATAACCTTTCCATTTGTTGACGAGTAAGTCGGGGGCTTTGTTCAGCCGATGATGGGGTTTGAGAGAAGTTTAAGCGGTTGTGTCCGGTTCCAAGTCGTATACTCGTAAGTTTCCGTAAGTTCATCAAAATGAGCATGAATCGCTTCCATCACCTCGCTTTGTACGACGATTCCGATTCGAAACCTTTTGAATTTTCACAGTATCCGATAAAGACTCCAATGTCAGCTTTGGCTTTGAGCTTTCCAAAGTCATCACGATCATTATTCGGATAGCAAAGAGATCCAAATACATGAAAGTGTTTTAGATTCGGTTTTCTGTTATGGACGAAGCTCGAAAGGTGTTTTGTTGTGGCGCTTTGTAATCATAGAACGGTTTGAGTATAGCATGCAGAGATACGCTTCCATAAGTAATCAGTTTAGCATTGATTAACATTGTTCTTGCAGCTTCCACTAACGTTCGGGTTTCTTTCAACAACTCCGCTTTGTTCGTACGTGTAGATGTTTGATGCTGAATTCCCCATTTCTCATAGAATTCACGAAGGGTTTGGTTAACAAATTCAGCCTTTGTTCTGCTCTGATTAGTCTGACGGTGTGCGGAGCTGAACTTGTATTTTTGTGAGAAAGGTGATAATCATTTGTGGAGCTTGGTCTTTGCTTCAAAGAAAGTAGACCCAAGTCCGCCGTGAGATAGTCATCAACAATTACTAAGATGTAGCGTTTGCCATTGATCGTTTGCACGCCAGATCGGGCCACAAATCCATGTGAAGAAGATGAAGCACATGCCGAGAGCTGTGTTCCACCTTTGAAGGAAAATGAGCACGAGTGCTTTTTCCCTTGTTCACAAGCTAAGCAAAGGTGATCTTTTGAATACCGAAATCGTGGGAGTCCTTCAACTAGTTTGTGTCGAGCAAGGTTGGTGATGGTTTGAAAGTTTAGATGTGAGAGACGACGGTGCCATAGCCGGGATTTTGTTGATGTTGCCTTTGAAAGTAAGCAGATGGGAGATGAAGCAACCATGTCTTCCATAGAGATAGTATAGAGACTAGAATTACGCCTAACATAAGGTCATTTCCAGATCACTTAATGAAACAAGTTTTCTCCCGAAGCAACCTCCAAATCTCCCATCACAAAACTGACCTCACTAAAACAGATTATGACCGAGGCCTTCCACATAGTAAACCTCGCGATTTCGATGTTCCCATTGACATAGTCTCCAGAGCCCATGATAGCTGCGAAGTGATCATTCCCGAACCTACAGTGCCAATGAACTTTGCAATAAAGTTTGATAACAGTTTAAGGTTTCCTGTCATGTGTCGGGAACATCCGCTATCAACAATCCAGAGAATGATCTCAGACACTGCATTACACACATACTAATAAGATGGAATAGAAGTAGATGTGGAACCCAAGATGTTGAGGGTTCCCGCAAGCAGCTATAGTAGACATACACACATCAATAGGTTTAGGTATCCATTTAAATCCTAGTGTGTTATATATCCATTTCTGCCATCTCCAACTAGTATTTGCTTTAGTCTTGGTGAATGCACTAGGTGGTACTACATTCCAGGGAGATGAAACGGAGCTACAGGGACAATAAGCGTATCTTGAATTCCAAAAGAGGGCGGTCTACCAAGCAATGACTTAGAAAGATTAGTGGGCCTAGAGGTATTCCTGTTCTTAGGATTCCGTAAAGAGAGATAATAGCTTTAGCAACACATTTGTCATGACAATCGACCATACTTTTACTACAAATATCACAAGGTGCATCAGACTGAATATCAAAAGTACTTAACGGTTTAGCATTCTACATCACTATTTCTATTACATTTGCCGCACGTAATATCTATAGTGGAAGCAACATGAGTCTTATTCATTGTCCTAGGGTGTTCTTCTACTTTAGCATTCCTTATTGATCTTTTCTTAGGTCGCGACTTCCTATTCTTCGATTGAGTGCTCCTATCGTGAAGGACGCTGGAAAAGACGCAACTATCCCTGCTTCAGTAGGAGGCACGCTAGCAACTTGTGATATGGCAGAAAGGATTCTAGGTTCATGATTACTAAGTGTTATCATTATTCTCTTAATCACAGTAGGCGGAAGTTGTTCATACTTTCCTAACATTTCTCTTAACTTGAAGATAGTGTGAATCGATCTTGATTTTAGAACTAATATTTCCAAAGAAATGCATAACTTCTTTAGTGTGTGCAAGATAATGATCAAGTTCATTTGATGCTTCATCACGAAGTCTTTTTAGTAAATCAAATATGACACCATATTCTAACTTTTACAAGTTCTTGTGCATATTTAGAGATTTGACACTTAAGAGACACGTTTTGATCATCCAGTTGCTCAATTTTAGGATCAGAAGATTTTACATGCAATCGGGCGATTTTGTGTTGAAAAATAAGTTGTTGATCGTGAATATCTTTTTGACACCAATTAAGACGGCGTATTGCATTTGAAAGGTCGCTTGACAATCGCTTGTTTTCACAGTTGTCTCGACCAAGCACATTATCGTTCTCAACATTTACCACGAATCAACAAGAGACGCCAGAGATATAATCAAATGCATATGACAAAGAATTCACTAGCACAACATTATGGATATCAAAGACATATGACATCTTCCAAGAGTCGATCAACATCTTTCTCAACAGCTTTTACGCTTAGTATTAGAAATGGATGTTTCGTTTTCTGAAAATGACCTTCATTAGTCCAAGTTCCTTATGAAAGTCCCTTTCCCAAGACAAGGCACAACTTTTCAAATTTTAACATTCTAAAAGATTTTTCCAAAAATGTCTCTTTGTTCTCGCGCTGAGGCGATTGAAAGTGTTGAACTTTGATTCTGTAATGATATTCTATCTCATGTTGTAAATTTTGAGGTCACCATGAAAATGTCAAAATATCGAGAATTTTATTTTCGTGTTTTGAAGTTTACTTCACCGATGGAAGGTAAAGGACCATAAATTTGTGCATAATCTGGTTGGGGATTAACATTAGAAGACCTGTGTGTTTTATGATTACCCTTGGTGTGTTAGAAGAACTGGCGGTGTGACTAAAGTGACTGCTTTTGAATAGTTAAAAGGTTTGTTGTAAACAACTTTTTCTAATTTTGACCGACTCGCCTTCTCGCATCTAATTCCTCTTGACGCATGATATTCAACAACGCTCATAAATGTAATTATCAATTTTATATTCTGCGACCGGAAACTTCGTGATTTGGTTGGAATGCTTTGGTTGAAAGCTTAGGTTTGTAATCGCAAGATTCGTCCATATCCATTTGATTTGGTTTTAAAGTAAACTTTTCAATGGTTGTGACCGACTCGCCATGTTTATAAACAACACTTTTAAACTCTTTAAGTTTGTTTTGCAAGCCGATGATTTCTTCAAGATGATCATCTATTCGTTTCGTTGAATGCTTTTTGTATGCAGAGAACTGTTTTTGACAAGTTAACAACTCAGCCTTAGCTTTTTTATTTTCCAAGGTGAGAGCGTTAATTTGCTTTTTATGTTCATGTCGTTTTGTTCTATTTCGTAACAAAGCATTCTTCAAGCGCTAGATCAATGACTGCCTTTCTAAATATTTTCGCTTTGATAAGATTTGGCAAAGGCCGCTTCAAAACCGCTTTTCTTTTCTTGAGTTTTGAAAAGTTGAGTTGCTTTGTAAACATTCAAAATCCTTGGTTAACAAAGGCATTTTGCATTTTAAGTCCTAATTAATGGCATGACATTTTTCCACTATGGTCTGTTGGTCTTGTATTAAACGAGCAAAACTAGATGAGGCAAAAGTTCGCGGTTCAACGTGAGTCTCAACATGATCATTACTGAGATCTTCATTATAACCACGCGAGTCAATTTGATTATCAAGGAAACCTTGGTTATCTTGATCGCCAAATATAACTACGGGGTCTATTTGAAAATCGCCAATTAGATGGATGGCCCATTTTGAACTTTCTGAGCCTTGCCGGATTCGATGTTGGCGGAGATATGAGATCGTAGATAAATATTGTTTGTTCGGTACCGAGACAAGCCAGTGTCATATAACGGGCCCCTGGTCACTCATGTATAACTCATGCATATTAGCAATCAATCAACATAAATGCATTGGCAGCAAGTCCTCCATATCATCATCCGAGTAAGATTTTCCATAAAGCTCGTTTTTGTCCGTGAGAGTTCCACCATCTTCATCCTTAAGAGAAGAAGAGCCTTTGAAATAAGCACTTCTAGTCCTGGCTTTGGGCATGCATTAGCCAGTGTCCCTTCTCATTGCAGTGTAGCATCAAGACCATTCAACCCCTTCTGAGCATTTCCTTGTTCCACCACTTGAGCTCTGTTGTTATTCCTACCCATAGCATTAAACCGTGACCACCATCCTCCGACTCACCATAACCACGATTCCGAACTTCAACTCGCCCATTGTCACAAATTTTGAGTCCTTGTATTAGATGAGGAACGAATACGGTTGTTGGATTTGTTGGTATAACGACTAAAGGCATTAGCAATCATAGCAAATCCTTGTTGCTGGCTTCAAACGGATCAGATTCCCTCATTAGCATCACCGGACTTGAGCATTGTTGTTGTTGTATGGAACCAATTGAGTTTGTTGAGATTGAGTACGCTGGGATTATGTGGTGTGATTGTAGCAGTTGGTTGAGTTGGGTTGACGAGAATAACTGCTTTGGACATATAAGGCAAGTTGTTGATTTTCCGGATGTGTCGGTGGAGCAATTTGAGTACGGAGAATCCTTTCCCTATCAACTTCCTTTTCATGAGGCTTCAAGTAATCGTACAATAATCCATATGTAGACGATGCATGTTTTTCGCTTGACGGAGAAAAATGACATACTTCTCCCATTCAAGACCAAGACTACTCAAGAACTTAGTATTCACTGCGATTCTTGGCATGATGATGTTGTGTTTTTCCAAATCATTGATGATGTCCAAAACGTGATGATAGACTCTAGTGTCTCTCCAAGTTCAATCATGAAGTGTTCATAAGCCAAGTAAATTTTGATTCCAAGTCTTCCCCGATTGAGTACAGATCCTTCCATAAGAGATAATATGATCCCACATTTTGTTTGTAGTCTTTTGAGCATCAACACTACGAAGAATTAGGTTTGGTAATCCTAAGAGGATATATTCCATTGCAAGTTCATCCGCCTCATAGTGTAGAAGTTCTTGAGGATTCAAGTCCGCAATGAGAGTAATGTTCGTTTGTTCATCTCTTGGTGGAATGGCATTTAGATCTCCTGCACAATGACAAGGCATCTCGGACCTTCCAAGATAACCTTCTTTAAGAACTTTCCATGTGGATTCTTTAGATCACAAAACCTAAAGAACCTTATCACCCATTGATCGTAGTTTCCCCGAGTGAGCATTGAGGTCTATCAAGTGATCCAAACCTCATGAATTGATTGTTGGCTTCTTAAAGCTTTAAACATCTTTGCAAACCAAGTGGGTTCCTTCAATGGTCCTTGATGTTTGATTGAAGTTCATTTGTGTACGGTAGAGCTTGAAGACTTGGTGGTGGTTGAACCATTTGAGGTTGTGGATTTGCAGCAAGTTGTGGAGTATGTTGTTGATTAAATTGTTGTTGATAAATTGCTTGTTGTTGATTCCATTGTTGATGTTGTGGAGTAAGTTGTGGTGGACGTTGAGAATAAGTGTAAGGGAAATAGTTAGAGTATGGTGGTTGTGACATTTTGAAAACTTGTGTTGGTAAAAATGGATCTTTGTAGTCGAATGAACCTTTGTTGATGAAGTATCCTTAGGCGTAGAAATCACAATAGACAAGTAGCACTTATGTGAAAACACCAAAGTTGCAACACTTAGAGGTTACGCGTTGAATTTAGCTTACGCGTAAGTAAGGAAAAGACGCTAAAGTTATGCGTAGACAAAAAGTTAGACGAAAGTTAGCGTAGGATTATCTTCGCGTAAGACTAGGCTTAGGCGTAAGAAAATCTTATGCGAGGATTTCTACGCCGTAGTTTATGTTTATGCGTAATTTTAGGTTTTATCTAAGTGATCTTTTACACTTCACGTGCAAAAAGATATCCAAAGTCGACGATTTTCGTGCTTATCCAAGAAAGAAAACACTGGAGTAAACCACCTAAAAAAGAAGATCAAACCAAGGAAATACTTAAGCGTAGTTTTAGGGTTTTACTACGCGTAGGTTTACCGTGAAAATTGATATTGCTCAAAGATGTTTCTAAACCAGTTTTTGTGTGATAAAATAGCTTTAATAACACCAAAATACACAAAAGTGTGAAACTTGATGAACCAAAACTCTTAAAAAGTATACGCTGTAGAACAATACCCACGGATAAAAACTAGCTCAACAACAATGATCCACGCATAAAGTTTGAAACTTTTTGCCAAAAACAAGTATTTTAACACCTTAAAACGCTGAAAGTACAAGAATCTTGATTAAAAGTGTAAAAACAAGTTTTTAAGCGAACCAAAGAATACGTTGTGTTTACGCGTAAGATCAAAACCAAGAAACTTCAAAACAAAAGTGTACACCCAACTATTTGGCATTGATTCCACCTAGGTCACTAGTTTTACAAACACAAGCTTATAAGAGGGATAGCGATTGAACAAGTTATACACACATACACACGCTAGTAATACAATACTGGCATAAAAGAGAGTGAATGAGTGAATAACTTGAACAACCAACCTTCAAATGAAGGTTTACATAAGGTATTTATAGGAGGAAAGCTAGGGCAACACTCCTAGTTTCCATCCTTTCCTTAATGGACTAAGGCCTAGGCTTATGGGCCTTCTACATAAGCCTAAGGCTAATTGCAAACATAAAGGCCATAGTAAAGCTAACTATTATATATTGATTACAAACACTTGATTATGGTTTAGGAGTGATTCCAACAACTAACTAACAAATAAAGTAATAAAAGATATGTCTACGAGCTAACTTAAGCTAGATAATAGTTGGGGTAACCGATGCTTTACAATAGAATTTCCAATTCCTAACACCTCCTCCTCCTCTCTGATTTTTCATTTAGTCTTAACAGGCTCAGGAGTCTCTTTAAGTATTCCCTTTCCTTTTCTCTGAGCAGAACCATCACCAGTACTGATCTTTTCATCACCATACTTAATATCATCACCAGTACTAACCTAATCATTACCATATTTAATTCTATTACCACCAGAATCTGCTCTTGCACCACCAATAATAATATCATCACCCGTATTAACATCTGTGAAACCAATATTAATATCTTCACCACTACTATTATCTTCAGTAAAGCTAGACTTAACAACACCACCAGAACTAACAGCCTCTGCATCCAATCTCTTCTTAACCTGTTTCTTTTGACTGAGATCTTTGACCAGAGTTTCAGCTGCTTCTAATCCTTGAGGACTGATGTATGTCTCCTCAGAAGACTTTTCTTGTGTAGGAGTCTTAAAAACTGATTCATCCTCCTTCAAATTCCTCCCCTGTTTGGAAGAATTTTCTGCTTCCTCACCCTCTGAGTCAGTAATATCTATCCCTTTTTGTTTGACAATCCCCTCTAGCGCCTTAACCCTTTTAACCAGTTTCAAAAGTGTTGTTCCCAATGTCTATTTAGTATGCTTCAGGTCCTTCTCCAATCAATCTACCCTTGTAAGAAGTTGTGGAACCAGTTGTAGGAGTGCATTTGTAGATATAGAACTTGGTTCTGGTTCTTGAGTAGGAGTTGGAGGCTGGTTTTGGGGAATAACAGGTGGATCTTCTGCTTCATAAGTTGGAGGTGAAGGTGGTTGAGGTGTTGGTGATCTTTGTTCAAAATCAGGCTCTTTTGGATCTGGTATAGGCTGTGACTGATTTGCAGATGGAACTGATATTGATGGAACTGATGAACCTGCAGGTTCATTAGTAGCAGGCAACATAGCATGCAATAATGGCCTTAGTACACCTTGAAAACCCTTCTCGTATTCCCAAAAAATTTTTGGTTAATTGTACAACCAAATAAGGGTGTTTGCTTTCTTTTTGAACATCTAAAATTATTTGTAGAAATCGAGGGTACATTAAAAACTTTGTTCTGCTTTTCAAATTGGCGACCATGGCATCAAAAATCAATTTTGAAAAATTAAAAATTCTACCAGTGGATAGATATATCAAAGCTGCAGCAAGATTGCTACCAAATTGATCCCATCCACCACTTTTAGAACTCAGACAGTGAAGAATGTGATGCACTAAAAATCTCCATTGGGGTGTAAAGTAACTTTTCCAAAAAGTAAAGGTTCCATCAGTTGGATACTCCATATTACCCATTCCCTGAAAAAGCTCTTCATTTAGCAACATGGAAATCCCTGAGGCATTAGCCAATTGAAGTTGACTTCTGATTGATTCCTTAGTGATTTCATAATCTAAGGTATCAATAGTTGCTCTTAATTCTAGAGTCCCATCAGCAAGAGTTATGGCAGTAACAGTCTGCCAAAACTGTTTGACTAGGGAATCATGGATAGTGGGATTGTGAGTTAAGGCATACCTTATGTGAGTGCTCTTCAATAAAAGTACTACAACTACTTGATTGTGCTTATCAACAAATTTTAATTGAGCTATTCGACAGGCTTCTTTAGAAACCCCACTTGATTGTGCTTATCAACAAATTTTAATTAAGCCATTCTTTAGAGAATTGAAGTACTGATAAGTGAGGCGTATTTAGGGTTAAGTGTTGGTAGTGAGTTTTCATAGGAAGAAAAGATTTTATACTTTACAGATTAATAGGAAGTAAATAAAGGATAAATATGAATTAAAAATAAACACTATCATATATATACTTCTGAGCACCGAAAAGTTAGTAATGGTACTATTTAAACAGTAAAAATTAATTTTCCCTCGACCAGCACTAACGGTAACTTTATTTGCACTACCAGACTTAAAATAGTCAACCAGTATTAAGAATGACATTACCAGATTAACTCAGTACACTTACAAATCACCAGCACATCTTCAAACCATCTTTAATCCTTGAAGATCCTTGCTTTTCCTGGAAAAATTAGTCTAAAACCAAGAAAAATACTACACCTACTTGTTGAAACCCTAATTAATATAAACTACTACCAGTGTTAACTCTAGTGCGGCCAGTTTTAACTACCAGTTTTACCTCTAAACCTATTAGAATTAACTACCAGTTTTAACTCTAACTCTTATTAATACTCCTATTAATTCTACTAATTGTGATACAAACTATACATTTATCCTCCCCTTAAATGTAGCTATGGGTTTATCATTCCAATATTGACCACTAAGAAATTGAATCTTGGTCCATCAAAGGCTTTGGTCAATAAGTCTGTTACATTATTATCATTGTGAATCTTTTCCACCCTAATAAATTTCTTTTCAAATCAATCTCTTATAGAGTGATGCCTGATTTCTATATGCTTAGTCTTTGAGTGGTACACTGGGTTCTTCACTATACAAATAGTGCTTTCATTATCAATGTGGATTATGGTATTCATGAAGTTTAGACCATAATCCAACATTTGATTCTGAATCCACAAGACCTGTCCACAGAAATTTGCAGCAGCTACATACTCAGCTTCAGTTGTTGAGGTAGCCACTATAGTCTGCTTTTTGCACTGCCATGAGATGAGTCTTCTATCAAGGAATTGACAACCACCAGTTGTGGATTTCCTGTCAAGGCTTGCCGTAGCATAGTCACTGTCTGAATAAGCTTCTAGGTCAAAAGATGAGTCTTTAGGATACCATAAGCCCAAATTGGGTTTGCCCTTAAGGTATTTAAAGATCCTCTTCACTGCATGAAGATGTGAAGTCTTTGGTGTCACCTGAAAATGAGAACAAACACAAACTGCATACATAATATCAAAAACGAGAACAAACACAAACTGCATACATAATATCAGGCCTAGAAGTAGTTAAATTCATGAGAGAACCTATCACGGATCTGTATAAGTGAACATCCACATCATTAGCTTCCTCATCCTTTGTTAATGCCACCTTGGTCTCCATTGGTGTTACAGCAGTCTTCACACTTATAAGGTCAAACTTCTTCAGCATCTCAGCAACATACTTGTCTTGAGAAATAAAGAGTCCATATGGCTTCTGTTTAACTTGCAATCCAAGGAAGAATGTGAGCTCACCCATAGAACTCATCTGAAATCTGCCCTTCATCAGGCCTTAAAACTCTTCAAACCAAGACCTTTTTATAGAACCAAAGATGATATCATCTACATAAACCTGCACCAGCATGATATCTTTCTTGTCCTTCTTTATGAATAAGGTCTTGTCAATAGTTCCCCTTTTGTATCCATGCTTCTCAAGGAATGTGGAGAGGGTAGCATACCAAGCTCTCAGAGCTTTATGTAGACCATATAAGGCTTTGATCACTTTATAAACCTTATGTGGATGAGCAGGATCCACAAAAACAGGAGGTTGAGAAACATACACCTCCTTATCAACAGTGTCATACAGAAAAGCACTCTTCACATCCATCTGGTCGACTGTGAAGCCCATATAGGAGGCAAAGGCTAAAAATAACCTGATAGCTTCAATCCTAGCCACAGGAGCAAAAACCTCATCATAATCTATACCCTCCTCCTGTCTGTAACCTTGGGACACCAATCTAGCCTTATTTCTAACCACCACTCCTCTTTCATCTCTCTTGTTCTTGTAGACCCATTTAGAACCAATACCCTTTACACCATGAGGTAGATCTACAAGAACCCACACCTTTTACAGCTTAAACTGCAACAGCTCCTCTTGCATTGCTTCAACCCTACTTTCATCTACAAGAGCATTAGTGATTTTTGTGGGTTCCTTTTGATAAAGGAAGCATGCAAATAAACAGTGTTGTTGATCTTTGTGATTGTTCCTTTGCTACTTCTGTATAAAACTGAAAAGTGCATGAGCTCCAGATTATTGCTGCACTTTGCCTCTATTCTGGACAGCTGACTTAGGATCACCAAGTATTTGACTATGTGGATGAATGTTGTGAATCCTAAGTGTAGGAACGGGACTAACATCTATCTCTGAAGGTAGATTGTTGAATACAGTAACCACACCTTCTTTAACATAAGAAGCTTCATCAAAGATCCCTTCAGTAGGCTTATCCAAAATGTTTGGTTCTGGCATTGCTGATTCATCAAAATCATCGTTAGACTTGCCAGAATTAACAGAATCACTACTAGTATTAACTGTGTAAGTACTGGTAGCCTTAGTTTCATGTAGTGGTGGATCAGGCTTGCCAGTATTAACAGTTGCACTACCAGTATTAACTGTGTGAGTACTGGTAGCCTTGAATATAGGTACTGGCCTGAGATGCTTTTGAGCAATTGCATCCAATTCCCTTTTAAAAGCCAGAATAGCATCTGAATCACCAGTAGGAGAAGCTTCTTTCTCTTGTAACTGAACCTCTGCATCCAATTCCTTTTTAAAATCCAAAATAGCATCTGAATCGCCAGAATAGTATCTTTCTTCTTTGGAGTAACAGCAGATTTCTTTGTTCTAATTAACTATAGAATGCTGGACTGCTGTAGACACAACAACAAGCTCCTCATTATCTTCTTCTTCCTCAGGAGCATGAGTACCTGAAATGTTAGTTACTTTGTAACTGAACCTCTGCATCCAATTCCTTTTTAAAATCCAAAATAGCATCTGAATCGCCAGAATAGTATCTTTCTTCTTTGGAGTAACAGAAGATTTCTTTGTTCTAGTTTTAACTATAGAATGCTGGACTGCTGTAGACACAACAACAAGCTCCTCATTATCTTCTTCTTCCTCAGGAGCATGAGTACCTGAAATGTTAGTTACTTCAGATGAACCTGTATGTTGGTTAGCTTAATTTTCCAAAGATACAGGAATATAGTTCATAGAATCAGTTAGATAATCTAAATCAAACATCTATCTATTACCTGCTCCTTTCACATTAGGTTTTCCTCAAGAAATTTAACATGGAGGTTCACCTCTACTCTTATTGTCACCAAATTGTATACCCTATAGGCCTTACTATTTAGTGAGAATCCTAGTAAGAAACCCTCATCAGATTTGCCATCAAACTTACCAAGCACACTGAGAGTATCTAAGATGATAACATGGCACACAAGTTCTTATGTAGCTAATAATAGGTTTATGGCCAAATAAAAGCTCATAAAGAGTTTTGTACTGAGGTTTGGTCACCCTTACCCTATTGAATATATAGCAAGCACAACTAAAAACTTCAGCCCAAAAAGTTGTTGGTAAGAGTGAGTCAGCTAACATAGTCTTAGCTGCCTCAATTAGGGTCATGTTCATCCTTTCTGCAACTCCATTCTACTGTGGAGTCCTAGCATTACTATACTCTTGCTTTATTCCCTTGTCCCCACAAAATTCAAGCATATTTCTATTCTTAAATTCAGTGCCATTATCTGATCTAATAATTTTAAGCCTATGGTTAAGCTGGTTTTCTATCTGCCTAATAAAGGTCTGAAGGATGCCTGTTGTTTCATCCCTTGGTAGATAAGAAGAAAACCCAACAAAACCTGGTACACTCATCAGTAAAAACAAGGCAATAACTAGCATGGTTAATGCTTTTCAAAGAAGTTGGCCCAAAAAGGTCCATATGCAAGGTGTGTAAAGGCTCAGAAATGGTTCTTTCTAATTTGGCCTTGCAAGATGCCCTATGCTGCTTTCCATTATGACATGCAACACATGAATGGTTATTTTTGAAAACCTTGGAAGGTAGACATCTTACAAGGTTTCCCTTCACAAGTTTGTTTAGATATTTAAAATTTATATGACCCAACCTTCTGTGCCATAATTTAGATTCATCAATAGTGGCTTTTGCAATCAAATAGGCAAAACCTTTAGCAGGTTCAGGTCTCTTCATATCAAAACTATACATATTGTGTTTCCTAGGGACCCTTAGGAGTATCTGATTTTTATCAGGCATCTTAAAGTCAGAAGTCAACACAAAAAATTCAGTCTCAGTAAAAAGAACCTTATGCTGCTTATCACATATTTGTGATATGTAGAAAAGATTAAAACGGCCTAGTTCTCTTACAAAAGACACACTATCAAACTCTAAATTACCAACCTTGATTCTACCTGTGAAAATGTAAAGGGGGTGAATACGTTTCTGTTTCAAACTTAAAACTTTTGTATCAAATATAGTATAAACCATTGCACTTGCAAATCTTGACGCGAGGATGCATTTAACGCATTACGGCATGTAAGGCCAACCCATTAATATCACATAAGATTCCGCAAGATTAATGGTTCATTATAAATCAAGTTTCACCATTATTAGTCCGGTTGCTTTTTCTTGATCAAGCGTGTCGTAATATGTAAAGTGTTAAATATAGTTTATGACTATATGAAAGACCAAGTATGTATCACAAACATAGACATCAACCACATAGAAAATAAACAATGTAATGCAAGAATAAACGTAAAGCGATAAGTAAAAGGATAGACAAACCAACACGAGGATTTATAGTGGTTCGGCTACAAGGACACCTTCCTTGCCCTACTCCACTCCCCGAGTCACCTACTCGAGAGTTCGTAATCACTACACGACACTAACTCCTTATGGCGGAGAATCCTTCACAACGTCGCCTACTCTTTTTCCGGTACTAGGCTAACCACCGGGTTCTTTCACTCCAAGGTGAACCACACCTATCACAACGTCGCCTACCCTTTATTAGGTACTAGGCTAAGCACCTAGTTCTTTTACACCAAGGTGAACTACACCTATCACAATGTCGCCTACAGTTTATTAGGTACTAGGCTTAGCACCTAGTTCCATTATGGAGGAACTACTACCCATCACAACACAACACCTAATCTCAAGGAGATCTACTCCTTGTTACAACACCATCAAGGATATCACCATCCTTGGATCCAATACTACTCTATCTTGTACATCGAAACACACCATATCGAATGTACACCCTAGGCATCTTTCACTAATGCCATTGACATGATCCTTCAGCACCTTTCACTAATGCCTTCAACACGGATCTTTGACACTCTTCACTAGTGCCCTTGACACATCTATGACACCCGTTATGTTTTGTGGCCCAACATAACAACCTTGTGTTTTATGGCATAAACACATAAACCATCTAGTCTAGTCATAGATACAAGAATATGATATTAGACATTATCAAAGACAATGTGTCTAATCGATATGAAATCCTAGACTAAACATCAAGAACCCAAAGCATGATGTAGTTAGTCTTCTATGAATGAAGATGACAAGTTTCTAAAGCTTGTTGTAGAAGATCTTCATGTGCTTGTATCTTATGATGGGTGATCACTTCAGTAGGTAAGGAAGCAAGATCTCTAAGCTTGCTTTGGAGGATCACTTCGGGAGTATGCTTACAACTAATGAAAGTTAGAAGCATTATGATCATATGAGATGTGGGTGGTTTACATGTTTTCTAATGATCTAACTATCCTCTAAATGGTGGAGAGAAACTATGTGTGAAAGTGTGTGGAACAATGAAGAAATGGCTCACTATTTATAAAAGAAATCTAGCCACTATTCCCCGGATCCCATGGATCCCTCCCTTGAGGGATCCGTCCAGTGTATTACTGGGGATCCGTGGGACGCTCCCTTCTACCCATGGGTTTTGGGTCATGGATCATGGGTTATGGGTTAGGGGTACCAAGTAGATTCAATATATCTATAAGATGCAATGTATCTAGTCCATGGTTTTGAGTGCCCACCGAGCGTACAATGTATCTAGACATTGGGTATGGGTCATGGGTTATGGGTACCAAGTAGATTTAATGTACCTACAAGATGAAATGCATCTAGTCCGTGGTTTTAAACGCTCACCAAGGTATAATATATCTAGACATTAGATATGGGTTATGGACTTTGGGTTTTACCCAACTACATTCAATGTATTTGGTCAATGGGTCAAATACTTAAGTTTTCTACCCATGTATATTACCTCTTATAATATATACTAGTTATGTATATATTTACCCAATATGTAAACACTAGTTGTTATACATAAACTATTTAACTAAATATGTTTTAATTGTTTGTTGGGGGTTTGATCATAACGCAACATAACAAACATGTACGAACTTGTGTTGTAGCATACAAGGACTTGAGTCGTCGAGAGGTGTTGAGACAATATATAATTACAAGTAACTTATACATTTTACGTTATGTATTACAAGTTACATGTTTGTCATCAACAAAACAAATGAGAATGTATAGATTAAATATCGTAATATTTGCACTAACAATCTCCCCCTTTTTGATGATGACAAAATAAATGTAAATGTAATAGATAGGTAAAATGTCAAAGTTACTTGTGTCCGTACTTCCTATACATTACCTTCTCCGTTTACACTCTTCTCCCCCTTTTGTCAAAACAAAAAGGGTGTGTCCTTTAACCTTAATTTCTCCCAAGAATGGCGAGTTTGCATCATCCCTAGTGAAGTTAAAAGAAAAAAAAAACACCTTATTGCTCAAATTGGCACACCACGCCAATACCTTCAACACGAAACACTAATGACGAAGCTTAGCAACTCATGATGTTGAGCTTGCACGTCTTCAAAAGGTGGTGATCTCGCCTTTAAGAGGAACCTAGAGAATCACAAAAAAAAAAGAGAAAGATCATTTGAATTATAACCATTATTGCCAACGGCTCAATGGATCAAATTTTTGAGGCTTAACCTACATCAAGGTTAGTGTTAAGAAGAAAAGAAAAGGAAAAATATATGATGAGAAAGAAATCTCCCTTTTGTTGAAACATAAAGGAATTTTGAAAAATGAATGTGTGCATGCTCCCCTTGATCGGCTGTCCCCTGTTAAGGGCGTCAAGTATTTTAGGAAGGCTAAGACGAAAGTATTGCAAAATTTGCAATGTTTTGTTTGACGAAAACCCCCCCTTTATTAAGAGCGTCAAGTTCTCCTAGTGTGTTTTGAAAATCTACAAAACAAAAAGTTAGTGCAAATTATATTCGCCCTTGGACGCGAGTAAGTCATATGATGCACTTTGTAAAAGCTCGACCTTGGCCTCAGCTTGAGGCGTAAGAAGAACCTACAAAAAAAATGTAAAATTTCGACCATAAATAGACGAGAATCCCATACACATCAAAGTGTATATGTATGAACCTACAAAGAAAGGATTAGTGTCAAAAAGAGAATAATCCTACTACTTGCATCATCATGGTTGGTTTAGAGGTTGTAAGGTTTGTTCAAGGTAAGAAAAAAATGTGCTTAGGGATGAGACACATTTCATTATGAAATTCACTTGGCTTTTGACAACATAGATGTTTGTGGAGGATGGTTGAGCGACTATGAATTGTAGTGGTAGTGAGACACTTGTAGGATGTGGTTGACACAAGTAGCTTGTGGTTTGAGATTGTGGTTGACACAAGTAGGATGTGGTAGAACATGAAACATACTTCATCATGTAGTTCATGAACTAGACCTTGGACACGGTGATGAAAGGTATCAAGGTGAATCTTTGACTTGGTTGATGACTCAATAGAGGTGGTAAACATGATGACTTTGTGATTAGTGATAAAAGTGGAGTAAGATGGTTAGGATGATGCAAGATTAGAAATAACAAAAAAAATGTACGAATGAGCACAACTTGACTTGATGATGAAATCGACTATTGTCATCCTACAAGAATCCAAAAGAGTTAGTAAAAAGGAAAACATTTATACCAATGGATAAATTATTCACATAAAATCATGAAACAAAAAGGAAGAACACGTAAAGACTCATATAAATGCAACTCATTTATAAACATATAGGAAACAAATAATCCTAAGTGTTGAACAAGTGCTTGTGTGGGAAAAAGGAAATTTGAAATGATTATCTAAAGAGATAAAGTTCCTACTGTTCCACGGTTCCACCGGTTCCCTCACTAGAGGGATCCGGCTAGCTTAAGTCTAGGGATCCAGCTAACATATGAGGTGAAAAAGAGGTGATTGGGTTCTATCAAGGTCTAGTACCTACATATCCTAAGTTACTCAGTCTCTTAATTGTCTTACATGAAGATGGACTTAAATGATCAAGAGAAAATGATTGATGGTAACTAATGGTTTTTACAGCAAGCACACATGTATACACGTTAAGCAAAGCAAGGAGAGCATGTAGAGATCACATATAGGCAATCAAATGAGATCGAGCTCACAAATAACACAAAGGTTTAGCAAACTTAACAAGCACTATTCAAGAAGCCTAAAACAAATTTACGGTCTAGATTAGTAAATCATTTACACTAACAATGATATGCAAGGTATGTGTCTTGAAAGAAAAGATCACATGATGGTGTTCAAGACAAAAGAGTTGTGAGGTGCTAGTTTAGGACAACATAGTAATTACGGATGATGATTAGCGTACAATGAGCTTCGTCCATGAAGTCATGTAGTTCTTCTCGATCAAAGCAAGATAATCGTTTGATGAGGAAAGTGGTTGTGATTAACTAAAAGAAAAATTAATTTTACAACTTGTTTGATTAGTAATCTTAAGACAATGCAAAGTATTTCCATTGTAAACTTACTTTAGGAAAACATAGGAGTATAAATTTCCCAAGTGAGAGAATGAATATGAGACTATTACTAGCGGTGCTCAATTACGGCTAAACACGACCATTTTTACGGGTGATTCCACATACCCAACTTCTATCAGGGAAGCAATTCAACCGTTAGGTCAAATTGAGTTTCAAGTGCAATAAGTTCTCCAGTATTCATTCTCAAGTTAGAAAAATTTATATACCTACAATGGCCTATCGAAGAGTAACAATGATGATACTTTGCTTAGTTTAATATTATACTTGAGACAACTAAGGTGACGAAGGTGTCATGTTAAAAATAAATTTAAAAATTGTCCATATGGTGAACAACAAAAAATGGTTGGATGAGCTAGTTCAACATATGTTGTTGGAAAGCTTGAGTTTGGACTTTCGGATACGAAAAATTATATTTGCATTGCAAAATAATTTACTTGAGTATATCGGATGAAATAATCAAGTTGTCAATCCTACTATGAAGCTTGGAAAGTGATCATGAAAAGGAAAATGGGAGAGTACATCATCAACACAAGTGTAGGTTATGATCCGATGTACATTCTTGTTGTTTTTAAAAAACGATACAAGAACAAAAGAAATCATATAAGCACATAAAACATTTATGTTGCACACATGACAAACTCAATCAAAGATCCATTTAGTGTGTTATATGTTTTAAACATTTTTCAACTTATATGACTTATCTAAGTATCTAAACTAACATTTTCGACACAACTAGATGTTATCCCAAACACTCCTTCAAATAGCACATTGATTAGTAGAATATTACTAAATCGACAAACAAGAGAATGAATAGCAAGGTAAGGAAAACACATATGTTATTCAATCAAACAAGCAAAAAAGCTATTTGAGATAAGCAAATAATCAAGTAATGCAAAGAAGACAATTTATCATTTAGCATAGCATACGAAAGTTCTTTTCATCGCTTTGTGTTAAATACAAACATGTATACCAAGCTTGATTAGTTTCTTTTATATTTATAAATATGATCAAAACCTTAATTTCAAAAGAGGACACATTGTTATTCAAAAGTGAAAACACCCGTCTCCAATTAGATCAAAAGTTTGTGCAAAAGTTATGACCGAAAAATGACTTTCTATTATAAATCAATGATTCTGTAAATTATTGTTTTGAATCAGTTTATGAAATCTTTTTTAAATGAAAGTAGACTTAAATACCTTTAAAACGATAGGTGGCACGACTTCTAACGACTTACGGTTAATTAGTTATGAATTTTGAAATTCGCAAAAACTGTCTTCTTTACCACGGATCCCACGGATCCCTTGCTTGAGGGATCCGTCCAGTGTAACCCGAGGGATCCGCGGATCTGACACAGAATTACAAAAATGCACGTTTTGACCGGACGAAAAGGTTTAACCTTTGTAGACTTTTTGGTGAAGTTATATTATCCATTTTTACCTTTATTCAAGCTTGATTAACAAGATATCTAACAACAAAACTTCAAAGAGAAAAAAAATCAACAAAGCACTTTTCATATTATGCTTGACTTCACCAAAAATTTGATACAAGGACCTTACTCATTTTGAAAACCATTTGTTTTAAAAACTAGAGCCAACCCTCTCTAATACCAATTGTGAAAACGTAGAGGGGGGAGGGTGAATACGTTTCTGTTTCAAACTTAAAACTTTTGTATCAAATATAGTATAAACCATTGCACTTGCAAGTCTCGACGCGAGGATGCATTTAACGCATTACAGCATGTAAGGTCAACCCCTTAATATCACATAAGATTCCGCAAGATTAATGGTTCATTATAAATCAAGTTTCACGATTATTAGTCCGGTGCTTTTCTTGATCAAGCTTGTCATAATATGTAAAGTGTTAAATATAGTTTGTGACTATATGAAATACCAAGTATGTATCACAAACATAGACATCAACCACATAGAAAATAAACAATGTAATGCAAGAATAAACATAAAGCGATAAGTAAAAGGATAGACAAACCAACACGAGGATTTATCGTGGTTCGGCTACAAGGACACCTTCCTTGCCCTACTCCACTCCCCGAGTCACCTACTCGAGAGTTCGTAATCACCACACGACACCAACTCCTTATGGCGGAGAAGCCTTCACAACGTCGCCTACTCTTTTTCCGGTACTAGGCTAACCACCGGGTTCTTTCACTCCAAGGTGAACCACACCTATCACAACGTCGCCTAACCTTTATTAGGTACTAGGCTAAGCACCTAGTACTTTTATACCAAGTTGAACTACACCTATCACAACGTCGCCTACCCTTTATTAGGTACTAGGCTAAGCACCTAGTCCACTATGGAGGAACTACTACCCATCACAACACAACACCTAATCTCAGGGAGATCTACTCCTTGTTACAACACCATCAAGGATATCACCATCCTTGGATCCAATACTACTCTATCTTGTACATCGAAACACACCATATCGAATGTACACCCTAGGCATCTTTCACTAATGCCATTGACACGATCCTTCAGCACCTTTCACTAATGACTTCAACACGGATCTTCGACACTCTTCAATAATTCCTTTGACACATCTATGACACCCGTTATGTTTTGTGGCCCAACATAACAAACCTTGTGTTTTATGGCACAAACACATAAACCATCTAGTCTAGTCATAGATACAAGAATATGATACTAGACATTATCAAGGACAATGTGTCTAATGGATATGAAATCCTAGACTAAACATCAAGAACCCAAAGCATGATGTAGTTAGTCTTCTATGAATGAAGATGACAAGTTTCCCAAGCTTGTTGTGGAAGATCTTCATGTGCTTGTATCTTGTGATGGGTGATCACTTCAGTAGGTAAGGAAGCAAGATCTCTAAGCTTGCTTTGGAGGATCACTTCGGAAGTATGCTTACAATAAATGAAAGTTAGAAGCATTATGATCATATGAGATGAGGGTGGTTTACATTTTTCCTAATGATCTAACTATCCTATAAATGGTGGACAGAAACTATATGTGAAAGTGTGTGGAACAATGAAGAAATGGCTCACTATTTATAGAAGAAAACTAGCCACTGTTCCCCGGATCCCACGGATCCCTCCCTTGAGGGATCCGTCGAGTGTATTACTGGGGATCCGTGGGACGCTCCCTTTTACCCATGGGTTTTGGGTCATGAGTCATGGGTTATGGGTTATGGGTACCAAGTAGATTCAATGTATCTATAAGATGCAATGTATCTAGTCCATGGTTTTGAGTGCCCACCAAGGGTACAATGTATGTAGACATTGGGTATGGGTCATGGGTTATGGGTACCAAGTAGATTTAATGTATCTACAAGATGCAATGCAACTAGTCCATGGTTTTGAGTGCTCACCAAGGTAAAATGTATCTAGACATTGGGTATGGGTTATGGACTTTTGGTTTTACCCAACTACATTCAATGTATTTGGTCAATGGGTCAAATACTTAAGTTTTCTACCCATTTATATTACCCTTTATAATATATACTAGTTATGTATATATTTACCCAAAATGTAAACACTAGTTGTTATACATAAACTATTTAACTAAACATGTTTTAATGGTTTGTTGGGGGTTTGATCATAACACAACATAACAAACATGTACGAACCTTTGTTGTAGCATATAAGGACTTGAGTCGTCGAGAGGTGTTGAGACAATATATAACTACAAGTAACTTATACATTTTACGTTATGTATTACAAGTTACATGTTTGTCATCAACGAAACAAATGAGAATTTATAGATTAAATATCGTAATATTTGCACTAACACTACCTTTACCAGAAATGTAGCCTTTGCTACCTCCAAAAGTAACATAACCACCTTTGAATTCTTCAAAGTCGTCCATGTGATCCTTGTTACCAGTCATGTACCCAGAGCATCCACTGTCAAATATGCCTCTATCTCCCATGTTCATGAAAGGATGCCCCACACACAAAAGAGATTATTCTTTGGGACCCAAACCTGTACAGGCTTGGGTCTGCCTTGTGGACCTATGGAATTCACAGTATTAACAGAAAAGGGTCCACTATTACTATCGGAGTTTGGTCTATGACTCTAATTATAACCTACTGAGGCCTTAACAATAGTTCCCCCATTTCCCTTTACAGCATAAGATTTAAATATTTTTGTTGCATTATTAACAATGGGTCTTCTCATAGGTGGATGTGATTTAGCAAAATTTCTTCTGTGATTGAATACATTCACCTAGGATGAGGTACTGGTAGATACTGGTTGTTTATTTCTAAATTGAATTAACATTTGCACAACCAGAATTAACTTTAGGCATACCAAAACTAATATTTTTCCTAACATAATTAATGTTCGTACCAGTACTCATTTTTGGTATAACAGAATTAACACTTGAACTACCAGTATTAATCAGAACTGGTCTAGGGACAAACTGATTTGCATGATTAACTCTGTTTACATTGTTCCATACTGGTCTAACCATCCTGATGCAGGTTTTAATATTTGCATGATGAACTACCAGGTTTTATTATTTAGAGTGTCTGTTTACCTATGGTCCACCTTATGCACTCACGTGCAGTGTACCCGGTCGTGTGTAGTGTTGTATTCGGTAAAATTGAGGTCATCCCAAGAGCTATGTGAGCGGATTCTAATTAAGTCTAGGTGTCACTGGTTTTTAACTGGTTTTAAGATTGAAATGAGTATTAAACTAATAACAAGAAATAAACGCATAAAATAAAGAGATTTGTGATCAATAGAGGTAAAGTGTGCTAACATAATTACTTATCCTATCATGTAATGTTCGCATTTTACTACTTCCAATTGATTCAAGTGGGGGTTAAAGTCGCTAGGACAACATTTGGTCAGTTCGTCCTAACCTATTGGCAGAGGAAGGGTCGTCAGTTGGTCAATTCTTACCCTCCCCAACTCTACCTAACTACTTAGGGTCAGTTGGTCAATTCTTCTAAGCAACTAGATACGACCGCCATTCAAAACTACCGAAGCTAGGTTAGCTACCAATGAACTATGCATGCATACACTAGAAACAATTATACGGAAGCATGAAAACATAAACAAAACATTTCAAGGAATCATAACTAGGCTAGCACCAAGGTGCTTAGCCGATCATATTAAATGAAACAAAAGATTCAATGTTTAACATAATGAAATACATGAATCGAAAGTAAAAGATAAAATAATCGCTAATGCTTATCGTTAGGGAGTGATTTCTCCCTTGGAGATGGCTCTGTATGCTCCGAAAGATCTGCCTTTGGAACCCTCTTCATGTTCTCTGCTTTCTAGTTGTGAGTGGATGATGTGAAATGTAGAAATTAGGGCTGGTATTTATAGGCACAATCTAGTTACGGCGTAACTAGAGTTGAGAGTTACGCCATGATGCAGGTTTTACTGACCAGGTTTTAATATTTATATGTTTCTCGTTTACCTATGGTCCACCCTATGCACTAACGAGCAGTGTACCCGGTCGTGTGTAGTGTAGTAATCGGTAAAACCAAGGTCGTCCCAGGAGCTATGTGAGCAGATTCTAATTATGTCTAATTGTCACTGGTTTTAATGGTATATGGTTGAAATGATTAATTAACTAATAAAACAAGAAATGAAAGAAAGCAAATAAATGTAGAGGTTGTGATCAATAGAGGTAAAGTGTGCTAACCTAGTTACTCATCCTATCATGTTATGTTCACGTCTAACTACTTCCAATTGATTCAAGTAGGGGTTTAGGTCGCTAGGACAACATTTGGTTAGTTCGTCATAACCTATCAGCAAAGGCTTCCACCGGAGATCAAGCTACTACCCTTGAAGGTCCAGTTGTTTTTAGTCCCCTAAGCCAAGTCATTAAGTTCCGCTACATGAAATATTCATAACAATGAGTAAACAGGCGCTTGCATCTTAGACACTCATCCCTAACTTCTTAAGTTCATCCAAACGGCAGGTGATCATTTGGTCAGTTCGCACAAGCGAAGAAGGGTCGTCAGTTCGTCAATTCTTACCCTTCCCACTCATTCTACCTACTTAGGGTCAGTTGGTCAATTCTCATAAGAAACTAGACACTACCGCCATTCAAAACTATCGAAACAAGGGTCGCTACCAACGAACTATGCATGCATACACTAGAAACAATTATACGAAAGCAATGTAAATGTAAACACAACAATCAAGGAATCATAACTAGGCTAGCACCAAAGGTGCTTAGCCGATCATATTAAAAGAAACAATCAATTCAATGTTTAACAAATTGAAATACATGAATTGAAAATAAAAGAAAAGATAATCGCTAATGCTTATCGTTAGGGAGTGATTTCTCCCTTAGAGATGGCTCTGTATGCTCTTCAAGATCTGCCTTCGGACCCCTACTCACGTTCTCTGATTCTTGGTGTGGATTGAATGATGTGAAATGCAGAATTTAGGGCTTGTATTTATAGACAAGATCTAGTTACGGCGTAACTTAAGTTGAGAGTTACGCCGTAACCTTAATATCTTTCATAATAATGCTCTCGTAATGGCTGGTTACGGCGTAATACATGGGATGAGTTACGCCGTATTTTCAATACAGGTTACAAGTGACATGATTACGCCGTAATCGTTGGAAGGAGTTACGGCGTAGCTTATAGCGGCATGGAACATCTTTTGACCTAATGGGTTATGGCGTAATCCTTAGTGGGAGTTACGCCATAATTTGTTGCTTAGCTAGCCTTCTGAGTCACGCATTAGCTATGGCGTAATGTGAGAGTGGAGTTACGCCGTAGCTTCATCACAGTGGGCATACTATCATAAATCTCTTATAAAATCTCCAAACCCACGTCTCTTTAGCTCCAATGCTCATAATTTACCTGAAAGTGAAATATAAAGGAAAAGAAGCATAAATCCATGTAAATGATATAAAATACGAGCATTATTGGGGGAAATTGACACTTAATATTCAGGACTAGTTGATCTTATCAAATATCCCCCTACTTGAACTCTACTTGCCCTCAAGTAGACCTTACTAGATAAATTTCTAAAAATATATCTCCCATTACCTGGAAAATATAAGTTTAAAAATCCCTTATGCTAGAATAAAACAAAGCCAAACTCAAAATCTCTCAACCAATCTAAGTGTCAATTTTGGGGTGATCACTCAAAGCACAGTCATAGCATGTATTCTATCATAAGCTTGGCAGTTACACAAATCTCCACCACTAGAGTTAAGGACTAAACAATTCTCGAAGGCAATATGGGTAGACACCGACATGAAAGGGTAGTGAATCGTCATTACTAATATGTCACGGCGAAGTGGAAAAAATCAATGATACATGACCAAATCCATGGCCAAGACACCAAAGATTGCTCGCTTCATCACCTAGACACGCTTCATGACTAAAGGGTAGGATAAGACATGGGATATAATTGGTGTAAATAAAAAATAACAAGTAAATAGTCTAAACCTATAACCAAGTCATCACCGTTTACCGTTCTTCCAAAGTTCAAGTTTCAAGGCTAAGAAACCGGATCATGATATTCTAAGTAGATGTGCCATTAGCGGACGTCATGATGGCACATTACTTGTTCTTCAACTGTTGGCGCAATGTTTACCAACTTCATTATTTAAATGTGACCTAGGTGGCCTCCTCGATACTAAGTCTTTGATGAGCTCTTAAGCATAGTTCTTATAACTTTGCACTTTACAATAAACAAATAACTACAACTATTTTTTTTTTTTGGAATCATTTTTTGTTTTTTCATAACTAAACATAACATCCCCCCACTTAAGATGAACATAACATGAGAATCTGGGGGGTCTTCAATGATCTTCAAATATATGTCTTTGACGAAAGCGTGATTTTCGAACGTCTCTACTTGAACCTTGAACTTAGGCAAACAATGACTTCCCGATCACAAATTAAGACTACACGGTAGGCTAAGGTGAATGGGTTTATCGAAACATATATATTGGGTGATCAAAATGAAAGGAATGGCTGAGACGGGTGTATCTAGGGGTATCTTGCACTAAAGGTGAGTGCAACAAAAGGGTTTAACCTGCAGGTTAAGAAGTCGAGGTGACTAATCGATAGACACACAAAGATAGGCTGTTTGGGTGATAATCCAATAATATTGCCTTCTTAAACTGAATATTCCAAATATATTAAGCAAACTCAACATACCTCGTCTATGGTCTCGAAATGATACAAAGGCTAAGTTCTAAATTTTACAAGCTACCGGCACACTCATAATTTGGTGGATTTGGATAAATAATTGGAAACGGATAAGGCTAATCTCACCATATAATATCAAGGGTTATAATGTACTCGGCTAAGTTCTAATCTAGTTAGGTTAAGAAAAACATGTCAAAATTTTAAAAATGGCATAATTTTTCAAAATAAATAGAAAAACGAGGGAAATAAAGTTCAAGAGATAATTCTACTCCCGTCCCCCCACTTGAAATGTACAAAGTTCCTTTTGTACTAAACGTTAAATAAAGGTGAAGAGAAAGTAGAATTAGAGCGAGAACTTCCCTGAAATTCGCTCCTAAAAGAAAGAAGGCTCACGAAAAGAATCGTGCCTTCGCTTAAGCATCCACGAGAAAACTTCATTCCCTGAAATCACACTACCAACAACCAAAATTCTTAAAAAGAAAAAGAAAAACGAAAAGAAATCTAAATCACTTTCATAGGAATCATGGTTGCATTTAGTGTATGCAACAAGCCTTTTAAACCACTTGGTGTCCCAAGTGGACGAGTGTAGTCTCGTGAGTGCTTACAGGGAACATACCCAAAAAGTTAATTTAAAAACTAATACAAGGTTATTGTGTTTCAATAGAAAGAATTGAAACTAGAGAATAGTTACGTCGTAACTCCTGGAAGGAGTTACGCCGTAATTATGGCAAAACCTGGCAGACGCTACTGGAGGGTAGCTACGGCGTAACAATAGCATAGGATTACGCCGTAATCGGTAATGCTCTAGAGAGGATCACTACTGGAGATGTGTTATGGCGTAATAATTTGGATGAGTTACACCGTAACTAATGGACAGTCCTTGTCCCCATTCAGGTTACTGATGCAATCTTCTCCAATTCCTACAAAAATGGTTAATAACACAAAACCCAACAAAAATAGAAATAATAGAAATAAAAAGGATAATTCAGTTTGTCTCCTGAAAGAGCACTTTTATTTATTAACGAGTCTTTAAGTTATACTCAAAGCCATGAGGCTTTATGGTGGCCTACGAACTTGGCCAACTTCCTCCTTAGTTGATCTTTTGTTGGAGGAGGGTTGGTCCCAAATACATGAAGGAATATATGGAGTCATGCAGTATCGAGTCTCTTGCAAAAAAATAGTTTTGGCCCATTCATAGTGAAATTTAGACTTGACTTCCCATTCAAGTTTTGTAGCCCCAAATTTTACTTTTACCTGATTTTCGAATGAGATCCCCTTGTATCCGACCTCCATTCTTTTTTCTTCATCAAAACATACCCACTCCTTGTGTTTAAGCCAGTCGGGATCGTGGAATTCTCCTCCATTGCAAATCTTTCGGTTAGGATCGCATGTAGGTCATGCCTTAGTGAATCCCCCAGACATCATAATAGCCGGTTCACAAAAATATAGTGTCCAATCTACCTCTTCAAACCAATCGATCATAATATTGTGCCCCCAAACCAATGTTCCTTACTCAGTTTTTAATCCTTGAAGCACCACCAAACTTCTGCCTCTTTTTTAATTCTTCTAACAAAAAACTGTCCTCCCCCATTGCACTGTTCGAGAAATGGAGAACACGTTTAGAACCTTCTATCGTAGAAGTTATAGGAGAACAATAATGAAGTTTTCCTGTAACAATAGTAATACCCTTTTTATGTGCACTCTAGGTGAAGTTCGGACTTCTTCGTTCACCTCTTGAGAAGATTCATCACTGTCGTCTTCATCACTTAACTCGGTTCCCTGCAAATGGCCAAAATATGAAGGAGGAAAATTATCAGAACAATTTTCTTGTACCTCTTTGGAAACTTATTTCGCAACAACTTCATCCGGCTCATGGCATGAAGTTTCGTCCATTCTAAACACCACTCTCTCATCAAAATATCCCAATGAAAATTTTTTTTCTAACACCTTGATTTGGGCTCGTGAGGAAGCAAGGAAAGGTTTTCCAAGAATTAAGTTTTCTCTTGGGGTGTTTGCCATGTCAATAACTACGAACTTGGACGTAAATATGAACCTGTCGTACTTGACCAATACACCACCCGTGATCCCAAGAGGGGTTGCTTTAGTCTTGTTATCCATCTCAATCACCATGTGTTCTTCTAAAGATCGGTTAATCTTAGTTTTAAAAATTGATAACATCAAATAGTCCTGAATATTAAGTGTCAATTTCCCCAGATAATGCTTGTAGTTTATATCATTTATATGGATTTACGCTTGTTTTCCATTGTTTTCCACTTTCTGGTAAATTACGAGCATTGGAGCTAAAGAGACGCAGAACTGGAGAAATATCTAAAGATTTATCACAGTATGCTATTTTGAAGAAGTTATGGCGTAACTTCCTCTCACATTACGCCATAACTATTTGCGTGACTCGAAAGCCAACTTATCAGATTACTTCGCTAACTCTTCCCAAAGGTTACGACATAACTACATTAGGTCAAATGAGGTTCCACGCTGCTGATACTTACGCTGTAACTGCTGCATCAACTATGACGTAACCGAGCTTATTGAAGACTAGGGAATAACCACTCATAAGGTTATGCCATAACCAGCAGATCTAGTGCATTATTCAAAGAAATAGAAGGTTACAGTGTAACTCCTATATTGGTTACGCCGTAACCCAGATCTGGCCTATAAATACCCCACGAATTCCAGCATTTCTATTCATTCCATTCCACACACAACATTCTGAGAACGTGGGAAAAAGCTCAAGGCAAGTCTAGAGGAGCATATGGAGCTGTCTCTAAGGGAGAAATCACTCCCCTACGATAAGCATTAGCGTTTTATATTTCTTTTACTTTCAATTCATGTATTTCGTACCTTTGAATATTGAATTGCTTTGCATGATTAATATGAGCGGCTAAGCACCTCTTGGTGCTGGCCTAGTTATGATTCCTTAATTGTTTTATTTGCGTATACTTTACTTCCGTACAATTATTTCTAAGTGTATGCATGCATAGTTTATTGGTAGCCACCCTTAGTTCGGTAGTTTTGAATGGCGATAGAGGCCAATTGCCTAGGAGATATGACCAACTGACCCTAGGTGAGCCGACTGAGAAGGGAAGGGTAAGATATGACCAACTGACGACCCTTTCTACTTGTGCGATTTGACCAACTGATCACCTATCGTTTGGACGAACTTAAGAATTAGAGCGCGGTCTGTTCCTAACGGCGGGCATTCACTATTATAAATCTAGCATGTAGCGGTACTTAATGATCTTAGAGAGACCTGAACAACAGACTTATGACTATATGCCTGATTTCTCCTGTGGTGGCATCTTTGCTGATAGGTTAGGGTGAATTGACCAAATTTTGTCCTCTCGAATTTGACCCCACCTGAAGTAATTGGAAGTAAGTAGACGTAGACATAACTAGCTAGGAGGATTAACTAGGTTAGCACGACTTTTCTCTATTGATTTCCCTTTACCATTTATTTGCTTTTATTTGTTTTATTCTGCTTTAGTAGTTTAATTAATTAAATCCCTATCAAAACCTTTCTTAATCTGTGACTTTTAGACTTAGTAATAATCCAACACACATAGCTTTGGGACTAATTCGGCCTACATTTACTACAATACACAATACCTAATTGCACACGCCTTAGTGCACTAGGGTAGACCATACGTATAATGAGACACTATAAATATTAAGACCAGGTCAGTAAAAATTGCATCAAGTTTTTGGCGGCACTGCCAGGGAGTTATTTTAGGATTGATATTAAGTCTTTCATTTCGTTTTAAAACTTTTCTCACGATCATATTTCAAGTTTTCAGGTACTATAGAAGTTGTTAACATCGATGACCTCACTCTTGAGGAATATTTGGCTTTGACAAGAGCGGAACAAGGGCCGGGTCTTGTAAGACCGGCAATTGAGCGGATGTCCGCTTTCAAATCAAAGACCAATTTATGAGGAGCTTCGTGCTAACCCTTTTCGGAAAGGGACGAAGATGCATATGAGCACATTGAAAATGTCTTATACATCGCAAGCCTTTTCAACATTCTCCTGTCCATCATGATGCATGTAATGGTATTCCAATGACTCTTACTGGAGCTGCCAGAAGATGGATCGAAAGATTGCCCGCTGGGGAAATCAATACTTGGGCACTACTAAAGAAGCACTTTATTCAAAGATATTGTCCGCCGTCGAAGATTTCTAACCAGCTTTTGGAGATCCATAATTTCAAACAAGAAGATGACGAAACGTTGTATCAAGCCTGGGATAGATACAAAGATCTCCTTTACAAGGGTCCTACACATGATCTAAACAACCAGCAGAAGGTCAACTGTTTCTACAAAAGAATTGTTGGAATCACTCCTAAACTAGAATTCAAGTGTTAGTAATTAATATGTAATAGTTAGCTTAATTATGGCTTTATGTTAATCAAGAAGGCATATCATGTAGAAAGCCCATGAGCCTATCCAAAGCCCAATAAGGGAAAGGAAGGGAACTTGAATGTTGCCCTAGTTCCTTCCTATAAATACCTCTTGTAAACCCTCACTTGAAGGTTGGTTGTTCATTTACTTTCAATATTCACGCATAACTCTTCTTCATATCCTACGCGTATTGTTTGTTCTTGTTCAACCGATCATCTCTTCTCTATTTCTACATATTGATGCTTGTGTTACTAATATGGTGACCTAACAGTGGTATCAGAGCCAAATAGTTGGGTGAAAAGGTTTTGTTTTTGAATTTTTGGTTTTACGCGTAACCTACGGTTCATAAACTTTCTTACGCTTAAAATCTCATTTTTTACACTTTACAATCCAAGACTCTTGTACTTTCAAGGTTTTTAGGTGTTAAAATTTCAGTTTTTGTCAAAAAGTTTCAAACTTTACGTGTAGATCATTGTTTTTTAGCTTGGTTTTAAACGTAGCGCTATTTCTACGCTAGCGTGTTTAAGAGTTTTGGATCATCAAGTTTCACACTTTTGTGTTATTTTTATGATATTGAAGCTATTTCATCACAAAAATCTGGTTTATAAACATCTTTGGGCAGAAATCAGTTTTGGTTCATTTTTACGCATAAGTAAACCCTAAGTTTACGCGTAAGTTGTTCATGGTTTGATCTTCTTTTCTTTTACTCAGGTTTTCTTGCTTGGATAAGCCAGAAAACACTTCGACTTTGGATATCTTTTACATTGAGATTAGTGTAAAGGATTTTTTGGACAAAACCCTAGTTTTACGCCTAAGCATAAAAGCTTAAGAGTAAAAAATCTTACGCCTAAGGATTTCCTACGCATAAGCACGTCTTACGCCTAAGGAAAACTTACGCATAAGTTTCTTACAGCTAAGTCTTTAGTTTACGCATAACCTAAGGTTTAACTAACCCTACGCGTAAGTCTTATTCCACTACAAAGATCCATTTTTACTCCTAAGGATTTCTTTGCCTAAGCTTGGTTTCTACGCCTAAGGACTCTTCATCAACAAAGTTTCATTCGACTACAAAGATCCATTTTACAACACAAGTTTTCAAGATGTCTCAACCACCATACTCTAACTACTTTCCTCATGTGTATCCTCAACAACAACAACAACAACAACTTAGTCCTCAACAACAACAATTCAATCTACAACAACAAGTTTATCAACAACAATTTAACCAACGACATTTTCCACAACAAGGAGCAATTCCACCACAAATGGTTCAACCACCACCTAGTCTTCAAGTACAACCGTACACAAACTTTAACAATCAACATCCATCCAGGAATACTATGAAGGAACCGACTTGGTTTGCAAAGATGTGTGAAGCTTTAAGTAGCCAACAATCCATTTATGAGGCTGGATCACTTGATATACCTCCAATGATCACTCCCAGAAACTATGATCAATGGGTGATTAGGTTCTTTAGGTTTTGTGATCTAAAGAAGCCACATGGAAATTTTTAAAAGAAGGTTATCCGGAAGGTTCGATGCCTACCTGCCACTACACCCGGAGATCCAAATGCTACTCCACCAAGAGGTGATGTCACCAACATTGCGACTCTTTCTGACCTCACTACTGATGAACTTCTTCATTTCAAAGCTGATGAGCTAGCAATGCAATACATTCTTTTGGGATTACCTAATCCGATCCTTCAAAGTGTTGATTCTCAAAAGACTTCTAAGGCAATGTGGGAACATATTCATCTTCTCATGGAAAGCACTGAACTCAATAAAGAAGACATGGAATCCAAAATCTACTTGGCTTATGAACACTTCATGATTGAATCTGGAGAGACATTAGAGTCATATCATCATCGATTTTCAGACATCATCAATGACTTGGACAAACATAACATAATTATGCCAAGAATTGCAGTCAACACTAAGTTCCTGAGTAGTCTTGGTCCTGATTGAGAGAAGTATGTCATTTTCATCCGTCAAGCTAAGAATCTTCATCATGCTACATACAGATTGTTGTACGACTATTTGAAGCCTCATCAAAAAGAAGTTGACAAAGAAAGGGTTATCCGTGGACAACATGTTTCACTTTCAATTCCGGATAATCAACAATTATCCTTGTGGGCTCAAGTTTTTTATCCTCCACAATCCACTACTCAACCAACTACAACAATCACACCATATGATCCTTCAAAGCAACAATCTCAAGAAACTCAATTGGTTCCATACAACAACAACAATGATCAAGCACTTTATAGTGAATCCAATGAAGATGCAGAAGCTTTCGATGCATTGCAACAAGGGTTTGTTATGATTGCTAGAGCCTTCGGCCGATATACAAACAAATCCAACAATCGCATTCGTACCTCATCTAACACACGGAATCAGCCGTTGTTAATAATGGACGTGTTGAAGTTGAGAATCATGGTAATAGTCGCCGGATGGGCTGTTCAAGGGTTTAATGCTATGGGAAGGAATAACATGGGTGCTCTACAGAGAGCTCAAGTGGTTGAACAGGGTAATGCTCAGAATGGGATTAATGGTCTTCGTTGCTATAACTATAATGAGAAGGGTGATTCGTTGAGGTTTAGGGGTGTGTGTGTATGGATAAAACCACAATATAAATATCAAAAATAACCACAAGGAATGATTTAAAATCCCTTTAGGAAAAAGGATAATGAATCAAAACCCGTGAGTGATAGTGATACGGATTAGGAAATCCGAGTCGTTTCCCAACGAGGTGTGAATGGGAAACGTCGTTATTGGTTCGTTATTAAAATGCTCGATGTGTTAGATTTTTGATTTTATTAAAATTACGGAGAATGGAAAAACAATTAAGGGAAATTAAGCTACGAGGAATCCTAAATATGTGATTTAAACTAAAATGTAATTAATAAAACGCGAATAAAATGCAACTAAATCTAATCTAAGTCCTAAAAATGATCTAAAATTACTTTCTAACTAAAAATGATATTTAAAACTTAATTAAGAATTAAAACTAATTTTTATGATTTTTTTGGAATTTATTTGTATTAAAAACTAATTTTAAACAAATTTAAATGCTAAAAATTACAAATTAAACTAGGAAAAATCTGGAAAAATTATTTTTTGCTTTTTATAATTTTCTTAATCTAGGAAAATGAAAACTTATTTTTGAAGCTTTTCGATTTAATTGTATTAAATGCTATTTAAAAGTCCTAAAAAACTGCTTTAATTAAGAAAAATAGCAAACAAAGGATGAAAATTATGAAAAATTCATGAAAAGTCTAAAATATTATTCTAAATCTATGAAAAATATCAAAACCTAAGCTTATGTGTGAGATTAACAAGTAGTAGTGCAAATTGATTATGAATGCTTTTAAGAAAGCTAAAAGCACTAGAGGTTATCAAATGAACTTTAAGCTAAATAAGGCTAAAATTACCTAAAAGCAACTAATTCCAACTGTTCTTAACCTCTAATGAACAACTTTCAACGATTTGGTTCAATATCACTAATAAGCCAAACAAACCTAAACCTACCCACTTTAAGCTAAATCAATCTGCTACTCCAATAAGCTTAATCGAAAACCAGATATGAGGAACTAAAAACCACCAAGCTAAGAACTGATAAACCAAATTTCAAGATCTAACTATCTAGAATGAACCCTATGCAAAGGCTGCAAGATGCCTGGTTCACACTCACTTAAAGTTTAAGATGGGCAATTCACCTTAAGAAACGTTATTTGGACCTTAAAGAGACTTACAAAAATTACCAAAAATCACTTTTCAAAAGTATACCAACTAGTAGAAAATACCAAAATCTCACTTGAATTGAACCCGAATGAATCAATGAAAATTTAAAGTTTTGCAAAAACCAATTTCACTTTTGACTTTATGAGACAGTTTTGAGATTTTCAAACCGAGATTTAAGCTTAATTGTGAATGATTTAGATGTTTTAAGATAAAACAAAGTTAAGTCAAGCTTCTCTAATAATATCTGATCCTAAATCAAGCTTTTGACCTTCAAAATTCCAACTGATATGCAATTTAGAACTGATTCAAGGTGATTTTGACTTTTAGTGTTCTAAGGTAAAAGTCCTAAATAAGTGTAATAATCCTAATGAAGACTGAATCAAGTGATATTATCTCTATAACTAACCTTGTACACAGATTCAATGCTAGTGTCAAACACCCTTATACTAACTGTTTTACTACTATTCTAGTTAAATGATTATCTAACTTATGCTAACACTGAAACTGAATCAATATAACCTAAAAACAATTAAGTGAGTAGATCTAAACTAAAGCTAACAACAAATAGATGCATTTAGATTAAGCAAAATATACTAGTATTGAAATAGGTAAAGTACTCACAAGTAGTCCAAATTTTATTAACGGCTTATACCAGAACCAAACACCACTATTCTAAACCAAATCAACCCTAAAACCAACTGCATCAACCCATTTCCAAAGAACAATAACCAATAATTTTGCAGTTTGACTTTATTTGACCAAGTTTGATATTGAAAGTAGAACTGAGTAGAGACTTGAATTAGCAATTAATAAGCTATAGATGAGCTTATAAGAGCTTAAACTAACATAATCACAAACTGATTTGAGATATTTTTTAATTTTTGAAGTATTTTTCTTATTTTTTTGTGATTTTTGTTTTATAAAACAAATAAGCTGAAAATGAATAGAGATAAGCTAAGATGATTAACTGAAACACTAATAAGCTTCTTAAATCAATGAAACAGTAATTGAGATTAATTGAAAACAAAAGCTAAAATTACTTGAATTAATAAAACTTGAGGATTACAATGAAACTGAAATTTTAAAAATACATAAATGAAATTTAAACATAAAAACATTAATAAGCTACTAATTATCTACTCAAATTCTACATCTATTACAAGTGAAATAAGGGTACCTTATATATGGAAGCTAATGCCTTAGAAGGATCCAGAAGGTGCAAATGTGTGCTTCTTTGGAGTATTCTGAGCCCTTGATCACTCTTCACACGTCCATCATTTCATCTTAGCCTTAGGATTGAATCCACCACGTTGCACTAGCCAATCAGAGGTGAGGATTTGGTGAGATGACACATTGACCAACCTGGCATCCGTGTCATGGTGTCGAGAAAGACTAATTACCCTTAATTGTAGTGAATTTGGCCAATTTCTTGAGGGTATTTTAGGGTTCATAGTGGGATTTTGGGGGTGAGTTTTGGCGTTTGGTTTGTTTAATATATTTTGTTTTGTTTGACGGGTCTAAGTATGGGTTGACTCATATTAGACCTGGAAAGGAAAAGGGTTGGATAGTTAGGGTGGACCGGGTATAAGTGTTGACCAAGCCTTGTGTGGGCTTTGACTTGGGATAACAATGGGCTTTTAAAATGGTTTGGACTTAGGACAAGTTTAGGACCCAAGTAGTAATATAAGGACCAATAGTGTATATGCTGAAAATCCAGGGACCAAACTTGTAAATCTGAAAATGTGATCAAGGACTATCTTTGCCAATCTACAAATAATCCAAGGGCCATTCTTGCCATTTCTGAAACTTGAGGGTATATTCTCGCCAATAACTAAAGTTCAGTGGACTATTTCTCGACTTTAATTCTGCAAAAAAACTTGATTGTATCCTTCACACATCATCCTCTGAGCATAAAAATCTTCACAGATGCACAATTCTGACCTTCCGGCTCAGCTTTAGCACTCTTTATCTCTCGTGCTCGGGTTTTTGTGAGATTTGGCTTCTTTTTATGTGTTTTGACATATCTGTACCAAGCATTACTGCATAAACTCAAGAAAACAAAAAATATTGGCAATAAACGGCTCTTTCTTGGTTATTTTGGGTCTGATTTGATAAAGAAATGATATGTGTTTAAACACATATCAAAATACCCCAGACAAGACCATTGTCGTGTCCCCACGCAATGCAATCAACTCACGCTTCTAAAACCAAGGATTTCAATCTCTTTCTACTAAACCTATGAAGAAGTAGCAAAGATTCCTCAAAAGAGATTAAGAACCCTTAATTCTAAAAAATTTTAGCCCGTTTACCTTTTTATTTCACATGTAGATATTACGATTAAGCACATTCCGGTTATGAGTGACGGTTTGTTGAACTTTCATGTCGATCAATAACTCCAACATTTTTCAAACGACACGTTAGGATCACGGAGTAGGAAACACAACACAGCGTGAAGTGACCATACGGATAGAATACATCGTCCCTGATTTTTCAAAAGTCCCCAAACTAAGCGTAAAATTGAAATCATTGTTAAATATGATTCTAGATGCTAACACTACCCATAGGAGTTACTTATGTAATTACCTTTTGCTCCCATTTTCCTATTTTCCTCTAATTATTTTATTTTTGTGATAAATGAATTTCTTCAAATTTCTCATTTCAATAACTTTTATTCCGATAAAGATATGAAGCTAAGTCGATAATTAGTTATCCACCTTCCCTCGAAAACCATTGCACACAAGAATGAGGTCCACATCAAGGTCCTAATTTAACATGATTTAGAGAAATATCTCCCGGATTCAAAGTTTGGCTTAACACTTATTTCAGCACATTTGCATTTTTGCAACTTAGGCCCTTGGTCTTTTCAACCACTAACTCAACGGGATTACCGTTTTATCAGAAGTCTTATTATGACTTTGGATTTTTCCTCTGCCTTTTTAGAAGTCCATGACAACGGGGGTACCATCGGACATAGAAAACTTTTATGGCTTTGGATTTTCAACTTTAATACATTTGGGCTTTATTTCATGTTAATTTTTGTGCCAAACTCCAAACCCTACGGCTTTTATAACAATAGAAACAATAGCAAAGAAACTATCATGAATCAGCTTGTCTATTACATCAAGCAACATGACAGTACCTTGATGTCTACCCAACTCTCATGAGCAAGGATTCTCTAAAGAAGAATAAAGAACTAACTATCGTCAAAAACTGAACATCTCTAATTATCATTCAACAGATATGGGGTGAAACAATTTTGTGGGAACAAAAAGCCATAAGTACCTTCGATGGGCTCTAAAGAGAACCGACTACTCCACGCTTAGCATCTAAACTCATAAGTAACTCTATCATTCCTCGATCTCCAGAAATTTAAAATCCCAAATAATGAGATCCACAGATGCTTAGCCGATAATTTTAGATTATCTATGGTTAAGGGAACAAGCTAGGGCTCAACACGCCCGGTCAAGTCATAATTCCATTCCTACTCTCACCAGCGGAAAGTCAACAAGGTGTCAAAACATATATTAACTTAGCAAATGCTTAGTCAAATAATCTCAAGTCTCGCATTTTTAAAGTCACTTATTAGAAACTAGCAAATTCTTGTTAAAGCTTCGCATATTTAAAATCACTTAGGGAGACTTGCAAATTCTTGACCTTGTGAGCTAGAATCGCATTTTATAGCCTCTTGTCTAAGCAATTGGCAAAGGCTATTTCAAGAAAAACGCATATTTAAAGTAACTTCTAAGAAACTCGCAAAAACTTTTTGATCATAAAACTAACAAAAGCTTACGATTTTTTTTTTAAATTTTCTCATTTTTGCACAAATTTTTTTTTTTACTTTCTAAGGAAAAACGGGGTTACGAGAGTACATGACAAAAATAAGCAAGTGCGGTCAAATCAAATCGAAGATTACCCACCCCAGACTAAAACGAAACATTGTCCTCAATGTTTAAAAGCAAGGGTATCAACAAAAATCTAAAAGCCGTTTATTAAGTATGCTAGAAGATAAACGTTAGTCGATAAGATTTCGGATATCGGATTTCCATCAGCATCGAACATGAAACTCGAGTGGAGAAAAGACAAACTTCGAGCACGAAAGTCTTCATATCGAGAAAATCCTAGACAAAACATCACAAACAACCAAACACGAGAAATCGAAGAGGCTAACCCCTTCACGTCACTTATTAGTAGAAAATAGAAAGAAGATAGAGATAAGCATGGGGTGCCTCCCACGGCGCCATCAATTTTTGGTCACCGAGTCGCTAGCCTGACTCGTCCCCGAAGTCATTTGTCCTTGGGGAAGAAAATGGTAGAGATACCAGGGTCAAAGATGGTGTCCTCATTCCTGAAAGAATGAGACTGGGCGGGATGGGAGGGAAAGAAAATGTCGGGCTCCAGCACATAAAGATTAAATCCTCCCAAACTCACATAAGGTGTATCAAGAAAGCATGATCCATCATCCGGCGGTTTTGCGAGTGGACGAAGGGATGACGGATCAGAATGAGAAAACTCCAAGAAAGACGGGAGCTCATGGTAAGAGATAGGACTTAAAGGCTCAACAATGAAGGCATCCATCGGAGGATCCTTATCTCGAATGACATTTTTAGCATAAAACTCATCAACGCGTATCCCGGGGTTGAAAATCTTGTCTTCAGAGAGGAACGAAATCAACGTATCATCTTCATGAAAATCCTCATGAGGAGAGGAATCACTTTTGGATAAAAAATAATATTGGACCGCAGGATCAACAAGTTCATCTGTCGAAATCTTCACTTCCTTATCTTTCTTCGGGAAAAATGGATCATCGTATTCTTCTTCATTCTCAGAGAAAATCGAGTCGGTAAGAGCAAGTTCATCGGTGAACTCCTCACTTTCTTCGGCAAAGAGAGGATTGTCAAAATTTAGAGTATATTCAGAATCGAATTCAAACAAGGGATTCATGAATGTCGTTTTGAAAGATTCTGGATCGAAAGATGTCTTAGAAGAAGGTTCTATGATTTCAGAAGAAGGAGTGGGATTGCCACTCAAAGGAAAGTCGATTTTTTTAGAAATCGAAGGTGGGACAAGTGGTGTGCTCTTAGAGCTAGCAGTTTCCACCACTACCGTTGTAGACTCCTTTTCTTGTTTCTTTTTCCGTTCAGCTTGTATTGTCGACATACTCTTAATCGTAAATCTTGAAAGATCAATTCGAGACGTTTTAGGCTCAACTTTCTTCACATCATCCGGATCGTCAGGAGGGGGTACGAAGACGGCTCATTATATAACAATTTCTCGAGTAAAAGGATGTCCCCCTCCGGGTCAAAAGTAGCATTATTATTAATCTCAACTGGAACTGAATCATCATTAAGAAAGGCCTCGATCTCTTCCCAAATAGGGTCACTATCCGTAGTGAGAGACGGGAAAGAATCGGTCATAATCGGATTAAACGGTAAAATGGGATCGCCACTTTCTTGAGAAAAATCAATCACACCGATTCTATGAATCGAATGATCATCGGGTGGAGGTTTTGACGTTTTTTTCGCATAAAACACTATCTTTTCATTTCCTTTTCTGATCCTCAACGTTCCTTGGTAATGATCCACAAGGACTTTCGCGGTTCTCAAGAATGGTCTTCCTAAAGTGAGAGGGACTCGGCCGTCGACCTCTATATCAACGACGCGAAATCCACGGAAAATGAAATTTATCCACTCGTACCATAACATCGTTAACTACACCAACCGTGTGAGCAATTGTTCGATTAGCTAATTCGATAGTCATACGAGTCGGTATAAGAGTCTTCAATCCAAGCTCATGATATATCGCAAGAGGCATGAGACTTATGCTTGCACCCAAATCGGTTAAGGCATTATATTCCTCAATATCATTCAAAGAGCAGGGAAGGAGAAATTTCCCGGGATCACCAAGCTTCTCGGGAGCTTGGTTCGAGGAAGAATTAAACGGTGTAGGCTCAAGTGAAATCTTTGAAACTTGTTCCAATTTCTTTTCATAAATCATTTCAGCAGTTTTGATCATATCAGTCGTAAGTTTAAACTTGGTTCCGGAAACAACTTTCATTTTGTCGAATCGTGATTGAATAGATTTGCACGGTGTAAGGTTAGAACTCGACATTATAATAGAGATAGAAGGAACTTGGGCAACCAGAGGTTGGACGTATTTGGCTTTTCCATTATCAAGAGGAATTACCGGGTCCTTTGTCACCTCGGTCTCTCGTGCTACACTCCTCACCGGAGAGGAAGTAGTCATCGAGGGCCCATCATCTCGAATGGTAACGGATTTCATTTCTCCCTTCGGGTTTGGAATGGTGTTACTTGGGAGAGAACCGGAACCCGAGGGTTGACAATAAGAAGTAGACGGTTGATTGGCTTGAAAGAAACAAGCCATCATATTCCTCATTTCAGTCATCTGTTTGTTACTTGTAGCTTCCATCTCCTTTTTGAAGTCCGTCCTCATGCCGTTAATTTGATTTTGCAAACATTTAATGATGTAATCGGAGTTCTTCATGTAAGTTAGAAAATCATTGTTCGGGGCAACTTGAGGAGGTGCTTGATAAGGTTGTTGAGGAGGAGGTGGTTGATATTGATGTTGAGGAGGAGGTGGTTGTTGGTAAACTTGAGGTGGAGGAGCTTGATAATGTTGATTACCATGATTAACATTAGCTCCTCGGTTCTTATTAACATTATGGTTACCATTGAAACGGTTTTGATTTTGGTTTTGGTGTTGAGGTTGGTTGAAACCGGGAGGTCCGAGATAATTGTTTGAACGGTAGCTAAGAAGATTACGATCTCCTTGCGGTTGATTGTAGTCTCCTGTAGCAGCATAAACATTCTCATGTGCGTAGCTACCGATGGCTGGGCACTCAGAATAAGAATGTGGACCTTCACAAGTCTCACAAGTCGGGTGTACCGCTTTCACTTGTTGATTCTGATTCTGATTATTCATTTGATGTATCCTTAAGAGATCGTCCATCTTTTTGTTCAGAGTGGCTATTTCGAGAGAAGAAGACGTATTTGATCGAGATGATGCACCCCTTTCGGCGGTAGAATCCTAATAATTGTAATGAGCGGTCATGTTCTCAATAAGATCGTAGCATTCCTCGACGCCTTTTTCATGAAAGTTCCACCGGCAGCAGCATTGATTGTTTCACGGTGTCGTAACGTCAAACCATTATAAAACGTATCAATTTGAGTGACAAGCAACATGTTATGATTCGGACATCGATCAATCATCGCAAGCTTATATCGCTCACAAGCTTCAAAAAAGATTCGTCGGGATATTGTCGAAAATTACTGATATCGTTTCTCAACTTCGTCACCATCGACGGTGGAAAGTATTTTGCCGTAAACTTTGAAACCATTTCCTAAGGTATGAATCGAATTCTTTGGGAGTCGATCAAACCAAGAAGTGGCATGATGAGTCAAAGAGTATGGGAAAAGATATAGACGGAAGGCGCATCGGAGACCCCATTTTATTTCATACTCTGAGTAACGGTTAAAAATTTATCAAGATGCTTGTTTGCATCGTCATCGGGTAAACCATGAAATTGACAATTTTTTACTTATTCTATCATATGATGTTTCAAGCTAAAATCGGTAGCTTGAAAATTAGTCGGTAATGGGTCCTCCCTCCCGCACATTGTAGGTTGACATAGCTCCTCCATCGCTCGAGATCGGGAGCTACATTTTGATTAACGGGAGGAGAATTAGGACCGGGGTTTGGTGGTACATTGGGAGCGACCATATTACGTAACTGCACGTTTCTGATTCCTGATTCCGAAGTCGTCTAGATCGAGAGCGAAAAGCATGCACTTAAAACCAAGGCAATTAAAATGAACGGTATTCGAAAACAAAGTGAACTTAACCAATAATCCCAAGTGAATAAATCACTTCTATAAGACAAACGCACAAGCGAGCGGAGAAGCTTTTAGGTCAGCGCGAAGCTTATTAAAACCCGCCTCTTTTCACCGCAATTTAATGTCGCCGTCCTTATACCCACCACACAGCTTTGTTTATCCGAAGAAATAAATCGACTCACAAGTGACACAAAGGCAAGTTTTTGACCTTTGGTTCGGGAACTTACTAATGATAACACCTCCGTTGAGAATGTTATATAATTGTTGTATTCTATTTTAGCTCAAAAACAAAAGAGAAAATCTTTTTGTATTTTTAATATGATATATATATAAAAGAAAAAGGAAAATATTTTTTTACTTTTTTGATTTTTATAAAAAATAGTAACTTCACGAATGAAGGATATCGAGTCACTAATCGTCAAACCTTTAACGATATTGTCGCGACACAACCTCCCCGGCAGCGGCGCCAAAAATTGATTCGTCAAAAACCAATAATAAGAAGTGTGTTAGGTTTCAACTCACGTCGCGAATATCGGGATTTGAATAAGAGAAGGGGATAAATTGGTGTTTTCTAAACTACGGAGCAAGGGAATCATAAAAGGGAAATTAAGCTACGGGGAATCCTAAATATGTGATTTAAACTAAAATGTAATTAATAAAACGCGAATAAAATGCAACTAAATCTAATCTAAGTCCTAAAAATGATCTAAAACTACTTTCTAACTAAAAATGATATTTAAAACTTAATTAAGAATTAAAAACTAATTTTTATGATTTTTCTGGAATTTATTTTACTTAAAAACTAATTTTAAACTAATTTAAATGCTAAAAATTACAAATTAAACTAGGAAAAATCGGGAAAATTTATTTTTTTGCTTTTTATAATTTTCTTAATCTAGGAAAATTTAAAACTTATTTTTTTGAAGCTTTTCTGATTTAATTGTATTAAATGCTATTTAAAAGTCCTAAAAACTGTTTTTAATTAAGAAAAATAGCAAACAATGATGAAAAATTATGAAAAATTCAGGAAATGTCTAAAATATTATTCTAAATCTATGAAAAATATCAAAACCTAAGCTTATGTGGAGATTAACAAGTCAGAGTGCAAACTGATTATGAATAAGCTTTTAAGAATAAGCTAAAAAGTACTAGAGGTTATCAAATGAACTCAGAAGCTAAATAAGGCTAAAAGTACCTAAAAGAAACTAATTCCAACTGTTCTTAACCTCTAATGAACAACTTTCAATGATTTGGTTCAATATCACTAATAAGCCAAAACAGCCTAAACCTACCCACTTTAAGCTAAATCAACTGCTACTCCAATAAGCTTAACTGAAAACCAGATATGAGGAACTAAAAACCACCAAGCTAAGAACAGATAAACGAAATTTCAAGATCTAACTATCTAGAATGAACCCTATGCAAAGGCTGCAAGATGCCTGGTTCACACTCACTTAAAGTTTAGTATGAACAGGGCAATTCAGACCTTAAAGAACAGCTTATTTGGACCTTAAAGAGACTTACAAAAATTTACCAAAAATCACTTTTCAAAAGTATACCAACTGAAGTAGCAAATACCAAAATCTCACTTGAATTGAACCAGTAATGAATCAATGAAAATTCCGTAAAGTTTTGCAAAAACTGCAATTTCACTTTTGACTTTATGAGACAGTTTTGAGATTTTGACCAAACTGAGATTTAAGCTTAATTTGTGAACTGATTTAGATGTTTTAAGCTAAAACAAAGTTAAGTCAAGCTTCTCTAATAATATCTGATCCTAAATCAAGCTTTTGACCTTCAAAATTCCAACTGATATGCAATTTAGAACTGATTCAAGGTGATTTTGACTTTTAGTGTTCTAAGGTGCAAATTAAAGTCCTAAATAAGTGTAATAATCCTAATGAAGACTGAATCAAGTGATATTATCTCTATAACTAACCTTGTACCTGATTTAATGCTAGTGTCAAACACCCTTATACTAACTGTTTTACTACTATTCTAGTTAAATGATTATCTAACTTATGCTAACACTGAAACTGAATCAATATAACCTAAAAACAATTAAGTGAGTAGATCTAAACTAAAGCTAACAACAAATATAGACAGATTTAGATTAAGCAAAATATACTAGTATTGAAATAGGTAAAGTACTCACAAGTAGTCCAGCTTATTAACAGGTTATACCAGAACCAAACACCACTATTCTAAACCAAATCCAACCCTAAAACCAGCTCTGCATCAACCCATTTCCAGCAACAGTATCCAATAATTTTGCAGTTTGACTTTATTTGACCAAGTTTGAAATTGAAAGTAGAACTGAGTAGAGACTTGAATTAGCAATTAATAAGCTATATATGAGCTTATAAGAGCTTAAACTAACATAATCACAAACTGATTTGAACTTAAGAACAGATTTGAGATATTTTTTTAATTTTTGAAGTATTTTTCTTATTTTTTTGTGATTTTTGTTTTATAAAACAAATAAGCTGAAAATGAATAGAGATAAGCTAAGATGATTAACTGAAACACTAATAAGCTTCTTAAATCAATGAAACAGTAATTGAGATTAATTGAAAACAAAAGCTAAAATTACTTGAATTAATAAAACTTGAGGATTACAATGAAACTGAAATTTTAAAAATACAGAAATGAAATTTAAACATAAAAACATTAATAAGCTACTAATTATCTACTCAAATTCTACATCTATTACAAGTGAAATAAGGGTGCCTTATATAGGCGAGCTAATGCCTTGGAAGGATCCAGAAGGTGCAAATGTGTGCTTCTTTGGAGTATTCTGAGCCCTTGATCACTCTTCACACGTCCATCATTTCATCTTAGCCTTAGGATTGAATCCACCACGTTGCACTAGCCAATCAGAGGTGAGGATTTGGTGAGATGACACACGGATTGCCAACCTGGCATCCGTGTGTCAGTGGGTGTCAGAGAAAGGACGGAATTACCCTTAATTGTAGTGAATTTGGCCAATTTTGCGCGAGGGTATTTTAGGGTTCATAGCTGGGGATTTTGGGGGTGAGTTTTGGCGCGTTTGGTTTGTTTAATATATTTTGGTTTTGTTTGACCGGGTCTAAGTATGGGTTGACCTGGGTATATTAGACCGGGTAAGGGAAAAACGGGTGGGATAGTTAGGGTGGACCGGGTATAAGTGTTGACCAAGCCTTGTGTGGGCTTTGACTTGGGATAACAATGGGCTTTTAAAATGGTTTGGACTTAGGACAAGTTTAGGACCCAAGTAGTAATATAAGGACCAATAGTGTATATGCTGAAAATCCAGGGACCAAACTTGTAAATCTGAAAATGTGATCAAGGACTATCTTTGCCAATCTACAAATAATCCAAGGGCCATTCTTGCCATTTCTAAAACTTGAGGGTATATTCGCCAATAACCGAAAAGTTCAGGGACTATTTCTGACAACCACGCAAACTTGATTGTATCTTTCAAACATCATCCTCTAAGCATAAAAATCTTCACAGATGCACAATTCTGACCTTCCGGCTTAGCTTTAGCACTCTTTATCTCTCGTGCTCGGGTTTTTGTCAGATTTGGCTTCTTTTTGTGTGTTTTGACATATCTGTACCTGCACATTGCATAAACTCAAGAAAACAGCAAATATTAGCAATAAACGGCTCTTTCTTGGTTATTTTGGGTCTGATTTGATAAAGAAATGATATTTGTTTAAGCACATATCAAAGGGTCACCTGGATAATGCATGCCCTAAGCCGAGGACTAGAAGCAGTGCTTATCACAAGGAGGCTTTACTCTTGGCTCTTAAGGATGAAGCTGGTGGAACCCTCACAAACAAGGAACAGAGCTTCATGGTAGATGCAGATTCTGATGATGACATGGAGGACTTGCAGGCTAATGCAGCAGTGATGTTGATGGCACACATGCAAGCTCTCCACATGAGTGACACAAGCCCAGTGTATGACATTGTCGGCTTGTCTCAGTAATCGGATCAAACTATACTAATTAATAATCTGATATCTCTGCCAAAATCTACATCCGACAAGGGCCAGAGTGTTCAACATGAGCCGTCTAAATCTCATTCCGATGATCATCAAATAGACCCCGTAGTTATATTTGACGATCAAGATGACCTTATGGTTACCTTTGATAATCAAGTTGACTCCGTGGTTATACTTGAGGATCTGACTAATGATCATGTTGAGACTCACGTTGAACAAGATGGACCTTCGTCTAATCTAGAAGTTGAGCTCATGACCTTAATTAAAGACCAAGAATCTCGTTGGAAATCTACAAGCAATTAAAAGAAAACAATGCACTGTTGACTAGGGATAATGAATGCTTAAAAAGGCAACTCAACGTTTTTAAAACTCAAGAAAAACGTGAACAAGGTTTTGAAGTCGCTTTTGCTAAATCTTCACAAAACTAAAAATCACAAGAACGACAGATATGTGATCTAGTCGCATCCAAGAATGCTTTATTGTCTCAAATAGAACAACTAAAACATGATCATAAAAAACAAATTAACGCTCTTACTTTGGAAAATCAAAAAGCCAAGGCTGAGTTGTTAAATTGTCAAAAACAGTTCTCTGAGTACAAAAAGCATTCAACGAAACGAATAGATTCCTATCTTGAAGAAATTGTCGACTTACAAAACAAAATCAAATAGTTTTGAAATGTTGTTTATAAACATGGTGAATCAATCACAACTATTCAAAAGTTTACTTTCAAACCAAATCCAAATGGATATGGACCGAATCTTGCTGATTATAAACCTAAGTTTTCAAATAGAGCATTTAAATCAACTCCTGAAGTTTACAGTGCAGAACATAGAATTGATGATTCCATTATGAGTGTTTTTGAATATAATCGTCAAGAGGAATTAGATGCAGAAGACGAGAGTCGATCAAAATTAGAAAATGTTGTTTATAACAAACCATTTAACTATTCAAAAGCGGTCACTTTCGTCGCACAAAAGGATACTTCTAAGACACCTTGGGTTATCACACCTATGTCTGAGTCTTATAATGTTGGTCGCCAACCCAATTCTGCACAAATTAATGGTCCTTTACCTTCACTTAGTGAAGTAAAATCAATACCCTAAAATCGTCAAATTCTTAGATATTTTGACATTTTCACTTCTGACATCAAACTTTTAGAACGTGAGATTGAATTTCATTCTGAAATAAAAGTTAAACATTTTCAATCGCCTTAGAACAAAGAGATATTTTTCAAAAAAGAATTTTACCCCATGTTAAAATTTTGAAAAATAGTGCATTGTATTGGGAAAGGGAATTTCATAAGGAACTTGGACTGATGAAAATAGTGTTGGGTTTTAGGTTCCTTGGATCATGAATTATTCTAAGTGTTGGAACCTCGGACAGAATTAATGAAACCATGGACAAGAGAATGAATCCACTGCTGAAGATAAACCGCGGCTAGTAGTATTGTGTAACCACGGATATTGTATTGTAACCACTACTAGTCTTGTATAGTCGGTTTAATATTTTGTATTAGATAAATATGGAAAAGATATTTATCTTGTAGGTTACGTATTGTATTATGTAAAGGACTCCTTAGCCTATAAAAGGAGGTCCTAGGTTAGATTAGATATACGTATGTTTTATATCTAAGGTCAATACACTTCAAGGTTGTAAAACCCTATATCTTTGTTAGAGTATTCGTATTAATAATAATATTGAGGTGTTGAATGTTTATTGTTCTTCTTATTAAGATTAAGTATTAAATTCTGCATGATACTTAATAAGTCTTTGTTAAGTCAGTTTCTATAAAGGATCATTTGCTCAACTGAGATCAACAAGTGGTATTAGAGCTTGTGATCTAGAAACTGAAACCAAGAAGAAGTTTAGTTAAGTTCTATTTAAGTAAGTTAAGATGTCTGACGAAACTCACATGGTTACTGCATCAAAGGTGCCCATGCTCAAGCAGGGTGAGTACCAAATTTGGAAAATGTGAATGAGGCAATACATTCGTATGATTGATTATGCCATCTAGGACATTGTTGAAAAAGGTGATACTCTTCCTAAGAAGGGTGATGATGGTAAAGAGATAGCCATTGTTAGTGAGGTTGACAAGGCTAAAAGGAAATGGAGATTAAAGCCCTGAAGTATTCTCTCCATGTGAATACCTAATGAGTATGCTTTGGACTTTGAACAATATGAGTCTGCTAAAGAGTTAATGGATGCTTTTGAAACAAGGTTTGCTGGTAATGAAGCTACAAAGAAGTCAAGGAAGAATATGCTTAAGCATCAGCTTGAAAACTTCACTCGCTCTCGGAGAAAAACTTGATGGCACTTATAAGACTTCAAAACTTATCAGCCAACTGAAGTTAGTGGACTACAAAGTTGCTCAAGAAGATATAAATTTGAAGTTCATCAGAAGTTTATCACCTGACTGGGCTGTGCACATAGTTGTGTGGAGAAATAAGGATGACTTTGATAAGATAACTCTAGAGAATCTCTGCAACAACTTGAAGGTTTATGAGTCTGAGAACAACATTGCTGGTACATCTTCTACTAATCAAAACATTGATTTTGTCTCCACTAATCACAAGAGCCCACAAGATGTATCCAATGTTGCCCATGGAATAACCATGGCTATTGCAAACAATACAATCAAGTGACAATGTCAGTGATGGTGCAATGTGTGCTTTTCTCATGATTTAACTACCGTTACTTGTTTTGAATCAAGATCTAGATCAAATTGATCCTGATGATCTTGAAGAAATAAATCTTCAATGGCAGATGGCAATGTTGACTTTCCAAGCAAGGAAGTTCTTAAGGAGGACTAGAAGACAAGTTAAGTATGATGGTCAAAGGAGAGCTGGATTTGACAAAAGCAAGATGGAGTGCTTTAGCGCAAGAAGAAGGGTCACTTTGCTAGGGAATGCGAGCTCCTAAGAGATTGAAGGCATCAAGAAGACCACCAAGAGCCCGCTACTTCTTGACATTGGTCGTTCAAGATGGGATTGGTGATTATGACTGGGTGATCGATTGAAGAAGGCCCCAATGCAACTTTTCTTGCTAGTGAAGCTTCTAAAGAGCATAACTTTGCTCTTATGGCTATGCTTCATCTTCTTGTTCGATTCAGGGTATCTAATGATTTTAAAAATTCTACTTGTTCTTTTAAATCATGTCAAGATAACTTAGAATCACAAAATGCTATTATTGAGAGTTTGAGAAAGAAGTAGAAAGACCTGCTCTAGATAACTTAGGTTATAGAGTTGGTCTAGAAAGTGTGGAAGAAAAGCTAAATTATCTGTATAAATTTGAGTTTGAGTATGTTGATAAAATAAATATACTAGGTGGTGAAATTGATCTTAAAGAAAGAGAAATTACAATGCTTAAAAGAAACTAGAAGAGGCAGAGAGTGTAAAACAAGAAGCCCTAGTAGAAAAACAAAAACATGTTGTTAGGGTTGCTAAAATACAGTATGCTCGATCTAGTAAATAAGCCAATAGGTCAAAAATTGTTCAAGGAGGGTAATCTTTGGTCTTGGTTACAATGATATGCCACCACCACCTCTTATGAAACATGTACCACCTACAAAAGAACTGTCATTTAGCAGTGAATTTAGTTTCAATAAACTTGTAGGTGAGACTAGCAAGATTGAATTACCTAAGATAGGTTACGATAAGTCATCGATGCTCCTACTATTGAAGATTGGGAATCAGATTCTGAAGAAGATAGATCTGAATAAATAAACTCTGAGAAGATAGAAAATGTTAAGAAAGTTGATTCTAAGCAAGCCAACATTATTCCTAGATTTGGAGCACCTATCTCTAGGAAAGTGGTAGATTATAAGGAGATACCTAGGGAACAGATGAAAAGATACATACCTAGGGGCAATCGGAGAAACTTTAATGGCCTAATTTCTAACAGGTTAGGAAATGAGTTTCAATGTGTCAAAAAGGCTTGTTTTAAATGTGGTAGTTTTGAGCACTTACAGAGAAACTGTTATAAAAATAAACCACAAGTTTGGAATCATTGGAGGAGGGTAAATCATCAAAACTTTTCAAAGAATACTAACCCTCATCCTAACAAAAATATGGTTCCAAGGGCAGTGTTAATGAGGAATGGTAAAACAAAATCTATAATCACTGCTGCACCCAAATGGGTTCCAACCACTGCCAAGCAAAGTGTAACCACTGCTAAGAAAAATCTATCCACTGCCAAGCAGAATATTACCACTGATTCAAAAGAAGTTTTAAAAATTCCAAAGGTGATAACTGACACGATGGTTGGAAATCATTTTATTATGTCATAAGGCCCAGCCACTAGTTGGCAATGGATACCTAAGACCAAGGTTTTACATCATGTCAACTGTGCATCAATGGACCTAAAGAAATTTGATTATGTTGATGCACGAGCGGACCCAAGTCGGTATTGGCTTGGGTCTACAAAAGGAACTAACTTGTTTAAATTCATGTGCAGGGCAATCTACAAGATGAGCTAAAAGATAAAGGAATTTTTTATAGTGGTTGCTCTGGGCACATGACTTGGGATGGGAGCAACCTGGAGGATTTTGAAGCTTTTGATGGAGGATATGTGGCATTTGGCAATGATCCAAAGGGAGGAAATATACTTGGCAGAGGCACAATCAAAACAAGGAAATTAGACTTTGAAAAGGTCTATCTGGTACAGGGACTAAAGTACAATTTATTCAGTGTTTCTCAAATGTGTGATAAGAAAAACTGGGTACTTTTTAGGGAAACTGAGTGTGTGGTGTTGTCATCTGATTTTAGGATTCCTGATGAAAAGTATATACAACTTAGGGTATCTAGGAAGGAAAACATATATTGTTTTGATCTTAAAGATGTAATTCCAAATAGGTCCTTAACTTGTTTGTTTGCTAAGGCAGCAGTAGATGAGTCTAAATTATGGCATAGAAGGCTAGGTCACCTTAATTTCAAAACAATCAATAAACTGGTAAAGGGCAAGTTAGTGAGAGGGTTACCTTCTAAGGTTTTTGAGTGTAAGTAACTTTGTGTGGCTTGTCAAAAAGGAAAACAACATAGAGCCTCTTGTAAGACCAAAACAGTCAACACCATCACACAACCACTGTTTATGCTTCATATGGACTTATTTGGACCTACCTTTGTTAAAAGTTTGAACCATAAGTAGTACTGCCTAGTTATCACTGATGATTATAGTAGATTTTCTTGGGTATACTTTTTGGCTGCTAAGAGTGAGACTAGTGAGATCCTCAAGAGTTTCATTACTAAGATAGAAAATCTAGTAAATCATAAGGTCAAAGTAATCAGATGTGATAATGGAACTGAGTTTAAGAATGATGTGATGAATCAGCTTCGTAGCTAAGGGTATAGAAAGACAGTTTAGTGTTGCTAGAACACCACAAAAGAATGGTGTAGCTGAAAGGAAAAATAGAACACTAATTGAGGTCGCTAGAACAATGTTGTCGAGTCTAAGTTACCAACTACCTTTTTGGGGTCACACGAGACTGCGCATGTTATGTGCAGAATAGAAGTAAGGTAGTGAAGCCTCATAACAAGACCCCTATGAGCTGTTACATGATAGGAAGCCAATGATTGCATTCCTAAAACCTTTGGGTGTTCTTTACTATCTTGAATACCATAGAATACCTAGGCAAGTTTCAAGAAAAAGCTGATGATGGATACTTTTTAGGCTATTCTACTAATAGTAAAGCCTTTAGAGTATACAATAGGAGGACTAGGGTTGTTGAAGATAACTTACATGTTAACTTTAGTGAAGAGACTCCTAGTGTTGAGACCAAAGGACTGGATGGTACTTAACATTGATATGCTTACCAAATCTATGAATTATGAGCCTATCATTGCAGGAACTTCCACTAATGTTAATGCATGTACACAAAAGGATTCTGATGTAGAAACAACTTCTAAGGAAGCTAATTCTCCAAAGGAGTTCTATTTGGTTTAAAAGTGGAAGGCTGGTTCTGTCTCACCTATCATTGATAAGCAAGGTCCCACTGATGATGCATTGAATTCTGGAAGCAAAGTTGATCATCATCAAGATAAGGATGAGTTGTTGAAAGATAACAAGGAGTGTCGGTAGAAGAAATGGAAAGAAAGAAAAGGCATTCTGAAAGCACTGCTAAGCCAAACGAAAGCACGGCTAGGTATAATGAAAGCAATCGTTAAGCCAACTTCTACCACCGCCAATACAATTGAAACCCCGGTACCGTCACGGATGATAGTACTTTCTTTGGACCAACTGCCAAGCCATTATTTGGTAAAGAGGAGTATCCACATGATCCTGACATGCATGCTTTGGTAGATATTGATACTCCTACTGATGATGAATACATGGATGATTTCTTCAATGCTGATTTTACTAATTTGGAAGCTGTCATTCATGAAAGTCCAATAACTACCACAAGGATACATAAGATTCATCCCAAGGATCAAATACTTGGAAATTTGAATACCCCAGTTCAAACAAGAAGCAAGGTTAAGAACACTACAACCTTTCCTAAACAAGGTTTCTTTGCAAGTTCACTTCACAAAAAAAATAGTCATAAAGATCTGCAAAATTGCCTTTTGTTTGTTTTCTGTCTCAAAAAGAGCCCAAGAGAGTGGAAGAAGCTTTGTCTGAAGAAAGATGGGTAGAATCAATGCAAGAGGAGCTTCTACAGTTTAAGCTTCAAGAGGTTTGGACATTGGTTGATCTTCCTAATGGCAAGAGGGCAATTAGGACAAAATAGGTGTTCAGAAATAAGAGGGATGAAAGAGGTATAGTAGTAAGGAACAAATCAAGGCTGGTTGCTCAAGGATACACACAAACTGAAGGCTTGGATTATGATGAAGTATTTGCTCCAGTTGCAAGAATTGAGGCTATTAGATTATTTTTAGCATATGCTTCATTCAAGAATTTTGTGGTGTATCAGATGGATGTTAAAAGTGCCTTTCTGTATGGCACAATTGATGAGGAGGTTTATGTTTGTCAACCTCCTGGTTTTGAAGATCCCATCATCGACAAGGTTTACAGGGTGATGAAGGCTATGTATGGGTTGCATCAAGCTCCTAGGGCATGGTATGAGTGCATGTATACTTATTTGATGGACAATGGCTTCAAAACAGGGTTGATTGATAAGACTTTGTTCTTTAGGAAGCACAAGGATGATATTTCTTGGTTCAGGTCTATGTAGATGACATCATCTTTGGCTCAACTAATAAGGAGCTATGCAAGGATTTTGGGAAACTTATGCATGATAAGTTTCAGATGAGTTCTATGGGAGAAATCACTTTCTTTTTAGGGCTACATGTTCAACAAAGGACTGATGGTATCTTCATTAGTCAAGATAAGTATGTAGCAGATATTTTGAAAATTTTAGGTTTCAGGATGTGAAGAGTGCTAGTACACCTATGGAGACTCAGAAACTACTGGTACCAGATGATGGAAGTCCCAAAGTTGATTTGAAGTTGTATAGGTCCATGATAGGATCTTTGATGTTTCTCACTACATCTAGGCCAAATATAATGTTCTCAGTATGTGTGTGTGCAAGATTTCAAGTCACACCCTATACCTCCCACAAGAATGCATAATGTAAGAATCTTTAGATACCTTAAAGGTCATCCTAAAGCGGGCCTTTGGTATTCTAAGGATTCCCCTTTTGATTTGGTGGCCTACAGATAAGTGATTATGCTGGTGTTAGTTTGGATAGGAAATCTACAACTGGAGGATGTCAGTTTTTGGGAAGCAGACTAATTTCATGGTAGTGTAAAAAGCAAACCATAGTGGCAAATTCTAAAACCGAAGCTAAATATGTGGCTGCTGCTAGTTTCTGTGGTCAAGTTCTTTGGATTCAGAATCAATTGTTGGATTTTGGGTACAACTTTATGCATACTAAGATTTACATTGATAATAACAGTACAATTTGCATCATTAAAAATCCTATTTTACATTCTAGAACTAAACATATTGAGATAAGGCATCGTTTTATTAGAGATTGTAATAAGAAAAGGTTGATTCAAATGGTAAAAATCCATACTGATTTCAATGTTGCTGATGTTCTCACTAAAGCTTTTGATGTGCGGAGGTTTCAGTACCTTGTAGTTAGTATTGGAATGATTAATCTCTAAATCTCAACTTGTTTTATAAAAGTTTGTATAAGTCTTGTACTGTTATTATGTGATCTTAGTGTTGCTATTTTTATTTCTAACCACTGATAGTTATGTTCAAACCACTGTTTGTTGCTCTGTGTTCCCACTAACCATTTTGCAGACATATGGAAGTTAATCACTGTTAGTATGATGCAAGAGAAGTGCATTAAGAAGTTGTTCATCAAGTCAAACAATGTACAGCAGACAATCAACTTCAAATGACATAAAAGACCATTCCTATAATCTATTACAAAAGCTGGTGAATATACATAACAAGCACGATGAAGAAGCTAAAGATGCAAATGGAAGGATGGATTGATGAAAACGATGATGGATGCATTTGTGATATGAGAAATCTTTAGTTGTTCCATCTACTCGTTCCGCCATAAAGCATCACTCCATCTTCCCTTTTCCCTTTCCTTTCACCTCTGCACCCTTGCTATTTCCCTTCCTTCCATGGTTTGAAGAACCAGATCCTCGAGCAGGAAGACCAATCACCACCTCTCTGTTCTTTGGAAGTGGTGGATTTCTGGCACGTGGCCTTGGGGTTGGGGTTGTGAAGGTTGTGCTCTCTCTGCTTCCTCCCTCACCAATCTATTGAATATTGGCTCTAGACGTTCAGTGGAGTCATCCAAACCCCTAGATGAATCACTTGGATCCACCACACTATCATCTTCAAATGAAGGGAGAAAGGGGGACTTTGAAGGTCGAGGTTCATCTTGTTGAGGGTAACGAAACAATGGGTGAGAATCATCACTTGATGATGATGATGATGAGGAGGAGGAGGAAGAGGATGATAGATTGATGACTTCTGGTTGGTTAGTCATGCTTGTTGTTACTGATAGTGGATTTGTTTTTGAGAAATTAGGGTTTGGATGTAAATTGGGTTTATTGGTATGTGTTACTTCTTCCTTGGGATTCTTATATAGGCAGAGTGAATGGTTAAGATGGAATAAGTAAGTAAATAAGGGGAAGGTTTAAGTGGTTGAGGAGTAAATGAAGTCTTTTGACTGTGGGAAACGAATTATTGATAGAGGTTGACCATATCGACTTAGAATTAAGTTCACTTGGCTAACCACTACCAAGTATATGGAACCACTTCTAGCTTTCTCTAACCACTGCTAACCTTAATCATCTTTTCTTTGTTTGGTTTATGTTTGTGATTTGCAGGTATGAAGGATTGTTGTACATTGGAGCTTTTGGTGATTCTGCTGATTAGTGTTTAAAAATAAATAAATAAATCTTGTATAATCCTTCATATTTTTGTATGATCTCACTATTTTTTACATGGATTTGCTTGCTGTATCTCTTGGTCAACTGGTTGGAGTGAAGTTTTGTATCCACGGCTAGAGTCTTTCATACCACTAATAGAGGTTTTCAAACCACTGCTAGCATGTTGCTGATTTTTGGATACTTGAGGGGCTGTTTGGTAACTTTGGAGTAAACACGTTAATATCCCCAAATCACTGAAAGATCATTTAATTGATCTTCAAATCTGTTAGTATCCAAATAATATTGTGTTGATGATTCGGGTGGTCTTGGATGATCAAAATACATGTTTACCATTTTAGAGAGAGAAAGTAGAGAGAGAGGGTGTTCTTGCTAGAGGTTTAAACAAAAGGAATGTTAGATTGAATGAGAAGCACCACCCCTTCCATGTATGGAAGGGGTATTTATAGTTACAAGAAATACGACCTCCTATCGGCCTGTGGATCAGGTATACAATGGGTAAAGACCCGTCCTTCCTCCACGGTGTTGCACTAAGCTATACTACGCTACAAACTAATAAATAAACTACTAAATAACGTAAATAACTACAAATCTACGAGCTAACATATGCTAGACTATAATTGGGGTGACCGACACTTTAACATGAAATTTCCAATTCCTAACAATCTCCCCCTAAGGGAGGTCACCCCATGAAATACATTTTGCATCCTAGCATTCTTTCTTTGACATTGTTCTTGAGCTCGTAGACTTGAATTCTTCACTTTCGCAATCTTTGTGCTTTTGTAGCGATTCTTCAAAGTCCGCATAGATTTGTACATTTAGTAGAGGTCTTTGGTGCGATCCACATCTTTGATGATCTTCGAAGCTTTCATTGAGATCATCACCACAAGAAATCTCTGGATCACCCTTTATTGTGTTGCCATCACGTGAAGTTGTGACTTTTGGACCGACATGCTCACACTTTTGAATCATGACATCTTTCCATCGGAGTAGCGGAAGCCTTACTGGTTCATGATATTTGCAGCGGCGAAGCGTAAGCATAGTATGAAATATCGAGCCGTTATGAAGATATGCACGGCCATGATTTCTTCAAATTAAGTGTGGATGCTTGTGAGCATGCGGCTTTGGAATGACTCCTCAATTCGATCGGCTACAACCGTCCAAATGTACCGCAAAACAACGGTTAGCAATAAATCGCACGAAAGTGTCTTTGATCACTTTCGTTGAATTGAGGTACACGGCCCACGGTTCCTCGTTGATCGCATACAAGTCTTGCCTGTGATCGTAGGATTCCTAAGAATCTCCTTGACAAGGTTTCGCACTGCTCTAGTTCTCAAACCGGAACGTCTCAAAGAAGACAACAGGGAGTGAGTGAACCAATTGAGATTCACTGATTGATGAAAAATGATTTGAAAAACAATCGCGTATTGCTTGGAAGAAAGAGTTTTGCAATACAACGAAGGTTTTATGAGAAAGATCAATTTTCAATCAAAATACTTTTTGTATTTGAAAAGAGTACACATTCGACGTGCTAGAGAAAGAAGTTTGCACATCGAACGGTTTTTCCAAAAGTATTTTTTTTCCAATCAGAGATACTTTTTGAATTTGAAAACATAAGTACACATTCGACGTGCTAGAGAAAAGAAAAGATTTGCACATCGAGCGGTTTTTCCAAAAGCATCCGTCAATCCATTTCCTGGACCAAGGTTGATTCACGAGTGAATCGCCCCATCGTTTCTATCCGGTTGTCACATGGTTGATCTATAGAATAGATCTCACATGCCACCTACCAGAGCTTGTTTGATGTTGGCTCTAGAAGGCTTTCCATCTTCATTATGAATATGTATGCATATCACTCGATGTTCGCAATACCACAAGGATTATGCGTAGGACTCTAAATATATACTTACTTTCCACATTGTGTGAAACAGCAAGTCTTCATTAATTTTGTGTCCTAATGAGATATTGTGGATGATCTCTTGGCTCTAGACTCAATCGTGCACATTTGGTTCCTATGTCGGAGACTAGGGAGAGGGTCTCCTTCTTCAATATCAACAATCTCTAAGAGAAAGTCGATAGATTATGTCGGTTCCCCGTGAGAATGAAACAAGCCCTTTTAAGAGGAACTTGAGTGGCTTGGGAAGTTTAGTGCAGTGCGTCACTGGGTCCATGACGTCTTGTCTTCAATACCAGTGTTACCTTAGTAAGCACTTAGTAGCATATGTATTGAACCCAGGTTACACGCCCTAAGGTTGAATTATTGGAGGGCTATTTCTTTTCACCCATTTCTCATTTATTTCTTTTTCATTCTTCAACCCCTTCAGTGCTTACCGAGACTTCATAACTAAAACCTTGTTGGGTTTATTCCAGTTCTAGCTCAGTCTCAGTCGGCACTCTTCCCATATCTCACTTTTTCTCCTTTTTTCAATATATCTACGGACTCTACACTAACTAGTGGATAGTCCCTGGGTAGATCCCTCCGGTTCTGGCGGATCGTGGGAACAAATACCTAACCTAACCATCCTTGTAACACCATGCATAAAGTAAATTTGGTCGGTCTTTTGGTATTGTTCATTCCTTCTCGAAACCAATTGAAAAATCATTTGGAAAACCAATCAAGGTACTTGTGATACGAGATCAAAGCATTTTGTACCTTAATAGTTTTGATCATTTAGAAAACCTCCCCCTCAACATGTGCGTATGATTAGAAATTGTTTAGCACAAGGAGGTAAGAGGACTTTGAAATATTTTCTTTGATCACAATTTTCATATGAAAAAGCCATTTGATTTTCATGGTAAAATTCTCCCCCTCAATATGTGCATAGGATATTTGAAATCATTTTTATCACATAGAGGCAAGAGTTCTTTTGAAGTACATCCACGATCACAAAAGCCATTAAGAAACCATTTGGAAACTCAATCAAGGTACTTTATAAATCTCTTTAAAAAGCTTTTGTACCTCGATAGTTATGCTCCCCCCTCAATATGTGCTTCTAGATTCAAAAGCGTTTAGCACATATGAGAGAGCAGCCTGCACAATTTCATCAAATCGATCACCTTTTATCAAATTTCATTATTAAATCACAAATTCTCCCCCGATCAAAAATATCAAACCCTTTGAGATTTTGGATCCCAAGTGATTTAATCAGGTTTAGAAAACATGGGAGAAAATGTGGCCTTGTTTAAATACTCATCTGGTTTTTGGATAAATCCTCCTCCTCAACATGTGCATTGTGTATTTGAAGTCGTTTGGCACATGGAGGCAGGAGTGCCTTTGAAGGACTAAAACCAATTCCATAAAAATAGATAAGAGATTTAACTCACGATCTCTACCCCGATCAAAATTTCAAACCTTTTGAGATTTGTGATCCCAATTGATTTAAATCATTTAAAAGATTTTGGGGAAAGACGTGGCTTGATTTAACTTTGAAAAATGACAGATAAGGACCATTTTAAGACATTAAAGATTGTTAGTGTCAGGTATGATAGTTTTTTAAGAGATCTTTTAAGTAAAACAAAACAATTTCACAATCAAACAAGAACAGAAAAAATTTCATTTTGAAAGACCTTGATTCTAAAGAAAAAATCATACCATGACATAACATTAAATCTTTAGATCACCACTTACTATCGTACAAGACGGAACTTTTGTGAAGAAACATCATTTGAAAATATTTTATTTTAAATCACTCTCCTCCTCAATCCATGACAGAAGTCAATAATTGAGTGACTTGGGTTTTGATAACATGAAGTCCGGTGATTTTCAAAAATTAGTCCAATATATTTTCAAAACAATATTTTCCATTTTCAAAAACAATTTAATCAACTTATTCAAAATTGTTTAAAAATGGTATCCTGCACAAAGATACGTTAGGTGGTTGAGAAGCTTCGTTGTTGCTTGTAGGGCTTGGAAGAAAAACCGTCTGCTGATGAGACTTCTTCATACGTTGCATTTTGAATGCCAACTGAGGTCAAATTAAGCTCCTTTTCTTCAATCACTTAGAAGAAAACCATCCGCCGATGCGTGAGACCTCTTACGTTGCATATATGCCAACTTTCCACAGAAGTCCAATAAAGCTCCGTTTCTTCATTTGTCAACCCAAGATATAGTTACCCTTTCCTTTCGGCATCCAATCATCATATTATGTGGGATCCGGATCGGGAACATTCTTATACCAAGATACCTGCATTCGTTAGTGAACACACATACAGATATATGGTGGTCGACATCACCCAAACAACAATCGACTAATAAAAGTCAATTCAACATATCAATCAGTTCATATAAGGTATGGGATTAATGTGTTCATCAAACTCTAATCATCTAAATCTAACAATCATATCCTAGAAACCTAGTCCTTCAACATAGGCAATTATCAATTTTAATTAAGCACGTAGGATAATTAAGAAAGCCCGTTAGAAGATATAGATTTGAAAAAAAACATTATCCCCCTCAATCCATGACTCATTTTATGAAAAGTTTAAAAGCGCTGAAGTCATTGATTGAGTTTTTAATTTTACAAAAACTCTTAGTCTGATTGTTTTAAAAGCAACTCATTAACCACCATTTTGTTAAAACAAATATTTTTCTGAAGAATTTTTGACGGAAAAATATTTGAGTAGGAAGAGCAGTCCTTCGACATACTTTCCTCAATTTACTTTTAGGATAAGTGCACGAAATTTGAAAAATGGTTTAGCGCAACACTTTCCTTTCATGAAGAACGGGTTGCTATCTGAAATAATAGCAAGCCATAGTTTTAGCACGGGTTACAGTCTGAAATAACTGCAAGCCATCATTTGAAGCCCGGGTTACAGTCTGAAATAACTGTAAGCCATAAATTTTGAGACATGTTTAGAAAAAGAATATTTACACCTCCTGCTCGAACTTCATCTAAAGTCCCGTGCCATTATTGAATGAAATTTCTAAGACCGTAGATGTTATCGATACCAGAAGACATGTCAAGAGAAAACATATTTTTGGAATTTTTGAAATTTTCTGATTTTTATGGGTTTTGGAAGATTTTATATTTTTCTATTTTGTTTTGTTGGTTTTATATTTTTGTATTTTGTTTTCTGATAAATATATACAAGGATAGAGTAGATGATATAGTATAAGAAGATGATGATACGAGTACCGAGATAAGGATATCGAGCAGCACGTCGTAGAAGATAGAATTCGTCATCTCTTAAACTTCCACCACCAAAGCTTCCGAGGCTCCAGAATAGAAGATGGAACATGAGCCTTTGAGAAAGAGAGACTTTGGCAGCTTCCCCCCAAACCGAAAATCCTTTAGTTGAGCAGATTCAAAGCTTTCTTACATGCTTCTCTTAGCCAGGTGCACAGAAAAGTACACCATTACCATAAATCCCGTTGCTCCATTTAAGAACGATAATCGAGGATCTCCATTCGGGGTTATATCATCAAGAAGAAGAACAGCAACGTTTCATCCCACTCTTTAAATTTCTTCTCAAATTTCATTACCACTGAAGTCTAAAGCAATCCATTCCAAAAGGTGTCAAGAGACCACTTCCCCCACGTAGTTGAATTGATGCAGTCAGTCTCTTTGTATAATGCTCAAGAACTCTCCCAAATACATATCATGAGGGGAATGAAAACACCTTCCCATGTTCACATTTTTCTTCCCGGATGATCGTGTATGAAGCTCAAGAACCCGAAGTACACCAATACCCAAGAGCTCTCACGAATACACATCATGAGGGGAATGAAAACACCTCCCCATGTTCACATTTTCTTCCCTGATGATCGTGTATGAAGCTCAAGTATCCGAAGTATACCAATACCCAAGGAAGGAATAACCGATAACATTGAAGAAGCAAGCCAAGTCACCGATTATCTCTGGATGACAATCTCGCGGATGTCAACTCCGAATAAGTGATTATATCACTGAATCACGATTAAGCCCTCAAGTGAAACAAATGAGCGCCTCCAATGTACACAATTCTCTCTCCTCACGATGATTGTGATAACATCGAGATCATCATGCATTTGTGTACCTCTTTTATCTTCAGAAACTAACTCTTCCATCGCTTCCCCCACATAGTTGGAATAAGAATACTAAACGCCTTGATGAGTAAAACCTTGAGTTTCTCTGCGGTCATGACATTTGTTTTCCCGAGATATCTTCAATCACTTAGAAGAATTAAGTTCATCAAGTTTACTCGCCATGAGTCAAACCTTGAGTTTCTCTGCGGTAATAACATTTGTCTTCCCGGATATCTTCAATCACTTAGAAGAATTAAGTTCATCAAGTTTACTCACGTTTAGATGCTTGTCTCCTTCCCCCTTGTTGGTTTAGACACTTCAGAGTCAGCAAATCATTATAAGCCCGTATACTAGAAATTTTTTGAGAAGAACACTTGCACTCTTGTGAGAATCAACTTGCTGAAGACTCTCTCTGACTATTTTATCAACCCTTATGTAGACAATTTGAAGTGACCCTGAAGAAGAAAACCCGATATACCATACTTGAAACTGAAGTCAACTTCCCCACATTTGTATCTTTAGCTTGCACCTAATGATGTAAGAACGGTTATGAGAATTTATGCTTCATGAAAATCTCTAAGTACTCACTACCCAAACAAAGTATGAGACATTAACACCTCTTGCGATTATCCACCTGTCATATGCGTGTGACCTGAGTAAAACAAAGTAACTCCTAATAGTGATAGTTAACCGGTCTTCAACCATCCACCTCGACAACTGGTAACTAGATAAACCAAGTCTTCAACTCAAATTCTTAAGCCGAGCAAGTTATCAAATAAGAACACACCTTTGTGAAAGTCAACTTCAATCTCAAATAAGTGATAAATGATTAACTCCGAAGTAATCAACTTGTGTCAAATGTCCAATACGTGAAATAGTCAATACCAACGTCTCGAGGAGTCACTGCTAAAGAATATGAGCAAGTCTAATTGGGGATTGAATCGACATATAACTCTCCCAATTAGTGCTCTCCCCTAAACCGACAATCTGTTTGATAAATGCCCCGATTAAGAAGAAGTCTTTAGATCGTTAAATGCAACACGTCTTTAGTCTTCTAACATGTAGCAGAAAATGTAGAACAGACTCGACCTTCTTCAAGATTGTGCAGTTGGGGAATAGATAGTTAACATCTTCAACTCACACCAAAAAGCATCCCACCAAACAGCATCCCAATTAACTTACATCTTGCAAATCCCCTTAACTAAAATCTCTCCCAATCTAACAAGAACAGAAAGATGTTCATCAAGGAAATCAACAATAAGGCCGCAACGAACACACAAGATGGTAACGCCAAACTACCAATCACATCAAACAAGAACAGAGAGATTGTTCGGAATCATCATGTTGATGTATACGTGAAGCATTAACCGGAAGCACTTTGTAGATAAACTCATCAATCCGAGTGAAGATGTCAACCAACGGCTCTTAGAAGAGAGAAAACTCCATGTAAAGATGACCCGATACGATAAGAAGAGGCTCGGTTCTTACATGAGTTTAGAGCCGTATGACCATTAATTCTCAAATATCAATCAACAATGCAAAAAATTCACACTTCTTCTCCCCCTCAAGAATTGCATACGGAGATGCCATTCTTGATTAAACAAGTGAACATCATCCAAATGTAGTCTATTCACACTTCTCCCCGCAAAAATTAGCACGTGATGTCGCCATCGTCATTATAGTTGAGAAAGTGGAATCAGAAAACAATCAATAGTAGCCCGGTTCACTTGATGACAGAAGCGCATGGAAAAAGTATGAAGCATGTTGATGAGAATGGTCATAATAAGAAGATTTCTCTTCTTAGAAGATAAAGCCTTGACACGTACACTTTTCTTTTCTTTAGAGTACGAGGCATGAACTGTTATGTTCATACGTCATTAGAAGATTTCTCTTCTTTCTAAGATAAAGCGCACTGAGACGTACACTTTTCTTTTCTTTGAGGAACGAGGCATGAACTGTTGTGTTCATACGTCATGAGAAGATTTCTCTTCTTTTGAAGATAAAGCGTACTGAAACGTACACTTTTCTTTTCTTTAGAGTACGAGGCATGAACTGTTGTGTTCATGCGTCATTAGAAGATTTCTCTTCTTTCTAAGATAAAGCGCACTGAGACGTACACTTTTCTTTTCTTTAAGGAACGAGGCATGAACTGTTGTGTTCATACGTCATGAGAAGATTTCTCTTCTTTTGAAGATAAAGCGCACTGAAACGTACACTTTTCTTTTCTTTAGAGTACGAGGCATGAACTGTTGTGTTCATACGTCATAATCTCTCTCTTTACTGCTCTCTTAGCAAAACATGCAATCATCCCCATTATCATTCTGTAGGCTCTTTGTTGTGACAACTGATGGAGAAAACCCAATATGATGAATTTGACCCTGAAGTAAACTAACCCGAACTCATGACTTAAACTTGCACATATGTAACAAAGAGCGGTGCCGAGAATTCATGCTCCATTGAATCTCTTAAGTACTCTATACTCTTCAACCAACCAACCATCAAGTAATAGACGTACATTACCTCTTGAAAATCCACAATTGAATGTGACACTGAGCACTACAATGTAACTCCTTAAAGTGATAGTTATTTTGCAGTGGTATGAGCCCAATTCCCCCAAGTGGTAAAAGAAAAAGTAAAAGACACCCAACAATAACTAGATTTCCAAGTCTTCTTTTTTGATAATAAGCTTGAACAAGGATCATGAAGAATCTTCATCCAACCATCCCCGATACCTTCAGATACTAAGTACACTCGCCCGTGATATTTCACTTCAACCTTAAATAAATAATATTGAATTAACGCCATTGTCACATCTTCTAAACTGCCCAAATATAGCCTTCTTTGACATTTAAATGAACTTTGATAATGGTTTCATCCCGACCATGGTTAAAAGCACATAACCCCGTAAAACCATGTAATAACTGAATTGCCATGACGAATATCCAAACACACATCCAATTTATGAACTACGCCCTTTTATCCCTTCTTCGAAATAGAACCCGTAACACCAGCATCAGAAGACCCCGAGATACGCTTTCCTTTCTCTAAGATGGTTCCATCATCACGGAATTTTACAATTCTAAAGTTTAAACCGAGAAATAGTTTCTTTCGCGGGATTTTACAAAACCAAGAATAAAGCGTAAGATGGATCCGGAAATGCACTTTACTATTACCAGGATGTTTCCATTGTCACGGGATTTTACAAGTCTGTGATTTAAACCGAGAAATAGGTTCTTTCGCGGGATTTTACAAAATCAAGACAAAACCGTAAACAATGTTAGCTTGAATGTGTTAAGACAACTTTGGTTTCGGTGAATATATGTTTTAGGGGAACATGCAGTGGTTCTTCAACGATTCTTTTTCCATCTTCAACACAATTATCAACAATTCTCATTGTCAAGTCTCATATTTGTGATTCAATTTTGAGAAGTCCATTATGTCCATTATCCAAGATTATAAGCCCAAGTCCAATTAAAACTGTTTAAACCATCACTTAAATACCAAATCAATAATATTAGACAAGAGCCTTCAATTCATTCAAGATCAATTAATAACTCACGCCGTGAATTTGTATGCTCCGTAGAATTTTATCCGAACAAAATTCCACTATTTAACATACTACAAAAATATGTATCCCAAATTTTATTTTCACCAAAAAAAATTCGGATAACAAAGTATTTGTGATTGGCAAATTCAGCATGTCACACGAATAGTCCTCAATCACCAATAAGAAAATGATAAGCTTCCGGCCCATTTAAAAAAACTTATGCAGCCTATTCAATTCACATGGCCCAAAATGAATCCAACGTGAAACCCATCTAATCCAAAGTTTACATCACAACCTTAATGCTCGGGTATTAAACGATCCAAATCCCACAACTACCCTAACTCAGGGATATAAAACGCATCATATATCAGTCCTTATCAAACCTAATCCAAAATACACATACACCTCAACCCTAAAAATACTTCAACAAACCCTAAATGCATACTTTGTCCGCCCCCTTTCACTTCTGCTTCTCATCTCAAATACAAAACACAAAAAAAAGATAATAGCAGCCGCAATCATAAGCTCCCAAGCACATCCAAAACACTTAACAATTTCTGTCCACCTCCTTCCTCTCTTCCACAAGACACATCCTTTAATACGGATGGTCCTTGCCACAGGGATGGCTGAGAGACGATGCCACATGGATGGCATCAAGGGTCATGAAGCAGCCACAGAGATGGCTTCAAGGTGAAAAAGTGACGGCCACAGGGATGGTTGAGATCTTGATAAGACTTCGAAATACAATCAAGGGTCATAGGTAAGCTTTGAATGATCTAGATTAAAACGTTTCTTAGTAGTTAATGACCAAAACGACTCTCAAAGTATTTTGAGTTAACAACCTTGTTAAACTCATTTCTTAAAAGTTGAATATTATCAAAACGTTTAATTGATGATGAGTCCCTTATAATTGTATCTTTCGAAGAGGAACAAGCCTTAAAGGTTTTGACATAAGCGAAGGTATAAGGGCTTCTGAGATTTGAATAATAGTTTACATTTTCAGTTATTGGACCTTTTAATCTTTTGAGACATAGATCAATGATGTTTTATGATTCGTGTGTAGAATCTTTATGTGTCTTGATGTGACATGAGTATACACGATGAGAACAGAGATCATGTAATGGTTAAATATGGTGTTTGAGTCGTGAATCTTGATGTTGGTTTATGTTATTGTGGTCTTTGGTATATGGTTGCTTGAGGTTGAGTCTTGTTGTGGTCACGGTCATACTTCTCATTCTACATTTCTGTCCCGTTGGTTAAGGTCACAAGTCGCTAGCCTAGTATTGAGTCAATTTGCTACCAAGTCGCTAGCTTATTGACACAAGTCGCTACGACAAGTCATGTCAAGTCGCTATTGACTTTTATGTCAAGTCGCCATTGACTTGAGTTGACTAAAGAGTCAAATCGCTATGTCTCAACTCGCTACATGATAAAAGTACAAGTCGCTAACTTCAGTTTTTTCAAAAACAAGTTGCTAACTAGTAAAGACTAGTCGCTATCATCTTAAATCGCTAACTTATACATACAAGTTGCTAGCTAGAACATAAGACTTTTTCCGGCGTTTTTTATGTTTTCCGTTCATCGTTACCCAGGAAAAGTGACAAAGATTGCATCTTTTGACCCATGAATATGACCACAGTTAAAATAAGCAGATATGTCAGATGCAAAATATAGACCATGAGGATATGTCAGATGCAAAATATTGACCAAAAAGAAATATAGACCATGAGACAATAAACTGAGAAATGAAACAATACTTTCTCAAAACATATTACTCATAGATTCATTTTCAAAGTTACCACAGTTTGGACACAATACAGAGAAAAGACAGATTTCGACCATGAGATATTTTGACCAAAAGATGCATAATATTATTAAAAACTGTTGTACCAAAGTATCATTAACACTCGTAAACCAAAAACCACAAGCAACAACCATGGTACGGACCACACAAATCAAAGATAACACAACAACCTTGGCTCTTGATACCAATTGTTAGGATCCAAATAATATTGTGTTGATGATTCGGGTGGTCTTGGATGATCAAAATACATGTTTACCATTTTAGAGAGAGAAAGTAGAGAGAGAGGGTGTTCTTGCTAGAGGTTTAAACAAAAGGAATGTTAGATTGAATGAGAAGCACCACCCCTTCCACGGATGGAAGGGGTATTTATAGTTACAAGAAATACGACCTCCTATCGGCCTGTGGATCAGGTATACAATGGGTAAAGACCCGTCCTTCCTCCACGGTGTTGCACTAAGCTATACTACGCTACAAACTAATAAATAAACTACTAAATAACGTAAATAACTACAAATCTACGAGCTAACATATGCTAGACTATAATTGGGGTGACCGACACTTTAACATGAAATTTCCAATTCCTAACAAAATCACTTCCAATTGGCGCTTTATATAAACTCAAACCACTTTCATCTGTTCAACTCACAAATCCTACATCACACACATCATCAATCATCATGTCGAACCAATACTCCAACACCCATAACCTAGTTGCTAATTTGATCAAGAACAATCGATTCACAGGTTTTCATCAAATGATTGATTTCCTTATTCACAGTCCTATTCATTTTAGAGGAATGCTAAGCTTGAGAAGGAAGATGGAGTAGAAGTTTTTAGTACTATTGTGGATGAGAATGATATTTTGGTTAATGAAGAGATTATTAGAAGGGTTTTGAAGTTAGATGATGCTGATGGTGTTGTTAATCTTTCAGATGCTGAGATTTTTGAAGGTTTAGAGAGGTTAGGATATACACACAGGGGAGACAAGGTAAATTTTTTTAAGAGCATGTTTTCACAACAATGGAAGTTTTTGATTCATACCTTGTTGATGTGTATAAGTAATAAGACCACTGGATTTGATGACTTCCCTTCTAAAATTGCTACTGCTATCATTTGTTTGTCTGATGGGAGGAAGTTTAATTGGTCTAGGATGATTTATGAAGGGTTTGTGCAGAATATTAGGAAGAAGGGAAAATATTACTTATATCCTAGGTTTGTGCAACTGATTGTGGAAAGTCAAATAGAAAAACCTGTTGAGCATTCTAGGGAGTATGAAGTGCATTATATGCTTCCTAAGGTTTTTGCACATATGAGGAATCAGAAACCAAATTTTCAAATCAGAGATGTTCCTTTATTCCCCCATATGCTTACTTTTCCTGCTATTCCTGAGTTTGATGAAGGTCTTGAATGCCAACCCATAGAACCTGAACCCACTGCTAGTACACCTCAACCCACTGATAGTGCACTTGTTCCCACTGTTAGTGAATTTCAACCCACTTCTAGTCAAATCCAAATCACTGTTAAACCAATCTTATGGACTAGGAGAAAGAAGGGCACCAAGCTACCTCAGGCTGGTGTTAGTGGTGTTGTTCATAAGGCTGTCACACGGTGTCGAGGTGACATGATTGGAAGGGCTTCCACTACTAATACATGCTTAGATGCTGGTCAGGCTAGTTGATAACGCTACACGCGTCGTTCGGGGTCAAAGGAACTTCCTTTTCGTCGAGCAAGTTTTTCAACACCCTAGGCAGTGAACCTAATCGTTGTAGTGTAGTAATTAGGGTAAGCCACGGGTATTAATATCGTTCTCTAGGGGAATAGGAATGCTAGTAAGAAGTTACTACGCTAAGGTTGGGGTTGAGGAAGATTTTTTTTTTCTTTTTATGTTTTTTAGGAAATTGAAAGGTACGAATCTCGGGGTTTGGATTTGGGGGTTGGTATTGCTACCGATTACTCTACTTATCTAATTATCTAATCTAAGGTGTATGTAGTCTATTTCTAATTATAGTGTGCTCGTATGATAGTTTAAAGATGTGTTTACTTAGGTTTTACTACTCCTTAATTATGTTGTTCCCTATTCACTATCGTTAAAAAGGAATAATTAAGTACTTAAAGCAATTAACAGTGAATAATGACTGAAATTAACATTAGTAAAACACACAAAGTAATTTTCAAGATCATATTCTTATTAGAAATAAATCAAAAGAATACGTTACCCAAGTACTTGCTGAATAGTACTTGGGATTGAAATGACAAAGTTTGGGTGACTCCTCTCTAAGCTCAGGCTAAGTCTGAGCACAACTCTTAGAACCCAATGAGCTAGCTCAAGGATAAAGTTGTATTTGGAGGAGTGAAAAGTTGGCTTGCGTGTGTGTCTTTTTACAATTCACAAGCTTTTTAACTTTTCACTCATTCTCTTATGCTGTTTATACAAGTATGATTATTAACTTTATCCTAGAAGACAAAAACATGGATCACAGCAAACACAAATATTGATATATTCGGTTACTGTTCACTTTTCTATAGTAGGCGGTGAAGCTTCTTTCCTTGATAGAGAATCGCCGCTTACTATAAATGGGAAGATATGATCTTGATAGATTGAGACTGTGCATAGATGGATAAACACTTGGGGACTTAGTTTTATCTGGGTAAAACTTTCCCGCCTAATCCACTTATTCTTTCTTTAAAGTCTTCATCTCTTTCTTCGTTTGTCTTCAGTGTTTAATAGTTGGAGAGGAGTCGAAGGGATTCAGTGAGTTATTTTCATCACTCACTGAATCCACTATCTTCTTCTTGACTTAGTCTTCACCCTTTAAGTTCCGCCTTGCAGAGTGGAGAGGCTCTTACTTCGCCTCATACTAAGTGTCCTGAAGATAGCTCACCGAGAGACTATGCGCTCAGTGACCTGATTGTGTTTAACGGATTAAACACTTAGGATATTTTCTATTCAAATCCTAGTTTAAGGGGTTTGGGTATTTACTGAACCCAACAAATTATCTCCTATTGGTGGTTGAATTGTCACGTCCTTATTCTTAGTTGCGTTGTGTGTCTAAAGTCGTAGGGTATGCGTATGTTCCCTAACTCTTTGAACTTACCAAAGGGTCTCGTCTATAAATGTCACACCCCCAAATTACGTGTTTTGCAGCGGAATTGAATACCTTGGGGAGGACTGTCATAGCATCAAAGTTACAGTTATATCGAACGACCTAGAGTGTCGTTTAGAAAATACATCGTTTGATTAAGTAAAATAATCAGAGTTTACAAAATGTAGGTCCCAAATGAAAATCAATGTATGCGGTAATAGGTTTGATACAAGCCAAACGATGTTTTTAAAGTGTATAAATCCCACGTGAGACGCGTCGTCACCACGACTCTATGATATGTCCATATGCATGCCATGAAGTGAATGCCTTAGATACCGGAGATAAAACATGCTAAAAGTGTCAACACAAAGGTTGGTGAGTTCATAGAGTTTGGTTAACAAGTAAAGCCTTAAAAGAGCGTTCATGTAACAAAGGCAAGTTTTTGGTCATATATAATAGTTCGCAAAGCAAAGGCATCGTAAATCCACTCAGTTCCCAAGTCCCGCCCATACAAAACTTGCAACCTGTGTGTTTACAACCCACCGCTAAAAATAGTATGTCAATCATGTATGCATGTATCATAGTAGTTAAAAGTATAAATGTCACCACAAGGGTCTTCCAACAACTCGTGTTGGGATGTTCCTCCAACGCTCACGTTGGGCTGTATCCATAAAAATGGCCTTCCAACATATAAATGCTGGGATGTTTGTAAATTAATAGCCTTCCAACAACTTAATTTGGAGCCACTAATTCTTGTATGTTTGTTTCAAATATGCATATGAAATCAAGTATAACCCAATCAAGTATATAATGCAATCAAGTGTGAAGTATAAGTAATGTTGTTTGGCAAAAGAGTTTAAATGTTTAGATAAATAAGCATATATCTCGCCCCAAATAGTTTATAGGAATTTAAATGAGTAAGAGCGGGGTATGAACTCACAGTAGTATGTAAAAGTTTAGAGTACTTGCGAAGGTCAATGAAAATAGTTTGAGCATGTATCTCCCCCAAAAGTAGTACAAAACAATTGAAAGTGGGGCTATGAAAACTCACAGTAATATGTAAGAGTTTAAAGTACTTGTGAAAGTAAATGAAAATAGTTTGAGCATGTATCTCCCCCAAAGAGTTTGTAAGACAAATAAGTAATAGAAAGTGGGGCTACGAACTCACCTGGTGTGATTGATATGCTAACAAAATGAAGTGCAAGAAAATGAGGCTCGGAAACTATCCGCGACCTAAAATGAATGATATGATATGTAATGAGTTATGATGTGATGTTATGCATGCATTTCGTATGTTATTTATACCATTTGTGAGTTTTGAAAATAATACATATCGTCGAAAAATTCTCTTTTGACGTCTTGACCATTCTTAAATTACTTTACAAGTATTTACGTCAAAATGTCATCCTACAATAGTTTTTTAATGATTTATTGTGAAATTTCAACTTTTCGTCGTAAAATAATGTCGTCGGAAATTTTATAAAAGTGACAAAAATGGCTTCGAAAAACTAGTCGTAAAATGGTGTACGTCGAACGTTAGGAAACGAACTCGACGGTTTTGGAAAGTTTGTATCAAAATCTAGAAGTTTTAGTACATGAGTTTTCGTCATAGAGGTCTCGAACATAAAGGTAATAAGGGTTAAAGATGGTGATTTTGTCTAAAATGTTGGTTAAAAATGAGTTTCGGCAAAGTTTAAGCAACCGTAATTAATTTATTACAACTCCGCTATACAAACGGTTTGTCGTTTTGAAAAATATGCTTGGTGATCTCGATTTTACTAGAAGACATCTCGTTACAAAAAGTTCTACATCATAGATAAAAACAGCCTTCAACATGGTCGTTTTAGTTACCGTAATACTTGTCTCGTAAAAATAATATAGTTTTTCAGAAAATAATAGTTACGGCAATTTTATGAAAACGTGTATATTTTAGTCGTTACAAATCCGTTTTCTACGTATTATATGTCCTTAGCTTCGTATCAAAGTATACTAATATATTTTTGATAAGTCGAAATAATTTATAAAGCTTAGGACTCGTTTTTGACTCGTACAAAATAAAAATAGGTTGCTGAAATTACAGAAAATATATATTTCGTCGTCAAACTTGTAAAATCCATAACTTCTTCGTTATAACTCCGTTTTAATCCGTTCAAGCGGCCACGGATTCGTTTTAAAGTATATTTTCTAAATATCAAGGCCAAAAATTCGTGCCTACTGTCGGATTTTCCAGAAAAACAAAACAAGGACAGAACACTTTTTATACTTGTCGAAAATAGTTTTTCTCGTACTAAACATATTCCAATCCCTTCAAATCAACTCCAAAGCTAATCTAATCCTACCATACACCTTCTTAGGGTGTCATGGGTTCCTAGACATCATCAAGACCAAAATATAACAAGGGGATAATTATAGGATGACTTTTATATATATAACTCTAAAAATCAATGTAAAAATGGTATAACTAACACAAGTCTTGCATGTTTGCTCAAAATATGAAGAAATAAATATGTAATGATAAGGAAAGATGAAAAATGATAGAAATATGCTTACAAGCTACTATGATGAGGTGATTAGAACCAAGGATTAAACCTAAACACCCTAGGTTTTTATTTCAAAACCTTGATTAAGAGTGTATGCTAGATTGATTAACTTGAGCTTGTAAAAATTTTGATGATCCCTTGCTAACTCCTTGGTAGAACCGGTTTTTGAGAGGAAAACAAAGAGAGGAGAGACTTTTGCTTGACTTGTGATAATGAGAATGAATAAGTGAAATGAATGAAGTGAAGTTTGAGTATATATCTATACTATCACAAGAAAAACTTACCAAACCCATAAATGCTACCCCCCTTGGTCGCCAAGGGGAAGGATTTGCAAAAATATATATATATTTTTTTTCTATTTATTGTGTATAATTTGTAATAAGTATAAGTAAAATGTATAGTTAAGTAGAAATTGTTGTAACGTGTACATAGTCGTGATATTAGAGTAGTATGGACTAAAATAAGTTTTAAGGGATCAAAGTAAAGTATATTGTAGTTATAAAAATTGTAAAAATACATTTCTTGTAAAATTTGAGTGATTTAATAATTATCGTGCAGTTTTTAAGAAAAGCGTCGTAATAATATAAATTTAACGATTTATATACAAAATAAATTTAAAACACTAGGTAAACTCAAAATATAGTTTTTATAAACTAAATGTAAGTATAAAAATATGTCGGGATCATTTTTAAAAGTAACGGATTAAATATTCAAAATAATAACTCACGCGATAACGTTTATTTAATATAAAATTTACGCGATTAATGTGAAATGAAATGTCATGAACGAACTAATATGATGCAAATGATGCTAATGAAATGTAGACTAAACTTAGTCCATATGAAATGTTCGTGATGATATGATCATGAATTCGCCGCTAAACCATTAAGGTTACGCGAATTTGGAACACGCAAACCTAGTTTACGATAAATGATGAAATTGTGAAGCATGAATTGTTTTGAGAAATGACCAAAAATTGAGAATTGTGACATTCTTCCCATGTCAGAGGAATCACGTCCTCGTGATTCAATCGATGATACTATGGTTCAAACCTCGACAAGGGTTCTAAAAGTTTATGCTCGTGTATGGTCTAAATGATTATGTCAATGCTCATGCATATGAGTTACTCGTCCCACAAGATACGTTCCTGTGCTATCGTGAGCAATTCCCATCCTAAATACATGCTTTCTTATGATTAGGCTCGATGAGACAAGCTTTCCCATTCTCAAGCAAAATTTTTAAAAGACTTTTTGGTAACCGATTTTGACTTAATCCCACAACTCATCAAACAAGAACTGTCATACGATTAGGCTAAATCGGTTTAGGTAACGACTTGTTTCTAGCTCGATCTTTGCAACTCATCAAACAAGAACTGTCACTCGGATCAAACTGGAAACAAGTGGTTTGAAGAAAATCTTTTGAAAATTTGGCTTGATTCAGAATTGCTTACACATACGAGACTACTACTCCCTTCATTGCATGATTCTTCCTGAATTAGACATAGGTGATCAGGCTATGTATAATTTAGGAGTAACTATGCAATGCTTGAACTAATCGACTCATATGATGTTTGGTGTTGAGTCATAAGTCCGCATGTATAAAGAATGTGCACTTATAATGATATGATGAGATGCTATGATGATGTGGTTATAGTCTAGGGTCAATGATGCAACCTAGTTTCTATAACCGATGCTCGATACCAATCTGTCACACCCCAAATTACGTGTTTTGCAGTGAATTGAATACCTTGGGAGGACCGTCATAGCATCAAAGTTACAGTTATATCGAATGACCTAGAGTGTCGTTTAGAAAATACATCGTTTGATTAAGTAAAATAATCAGAGTTTACAAAATGTAGGTCCCAAATGAAAATCAATGTATGCGGTAATAGGTTTGATACAAGCCAAACGATGTTTTTAAAGTGTATAAATCCCATGAGACGCGTCGTCACCACGACTCTATGATATGTCCATATGCATGCCATGAAGTGAATGCCTTAGATACCGGAGATAAAACATGCTAAAAAGTGTCAACACAAAGGTTGGTGAGTTCATAGAGTTTGGTTAACAAGTAAAGCCTTAAAAGAGCGTTCATGTAACAAAGGCAAGTTTTTGGTCATATATAATAGTTCGCAAAGCAAAGGCATCAGAATCCACCTCAGTTCCAAGTCCCGCCCATACAAAACTTGCAACCCGTGTGTTTACAACCCACTGCTAAAAATAGTATGTCAATCATGTATGCATGTATCATAGTAGTTAAAAGTATAAATGTCACCAAAAGGGTCTTCCAACAACTCGTGTTGGGATGTTCCTCCAACGCTCACGTTAGGATGTATCCATAAAAATGGCCTTCCAACATATAAATGCTGGGATGTTTGTAAATTAATAGCCTTCCAACAACTTAATTTGGAGCCACTAATTCTTGTATGTTTGTTTCAAATATGCATATGAAATCAAGTATAACCCAATCAAGTATATAATGCAATCAAGTGTGAAGTATAAGTAATGTTGTTTGGCAAAAGAGTTTAAATGTTTAGATAAATAAGCATATATCTAAGCCCCAAATAGTTTATAGGAATTTAAATGAGTAAGAGCGGGGTATGAACTCACAGTAGTATGTAAAAGTTTAGAGTACTTGCGAAGGTCAATGAAAATAGTTTGAGCATGTATCTCCCCCAAAAGTAGTACAAAACAATTGAAAGTGGGGCTATGAAAACTCACAGTAATATGTAAGAGTTTAAAGTACTTGTGAAAGTAAATGAAAATAGTTTGAGCATGTATCTCCCCCAAAGAGTTTGTAAGACAAATAAGTAATAGAAAGTGGGGCTACGAACTCACCTGGTGTGATTGATATGCTAACAAAATGAAGTGCAAGAAAATGAGGCTCGGAAACTATCCGCGACCTAAAATGAATGATATGATATGTAATGAGTTATGATGTGATGTTATGCATGCATTTCGTATGTTATTTATACCATTTGTGAGTTTTGAAAATAATACATATCGTCGAAAAATACTCTTTTGACGTCTTGACCATTCTTAAATTACTTTACAAGTATTTACGTCAAAATGTCATCCTACAATAGTTTCTTAATGATTTATTGTGAAATTTCAACTTTTCGTCGTAAAATAATGTCGTCGGAAATTTTATAAAAGTGACAAAAATGGCTTCGAAAAACTAGTCGTAAAATGGTGTACGTCGAACGTTAGGAAACGAACTCGACGGTTTTGGAAAGTTTGTATCAAAATCTAGAAGTTTTAGTACATGAGTTTTCGTCATAGAGGTCTCGAACATAAAGATAATAAGGGTTAAAGATGGTGATTTTGTCTAAAATGTTGGTTAAAAATGAGTTTCGGCAAAGTTTAAGCAACCGTAATTAATTTATTACAACTCCGCTATACAAACGGTTTGTCGTTTTGAAAAATATGCTTGGTGATCTCGATTTTACTAGAAGACATCTCGTTCCAAAAAGTTCTACATCATAGATAAAAACAGCCTTCAACATGGTCGTTTTAGTTACCGTAATACTTGTCTCGTAAAAATAATATAGTTTTTCAGAAAATAATAGTTACGGCAATTTTATGAAAACGTGTATATTTTAGTCGTTACAAATCCGTTTTCTACGTATTATATGTCCTTAGCTTCGTATCAAAGTATACTAATATATTTTTGATAAGTCGAAATAATTTATAAAGTTTAGGACTCGTTTTTGACTCGTACAAAATAAAAATAGGTTGCTGAAATTACAGAAAATATATATTTCGTCGTCAAACTTGTAAAATCCATAACTTCTTCGTTATAACTCCGTTTTAATCCGTTCAAGCGCCCACGGATTCGTTTTAAAGTATATTTTCTAAATATCAAGGCCAAAAATTCGTGCCTACTGTCGAATTTTCCAGAAAAACAAAATAAGGACAGAACACTTTTTATACTAGTCGAAAATAGTTTTTCTCGTACTAAACATATTCCAATCCCTTCAAATCAACTCCAAAGCTAATCTAATCCTACCATACACCTTCTTAGGGTGTCATGGGTTCCTAGACATCATCAAGACCAAAATATAACAAGGGGATAATTATAGGATGACTTTTATATATATAACTCTAAAAATCAATGTAAAAATGGTATAACTAACACAAGTCTTGCATGTTTGCTCAAAATATGAAGAAATAAATATGTAATGATAAGGAAAGATGAAAAATGATAGAAATATGCTTACAAGCTACTATGATGAGGTGATTAGAACCAAGGATTAAACCTAAACACCCTAGGTTTTTATTTCAAAACCTTGATTAAGAGTGTATGCTAGATTGATTAACTTGAGCTTGTAAAAATTTTGATGATCCCTTGCTAACTCCTTGGTAGAACCGGTTTTTGAGAGGAAAACAAAGAGAGGAGAGACTTTTGCTTGACTTGTGATAATGAGAATGAATAAGTGAAATGAATGAAGTGAAGTTTGAGTATATATCTATACTATCACAAGAAAAACTTACCAAACCCATAAATGCTACCCCCCCTTGGTCGGCCAAGGGGGGAAGGATTTGCAAAAATATATATATATTTTTTTTTTCTATTTATTGTGTATAATTTGTAATAAGTATAAGTAAAATGTATAGTTAAGTAGAAATTGTTGTAACGTGTACATAGTCGTGATATTAGAGTAGTATGGACTAAAATAAGTTTTAAGGGATCAAAGTAAAGTATATTGTAGTTATAAAAATTGTAAAAATACATTTCTTGTAAAATTTGAGTGATTTAATAATTATCGTGCAGTTTTTAAGAAAAGCGTCGTAATAATATAAATTTAACGATTTATATACAAAATAAATTTAAAACACTAGGTAAACTCAAAATATAGTTTTTATAAACTAAATGTAAGTATAAAAATATGTCGGGATCATTTTTAAAAGTAACGGATTAAATATTCAAAATAATAACTCACGCGATAACGTTTATTTAATATAAAATTTACGCGATTAATGTGAAATGAAATGTCATGAACGAACTAATATGATGCAAATGATGCTAATGAAATGTAGACTAAACTTAGTCCATATGAAATGTTCGTGATGATATGATCATGAATTCACCGCTAAACCATTAAGGTTACGCGAATTTGGAACACGCAAACCTAGTTTACGATAAATGATGAAATTGTGAAGCATGAATTGTTTTGAGAAATGACCAAAAATTGAGAATTGTGACAATAAAACCCACTAGGGATAATAAACTCTTACTCTAAGGCACTCTTTGGATGGTTTAGCTTACAACTACTTAAGGAGCTATATTCTAAGGTTCACAAAGATTTAATCAAGCATTAAGTACACAACGAATGACCTATCGCACTACTAGATCATTAATCAACTAAGATAAGAGACAACCAATCAATATTCAATAATTAAGTTTCATATTCCCTAAGCAAACACACAAGTAAATTAGACGGACATGGAGAACATGCAAGCATACACACAAATAATCAAAGACATAATTGAATTAATGAAGTAAAACACTTATCTTGGTGTAAGATAGGGTTTGGAACCCTAAAATACTGTACAAGACAGCCTTGGTTCGGTTTAGGTTTTTACTCCAAAAGACTACACACAAATACTAAAAATTTCGGATTCTATATATAAGATTACACATGCGACGGCGTCACCTTATGTTTTGTGACGCCGTCGGATCGCCGTCATTAGGGTTTTGTCTTGGCCACGTTAGACTTGCGACGGCGTCACCTTGTGATTGTTACGCGTCCTCTTCTGACGCCGTCTGGATTGAATCTAGGCCGTCCGAAGTTGCGACGGCCTATTCCTTTATAACTTGACGTCGTCACTTGAAAATAAGAGTTTTGGCTTCTGTCCCGTCACAAAATCCTCCGACGGCGTCGCAAATAAGCAGTGACGCCGTCACCTTGTATTTTCAGCAGCTGGAGTGCCTCGATTCTTGACTTTGGCCATTTTCTTCGTATATCCGCGCTTTTTCATCCAAATAAGTGCCATTACAACAATTTGCCTTCACGTGACCTAAAAAGTGAAATGGAACAATATTAAGTAATAACGGATACAAAAGTGATCAAATAAGGGCTTAAATGACCCCTCAAAAAGGTACCTTTTAAAACCTTATCAAATATCCCTACACTTGGTATTTGCTTGTCCTCAAGCAAATGTGCTTTTAGCCAATTAATTTATAAGTTAGGGGTCATGAAGCATTGGTTTAAAAGAGTCCACAACACATATAAGCCCCGAAAAAGTCATAACAAGCACGGAAATTACATACTAGCACCTCACATGGGGTGTTTGGATACTCACATCTCTCTCGGGTGTATATGAAATATAACAAGTTGGAAATGGAAGATAAACACTCATTAACCGGTCCTAGTACATAGATTACCATAGGCTTGAGAATAGATCAAACCTCCATCGCTTTGGCGTAAGCACCTAGAAAGGACTATCAAAGAGGTCTTTAAAGGGTTGTAACGTTAGGCTTACGGTAGGGAAACAAAGGGTTTGGTGGGATAGGCTTTTTAGTGGTGGCAAGTCAAAAATCTCTATGTTAAATGCATACGAAGAATGGCGTTGCTAAGCCAAGACTCGACACTCTAGACTTTAGCTAACTGAAATAAACAAACATAAATTAAAAGGATAGATGTAGGATGGTAGCCCGTATGTTTTTTTTTTCACTCTATTTTTTTTTTCTTTTCTCTTTTTCGATTTTTTTTTTCGATTTTTTTTTTCATACACTTTTACTCTACCATCCTCTACGGTAACATCAAAACGATAGGGATTTATAGGCACATCCCTACACTTGAGTTTTTATTACTCTAACACTAATTTGACCCGAATTGAAAAGAGCAAAACACTTGGGGTACATTATTACGCAAACAAAGGGAATTTGAGTTTAACGTTCCCTTCCCGTCATTTCATAAACTTTAACTTTTCCCATGAATCCCAATCGTCCCAAACTGTGTACAAAGGATATGACTCGACTTAGCAACTCATGCAAGCAACCAGATAATTGAACTAAGGGTTTAGGGTGATAACAAAAATGCACTAAAAGTGAGTGCATAAAGGGGGTGGGGTGTAAACAATGCTCTTCATTGATATTCCGGAAAAACCGAAACATCACGAGAACCGCGAAAAGGATATGCTCTGAGGGGTTAACTAGCGGTATCGTGTACTAAAGATGAGTACAACGCAAAGGGTGTGGGGGAATTACTCAACCGATGTGGAAGAAGTAATTATATTACGGGTATCAAACAAGGGTTATCCTAATGCCTCTTATCATTTAGTTATTCCTAACTACACAAGTGTAGTCTTACTAGCGATCTCGGAATGCATCACAAAACAAGTTCTAGAATCTAATATACTACCGGTTCACACTCTAAGCATTAAAGATGAATGCTTTAGTTCCTACTAATCTAAGGGCGATCCTCACATTTTTGGTGGAATTTAGGTAGTAAAGGGTTTTTGTGCTAGTCATGCAACTTCCTATCCGTGAGACGCTTTTGTTAAAACTAATGGCCCACTCCTATATGTCATGAAAAATTAAAAATTTGGTGCCAAAATTACCCTAACCGACATTTTCTCATGGTTTATTACACAAATACAATTGGATAAAGCAAATAATCAAGGATAAGCATAGCTTCAAAGTTCCCATTTTATTTTCCCTCCCTACACTTAAACTGAACATTGTCCCCAATGTTCCCCGAAAGTATAAAAGTTATGATAACGGAAGGTAATTAAAAACGAAAGAAACTAATACTCCCCTGATTAGCTTGGTAGGATCCGTGTAAAGCAGAGGTTAAATCCTTTCCAAGAAGAATTAATGCGTGAAAAGCTCCTTCCAATCTTAAGTAACTTCTTCTTGATAAGTTAAACCTGCACATTTGAAGAAAACAAACGAAACCTTCGCATAAAATCGGCGGTAATAATATATATAAGACTCGATTTAAACTAGGATATAATGCTTGTGGAATGGATGTTTACAGAATTTCTGGAAAATTAAGACCGGGAAAATTCCAAAAATTTATAAGTAGCTCAGAAAACGAGAAAAAGTAATCCGACGTTTTACTCCTTCCTGACGCCGTCAGGTTGCAATCCGACACAGTTATCCCGACAAAAACGGTCATGCGATTTTCTGAAAAAAATTCTGGAAAATTACATCTTTAGAATCTGGAAAAATTTCTGCAAAACATCCATTATGACTCGATACAAGCATTTGACTCGAACAAACACACATATATATCTTTTAATTGATTGTTATTCTCATGTTTACGTTTCTTTTGAAAACGTGTGTAATCCTCCCTACACTTATCCCTTATGTAAAATACCTTTATATGCAAATAAGACGAGGTTAAAAACAAAATAAAGCATTTTTACAAATTTAAACATGAGAATAAACAATCAATAAAAGACATATGACACTAACAAGCAAACCATTAAGCATGGGTTGCCTCCCACGAAGAGCTTTTCTTTATTTAAGAGTCTTGTAGCTAGACTCGTAGTCGTGCTCCTACGTGACTTCCTTACCGCCATCTTCTTCCTCATGACGGTCTCTATCGGGGGATTCCATGTTGTAGAAGTGCCCTACGATGCACTTCTCTAAGAGTTTGTATTCTCCCCATTCGGTCCTATATTTCGGTCCTAGGTTCAATAAATCCTTATAGAATCCGAAAATCTTAACCATAACATAATCTAGTCCTTTTTCTTTATCCTCCTCATTCCTATAATAGACCAATAGTTTAAGTTCCTTTTCATCATTAGAGAGTGATGAAAACTTCTCAATCTTAAACAACATTTGGTAAGCTATGTCATCGGTCTCATCCTTGAATCGCACTACTCCTAACGAAGGATCATAGGTCATCCCGGTGTTTTCTATGAAAGGTTTTCCTAGAATAACGTAGGACAAGCTAGGGTCTATGGCCGTGCTAATATCATCCACAATTATGAAGTCCGTAGGAAATGTGAAACTACCTACATAAACGGGCAATCCCTTAACTCTACCAAGAAAATTGCAACTAACACTAGGATCATTGGGGTCTTGCCTAGTTGGAATCGGCTTCTTCACTACCCAATTGTAGTAGGTGCTAGTCATTATGTTGATCGGGGATTTGCGGTCAATGTACGCCTTTGCCACGAAAAGGTGTCCTATGCAACATGGTATGTTAAGATTCCAAGGGTTCCCAAACTTGATTCTAGGGCTTTTCCTAACATACATGTGACGGAGGTCACGTACTAAGTGAGGGTGGCGAGTTAGCTCTTCTTCCGTAGAAAACTTATTGAAATAGTCATTATCTACTTCACCTACTTCCTCGGTTGTTTCATTATTCTCAAGTGTATAGTCCTCTTGTCATTTGTTCCATTAGGTTTCACTAAGGCGATGGTATTGACGAATTGCACGTGCTTAGCTAGCTTACTTGGGTCCTTAATCTCTACACCGGAAGGCTCGGGAGTTGAGATAGCACTAACCTTCCTATCACTATTGGTTATGGCTTTCAAAAGGTTGTCTATCTTCCTATCCATTTCGGCCTGTTGTTGGTTAAAGCGGTCCGAGAGCTTCTCCCTTCGATGTTTTTTTGGTTAGGACCGTGGGATGGGGGCCATGAAATATCATTGGAAGTGAATTCCTTGGTTTGTCCCCAATAGAAGTCGGGCTTGCCCTTCCATGCTTCTCGGGTTTCATTGAAATTCCTAGGTCCGGGTATTGTAGGGAATCTTCCTCCCGTTCCATTAATACGTGAGGATGCGTAGTCAACGGAAGCATGTTCGGGGAATCGGGTGCTAGTGCGCGTGTTATGAGGATCACAAAACGGCTCACACGAGGAAGAAACTTTGTTCACATGGCGTGAAGACTTAGGGTTTTCGTAGGAACTCATTAGGAATTTAACTTGATCTTCAAGTTCGATCATCCTACGGTCGAAAGATTGTGAGTCAATGGGAGGCAAGGAGATTGCCTTAACAGTTTTGGGCAGCTCACGGGGGTCATTCCAACTTTCGTTATCATAGAGAGCAAGGCCCTCGATTATACCCCATGATTCTTCCGCGGTGAGATCACTAAGTTTTCCACCGGCCGCTTGGTCAATGGATCGCTTGGTGAGGAAGTTGACATGATCATAAAATATATGGACTTGGAGCCAAAGATCAATGCCGTGATGAGGGACTTTATGAATTAAGTCCTTGAATCGAGTCCATGCTTCATAGAGAGATTCATTTTGACGTTGTTGAAACATCAAGATGTCATTCCTAAGTTTAGTGGTTCTCCCCGGTGGGAAAAATTGAGCAAGGAAGCGAGAGGTGAGATCATCCCAACTTGAGATGGAACCAGCGGGAAGTCGCTCAAGCCAATTACTAGCTTGGTCCCGTAGATAAAATTGGAAGAGACGCAGGCGCGTGGTCTCCCGAGTAGTAGCATCAAGGTCGATGGAATCGACAATTTTAAGGAAATCCCTAAGATGATGATTTGGATCTTCGGAACGAAGTCCATGGAAGGCACATCCGTTTTGCACCAACCGGATGGTGTCAGATCGCAGGGTCGTAGTTTGGGCTTAGTCGAGAAGTTCAATGGTGTTCCTATAGCCTAGGTGGCTTGGTCTCGAGTATTCACCAAGAGTAAGGGCTCTTGGCGGGTTAATTGGTGGTGGATTGATGAATGGTGGGTGGTTATCACCTTCCATGATGAAAAGTGATGGGATTACGAACAAAGGTCACGAAGAAGGTGGATAGACTAAGAGAAAGCTAAAAATGAGAAAAAATTTACTTGATAGGAATCAAGCAAAGAAACCTAAACGAGGTGGACTACTAACTAGCTATTCTATTCCCCGGCAGCGGCGCCAAAAACTTGATAACGCTACACGCGTCGTTCGGGGTCAAAGGAACTTCCTTTTCGTCGAGCAAGTTTTTCAACACCCTAGGCAGTGAACCTAGTCGTTGTAGTGTAGTAACTAGGGTAAGCCACGGGTATTAATATCGTTCTCTAGGGGAATAGGAATGCTAGTAAGAAGTTACTACGCTAAGGTTGGGGTTGAGGAAGATTATTTTTTTTCTTTTTATGTTTTTTAGAAAATTGAAAGGTACGAATCTTGGGGTTTGGATTTGGGGGTTGGTATTGCTACCGATTACTCTACTTATCTAATTATCTAATCTAAGGTGTATGTAGTCTATGTCTAATTATTGTGTGCTCGTATGATAGTTTAAAGATGTGTTTACTTAGGTTTTACTACTCCTTAATTATCTCCTATTGGTGGTTGAATTGTCACGTCCTTATTCTTAGTTGTGTTGTGTGTCTAAAGTCGTAGGGTATGCGTATGTTCCCTAACTATTTGAACTTACCAAAGGGTCTTGTCTACAAAACCCACTAGGGATAATAAACTCTTACTCTAAGGCACTCTTTGGATGGTTTAGCTTAGAACTACTCAAGGAGCTATATTCTAAGGTTCACAAAGATTTAATCAAGCATTAAGTACACAACGAATGACCTATCGCCCTACTAGATCATTAATCAACTAAGATAAGAGACAACCAATCAATATTCAATAATTAAGTTTCATATTCCCTAAGCAAACACACAAGTAAATTAGCCGGACATGGAGAACATGTAAGCATACACACAAATAATCAAAGACATAATTGAATTAATGAAGTAAAACACTTATCTTGGTGTAAGATAGGGTTTGGAACCCTAAAATACTGTACAACACAGCCTTGGTTCGGTTTAGGTTTTTACTCCAAAAGACTACACACAAATACTGAAAATTTCGGATTCTATATATAAGATTACACATGCGACGGCGTCAACTTATGTTTTGTGACGCCGTCGGGTCGCCGTCATTAGGGTTTCATCTTGGCCACGTTAGACTTGCGACGACGTCACCTTGTGATTGTGACGCCGTCCTTCTTCCGACGCGCGTCGATTGAATCTAGGCCGTCTGAGTTGCGACGGCCTTCTCTTTTATAACTTGACGCCGTCACTTGAAAATAAGAGTTTTGGCTTCGTCCCCATCACAAAATCCTCCTACGGCGTCGCAGATAAGCAGTGACGCCGTCACCTTGTATTTTCAGCAGCTGGAGTGCCTCGATTCTTGACTTTGGCCATTTTCTTCGTATATCCGCGCCTTTTCGTCCAAATAAGTGCCATTACAGCAATTTGCCTTCACGAGACCTAAAAAGTGAAAAGGAACGATATTAAGTAATAACGGATACAAAAGTGATCAAATAAGGGCTTAAATGACCCCTCAAAAAGGTACCTTTTAAAATCTTATCACTAGTGGAAACATCATTAAGACCCAACCTTTGGCAACTCCTAATGTGGAGAGTTCCTTGGAACTTAACACTGGTGGAGGAATCCCTAGCCAACTGGCTCAATTCGGGTGCATAGATGATCAGGCAAGGTCTGGTGCTATGTTTACTTTATCCAAGGATTCACCTTTTGGAGCAGTTAACACAGCTCGAAGTGATGAGGATAGTTTGGAACATGAAACTAAATTGACGGATCCTAAGTTGGTACATGATTACTTTTCCAATGAACCACCTCTCGGACCAGTTAACATAGGTCGAAGTGGGGAGGATATTCTGGAATGTTTTAATGAATTGACGGCTAAATGTACTAAAATGGAGGATACAATCTCAAGTCTTCAAGAGTTGGCTGTGTTTCAAGGTAAAGAAATTAGGAGGCTGAAGCATAGGATGTTTGTTTTGGAGAAAGTGAGAAGACCTGGGGTTGCTATTTTACGGCATATGATGAAGATGAAAAAGAAGGTGGACTCCTCTCTAGCTTTGAATATGGAGAATGTATCGAAACAGGGGAGGAGTGAAGGCATGAATTTAGGGGAGGCTATAGATGTGCATATGGAAGAGGATGTGGATAGTGGAGATCAAGCAGCACAATTTTTGGTATCTGATAAAGATGGGAATGAAGCTGTTCTTGAAAGTTTGAAGACTGTGGTAGAAGATGAGGTAGTGCAGGACACAACCACTGATAGTGTGTCTGTAACCACGGCTAGTATTCTTGAAACCACTGCTGCAGTTTCAGATAAGGTGATCATACCCACTGCTATCATAACCACTTCTACAATTGTTCCAACCACCTCTGTATCACCACCTAAATCAAAAGAAGTTGAGAAAGAAGCTGCAAGTACATTGATCAATCTTAGCAAAACCTCAACTAACTCTACACCCATCATTGCACCTGTTTCATCTCTTAAATCTACTGCAACCAAACCCAAAGGTAAAAGTTTAGTTATTGGTGAGCCTTTGAAGAAGAAGGTGGCTCAACGAGACATTGGTAAGGGTAAAGGTATTGCAGCACCTGTTTTGAAGTTTAAAAGTGTAGAAGAACAGATTGCTTATGATGAAGAGTATACAAGAGGCATACAAACTAAAGAGGAAGTAGCTGCAGAGAAAGAAAAGCAAGAAGAGGAGGAGGCTACTCAGAAATGGTTAGCTAAATGGTATGAAACACAAAACTATCTTCAAGCTTCTAATCAAATACATGATGAGTATACTACTCAAGAATGGGGATTGTTAGATGTTGATAAAAGAGCTAGAATCTTGGGTGAATGGGAAAGGAGGATCAGTAAGGAAAAGAAGCAAGTTAAACGGAAGAAACCTCCTACAAAAGGTGAGATGAGGAAAGTATTGATGAAGATTATTAAGAATTCAGGCATACCTATTTCTGAAAATCTTAATAAATGTTCATTTGAGAGAATTCATGAGCTTTATCTGATGTGTATGAGGATTAATAATGATGACTTTATTGAAATGAATTCTAAAAGAGAAGAAGAGTGGATCAAAAGTAGTCAAAAGAGAAAATCTGAGATTCAGGAGACATCTGGTTCTAAAAGGATAAAAGAAGTGAATGAAGATAGTAATCAAATTATATCTTGTGAATTTGAGCTTAATGGAAGTGAAAGATGTTGGAAAATAAAAAGATTCAGTAATGTAATTTCTGAGTTTAAGACATTTTCACAGATGCTTCAATATCTGGATAGAGATGATTTAATGAATCTTTGGAAGCTTTACAAGAATAAGTTTGGTGATGTACATCCAGATGATAATCATGAGAGAATGGTTTATGATCACTTGAAGATTTTGTTTGAACCTACTCATGATGAACCTGAATGGAAAGGACTCTACAATGGTCAAGTTACAAGATGGTTTTTATATCAAACTTGTAGAGTTCATGTGTTAACTATGTCTGGAGAAGTTATTCATATGCTTGTAGAAGGTGATTATCCTAAATTGAATAATTATCCAGGAGTTATTTCTCAGATGGTGAAGCCTGGTGGTTTGAAGATGTTGATGCTCTATGATGGTCAAGCTTACAGTTTGTTGTTGAAGTACGAGACAATTCTTAAAACTGGTAAGTGTTTGGATACATCTTCCAATTCAGGTGTTTTGAGCTTAAAAGAAACTTGAGAATTCTATTTGAATGTATCAAGTTTAGGGGAGGATTGTTGGGTTTTAGGTTCCTTGGATCATGAATTATTCTAAGTGTTGGAACCTCGGACAGAATTAATGAAACCACGGACAAAAGAATGAATCCACTGCTGAAGATAAACCGCGGCTAGTAGTATTGTGTAACCACGGATATTGTATTGTAACCACTGCAAGTCTTGTATAGTCGATTTAATAATTTGTATTAGATAAATATGGAAAAGCTATTTATCTTGTAGGTTACGTATTGTATTATGTAAAGGACTCCTTAGCCTATAAAAGGAGGTCCTTGGTTAGATTAGATATACGTATGTTTTATATCTAATGTCGATACACTTCAAGGTTGTAAAACCCTAATACTGGTCAGAGTATTCGTATTAATAATAATATTGAGGTGTTGAATGTTTGTTGTTCTTCTTCTTAAGATTAAGTATTAAATTCCGCGTGATACTTAATAAGTCTTTGTTAAGTCAGTTTCTATAAAGTATCGTTTGCTCAACTGGGATCAACAAATAGTTTTTGAGAAAACAGAAACATCGATTTCAAATACAAAACGTAAAAAGAAAATGTTGAGAAAAGATGTTGATCGACTCTTGGAAGATGTTATATGTGCTGATATCCATAATGTTGTGTTACTTCATTCTTTTGCACATGCATTTGATTATATCTCTGCTGATTCTGTTGCAAATGTTGAGAATACTGATTTTGTGTCACAAATCAAGTCTTTAAAAGTTGAAAATGAACGAGTCACAAACGAGCTTTCAAATGCAAAACATCGTCTTCAATGGTGTCAAAAAGATTGTCATACTCGTGAACTCGCTTGGCAAAACAAAATCACTCAGTTGCAAGCAAAAACCTTTAATTCAAAACCTAAGCAACTGGATGATGAAAACGCGTCTTTGAAGTGTCAAATATTAAAATATGAACAAGAAATTTCAAAAATTAAAAAGAACCATACTGTCATATCTGATTTACTCAAAAAGACTCGTGCTAAAGCGTCAAAAGACCTTGATGATCATCTTGCATACATGAAAGATGTCTTATGACGAGATGGTCTCACTCATACTGAAAATCTTAATTTGTTACACACTATCCATGATCTTAAAGCGGAGGTGGTGAAACTTAAGAAAGATAAGGAAAGTAACACTGTAGTATCTGCACTCAAACAGATTCAAAATGACTCTAGAACAACTAACGACAAACCACAAGAAACTAAGAAAAGAACAATAAAGAATGCTGAAGTAGAAGAACACCCTAGTACTTTGAATAAAACTCAAGTTGCACCCGCTTTAGATATTGCGTCTGACAAATGTAATGGAAAAAGTGATGTAACGAATGCTGAACCTTTATGTACTTTTGATGTTAAGTCTGAAGCTTCTTGTGTTATATGTCGTAAAAGTATGCTTTCTGATTGTCATGATAAATGTGTTGCTAAAACTATCTTGTCTCGTTTACGGAATCCTAAGAAACGGAATACCACTAGGCCCACTAAAGCTTCTAAGTCTGTGCTTGGTAAACCGCCCTCTTTAGATTCTAAGAAAAGCATTGATGTCCCTATAGCTCCATTATCACCTCCAAGGAACGCAGTACCACCTAGCTCATTCACTAAGACTAAAGCAAAGACTAGTTGGAAATGGCAGAAATGGTTACATAATACACTAGGATTTAAATGGATACCTAAAATCATTGATATTTGTGTTTCTAATATAACTGCTCCAGAACCCTCTAACTCTTCGGGTTTCACATCTACTTCTATTCCATCTGTGTCGTCTGTGTGTAATGCAGGTGATACAGATCATCCTTTGGATTTTTTATAGCGGATGTTCCCGACACATGACAGGCAATCTCAAACTGTTATCAAACTTTGTTGCAAAGTTCATTGGCACTGTCAGATTCGGGAACGATCACTTATCAGGTATCATGGACTACGGAGATTACATCAATGGCAATTTTGAAATTAGCAGGGTTTATTATGTGGAAGGTCTCGGTTACAATCTCTTCTCAGTAGGTCAGTTCTATGATGGAGATTTGGAAGTTGCTTTTTGGGAGAAAACTTGTTTCATTCGTGATCTACAAGGAAACGATCTTATGTCTGGCACCAGCAACTCAAGTTTATACACAATCTCAATGCAAGACATGATTGCTTCATCTCCCATTTTTCTCTTTTCAAAGGCAACTTCCAAATCTCACATTTAAACTTTCAAACCATAACCAACCTTGCTCGATACAAAATTCTTGAAGGTCTCCCGAGATTCCGGCATTCTAAAGATCACCTATGTTCAGCTTGTGAACAAGGAAAAAGCACTCATGCTCATTTTCCTTCAAAGGTGGAACACAGCTCTCAGCATGTGCTTCATCTTCTTCACATGGATTTTTGTGGCCCGATGCGCGTGCAGACGATTAATGGCAAACGCTACATCTTGGTAATTGTAGATGACTACTCTAGATGGACTTGGGTTTATTTTCTTCGAATTAAAGATCAAGCTCCACAGATGATTACCACCTTTCTTATGAAAATTCAAGTTCAGCTCCGGAACAATCAGTCACAAATTCAACAGACAAAGGAACTAAATTTGTGAATCAAACTCTTCGTGAATATTATGAGAAAGTGGGAATTGAGCATCAAACATCAATTGCACGTACCGCAGAACAAAACGGAGTTGTTGAAAGACGAAACCGTACGTTGGTGGAAGCTGCCAGAACGATGTTAATTGATGTAGTAGTAAATAATACCAAATATAAGATACGCGCGAATCAACAAATCAACCTTTTAGGAAAAGGGTTAACGTGCCAAAACTCACGAATGTTATATAAGTGATACCGGGTAAGTGATTACCCGGGTCGTTTCCCAACGAGGTGTGAATTGAGGATGTCGTTTGAGGTTTGTTATTAAAATGCTTGAATTGTTCGAGATTTTTTTGTTTTTAATTACGTTTTCTACGAATTAATTAATGGGAAAGTAATTAAGGCAAGGCAAACCTAATAAATGACAAACTAACTACTACTAAGCATACGGAACAATAAAACTAAGCTAAATTAAGTCCTAGGGTGCTACAATGGAAAAACGCAAAAACCCGGGCTAATCCCGAGCTCCAAAAGTGAAAATAATGGAAATTAAGGCCTACGGGTGCGAAACTAATTTTCCTACGTTCTAAACGACTAAAAATAATTTTAGAAAAAAGCCGGGTATTTTTTTGACTTTTAAATTATTTATTATCAATTAAAAACTAATTTAAACTAATTTAATTATAAAAAATACTAAACTATTTTGGAAAAATCTAAAAATTTTACTAAAAATACTTTTGATCCTGCTGATTTTGGGAAAAATAAAAGAAGTTGGTACTGCTTAAGGAAATAAGCTACTAAAAAGCAAAATAGGCTACTAACTTAAAAACTGAGTAAGTATTTAAGAGATTAATGATGTAAAGAATAACCAGTCAAAGTCCCAAGGGCAGATGGTTATGTTTAGCGTGTTGTGGGTGTGAACCAAATGGCCGAGGTTCGAATCTGGCTTGGCACTTTTTACAATTATTATTTATTTATTTTTTTTTTCAAATTTTCTTTTGGAACTTAAAAAAAAGGACTTTAAATAAGCAATTCTTTTCTGAAAGATAACTTGTAAAAAAGCTTGCAATAAGCAGTTTAAACTGCTTATTGCTTACTGATTTGGACAGAAAACAAAAACACACCCCAAGAGCAGATTTTTAGCATAAACAACTATGAATAAGTACTAGGAAAATGGAAATAAGCATTTTAATACTGAGATGAATCTAAAATATGCTATGAAAACTAAAAAGCAAATGAGCAAGGGAAAAAGCAGTTAAAGGGAATCCTAAGATGTGGGGAAAATAAGCATACAATAAGCAACTAATTGACTAAATAAGCACTAAAAAGCATTACGTGAGCTAAAGACTACCACTTCTAATCTATATTATCTAAAAAGCTTCCTAAATGCCTAAATAAGCTAGATGAAACCTGAAGTAAGCTAAAGATGGGAGATGCATTGGGCTGTATGGGACGAAAACATCCTAGTGGGGCAAGTTTAAGCTAGGAAAAAGCTGCTAATAAGCTAGAACTAAAAATTATAAAAAATACTATAAGCTAGATAACCAACCTAAGATTATGCATACCAATTTTCAGACAATAAGGCCATGTGATAAGCAAATTAAAAATCAAAAAGTGAAGCCAATTTGACATCAAGGCCGCTGAAACAGTTAAATAAGTGGGCAAATGGGCAGTTTTTGAGAGCGAAATGACTAAGCTAAGATGAATCTAATTGCAAATAAGCTAAATACATATTGAGGTGGGTATGTGAGGACTTAATAAAAGCTTTTTTGAAAAGTTTTAGATGAAAAATAAGTTGCGCAAAAGGGGCTGCAACAGCAGCTACGCTGTTGCAGTGCTGTTATTTTTTATTTTATTTTTTTTTTTTAAACCAATACTTGCAAACTCTTGTGATATAAGTGAAACCTCTTTTGCAAACTTAGTTAACCCTTAAAACGCTTTGACTTTGGGAGTCAAAGTGGGTAAAAAAGACAGTTTTGGACAAAAATAAGCATGAACCAAACACCCTTGTACGGGGTGTAAAACACTTTAAAACTGATTTTTAAACCTTAGACTAGGATTTGTTTTTGTAAAAACTACCTTGCAGCTTAAATCAAAACTTTAGAAAGGAATGACAAGTACAATAAGCAAATAAGCATTTATGTGCTTAATTGCACATAAGCAGAAAAGTGAAGCAGATAAAAAAAACTTTTTTTTTTCATTAACTAAAAAAAAACATTACACAGAAATTAAAACTAAAACTAATTTAAAACTACAAATCCTAATGCCTCCCAAAGGCTACAATGACTTCTCTATTTATACTAGTTAAGCTAGGGTCTTGGAAGTCTTGAGTTGTGTTTGTTCTGTGAGACAAATGAGAGAATGGATAGCTTGTGCTTCTTTTGCATCAATCTCAGCCTTCAATTTTAATCTTGGAGCCCAAGGTTGAATCTTAGTCGTCCCTTTTTGTAATGTCCTCTTGTGAGTTGGAGATTGCCAAGGTGGCAAAGAAGACCATGTGGGTTGTGGGGCAAGCCTGACTTGGGACTCAGAGGGGTGAGAGTGACCTTGGGGAAGAAGACAAGAGGGATTGGCACCAAGGTTGTGTTTTCTGGGTTTGAGATTTTGGGTAAAACTGGGATGGGTAGGAAAAGTGGGTTTTTGGGTTAAAAAAAACGTTTAAGGGAAATGGGTGGGTTTTAATGGGTTTACTTTTGTTTTAAAATTAAAATGTATTTGTAACTCTAAAACTAATAAAAATGTTTAAGTGACTTTTTTTTTTTTTTTTTGAAAGAAGACTTTTAATAAAAATTGGTTTTGATAAAAAAAAATTGTTGCAAATAAAAATAAGGTTTAAAAGAGTAATTTGGATTTTGATAAAAAGGGCAATTTGGTAATTTAAGGTTTCGGTTTAGAGGTAGAATGATGATTTGGGTTAAGGTTTAGGTTTTCCATCTGATTCCCCAAGCTCACTCCCAAATATGTATCTCGGGCTCTGAAAATATAGAAAATCATCTTCCGGCTCTGTCTGCAAAGCACGCTTTCCAATCCGAGCTCAATTCTGCACGTTTTTGCCCTGTTTTCGATCCTTTGTACCTGAAATACATAAAAACACAGTCCAAGGATATCTGCAGTATATTTGGTCATATTTCCGTGTTTTTAGACGTTTTTGTGGTCTTAGATGGGTAAAAATGATGAGTGAATAAGCACTCATCAAATCCCCCACACTATCAATTGCTAGTCCCTAGCAATCCGATCATATAAAGTAATGAAAGGATCAAAAATACCAAGAATACCCCATTTCGACTTTTTATTCACTACTAGAAATTTAAACTTGAACGTAAATAAATAACATGCTTGATTATCAAAACATGGCATCATGGAACGGGATTCACACAAAATGGGTGTCTCCGGGGAATTGTAATCGTCATCCTCTTTTTTATACTCTCAAACCAAGCTTAAACTTACTGTGCAAATGTTTTTGTAAAATGCTAACACTACTTATATCAATAATCTATGTAAGTCGAGACTTAACTTTTTACTCCCGCAATTTATACAATTTAAGTGAGTGTGCTCATTTTCAAAAGTTTGACCATTGAAATCGACATTTGTTATGGTTGTTATCCACTTAACTAAAGTACTAACTCACCGAAAACGATGAAAGTCTAAGGATCGAAAGAGCCTTTTCCATGTAGCGGCTTTCTTCTCGGCACATCCCAAAACATAAGTTTTAAGTGACCGGCCTTTTGACACCTCACAGAGAATAGTACCGAATCGGGAATTCGATTCCACAGATTTACGAAGCTACCGTTAAGTTAAAACTAAACCTAAATGGATTACAACCGACAATAATTTTAAAAATTCGAGATTCAAAGGTGAGATCACTCCATGTGGCGACTTTCTCTTCAGCTTGTCCTTTTAAGGAGGCTAGGTTTTCACCCTTGAGAATAGTATCGGAGCTTTCGGGATCTTTGAAATCAAGGATTTCCAAATTACCGTCAAACTTTTAGACAACTTTGACGAATACGAGTTCAACTTCCGATTTAAATTTAAGAAAAAACAAGTTTCGCACATTTATTCATAAGCAACTTAGTGCTTTTATTCACGCAACTCATATTTTTTCATTTTTCATTTTTTTCAAACTTTTTTTTCACTTCTTTCACTTTTTTCATTTTTTTTTTTTTTTTTTTTTTTGACTTTGAACTTTGAACTTTAAACTTGCAACTTTTGCATCATTCAAGCAACTTTACGATACTTTCATTTTGCAACTTTATTCAGATTTTTGAAAGTATGCTTTCTCGAAAATTTAAATAAAAAGTTGAACTCGGACTCTAAATCAATTTTGCTTAAAAAAAATTTATTGTAACAAGATGATTTGAATGTTCAAAAGCACGTATTTTAGTCCAATTAATGATCTTCTGGGAGAAAAAGCCATAGATTACTTATATAAGCTCTAAAGAGAACCAACTACTCCACGCTTAGCATTTTCATTTGCACAACGCGTAAAACCTTAGCCTAATGTTAAGAGAGCAGCTAGATCAACACTCTAGCAGAGTCGGGATTCCCCTTGTTCTAGCCTAATCAAGACTAAACTACCATTAACACCGAAGCATCAATGCATTATTTTTGTGCAAAGCACTTCTTGTAAACGTAAATACTTGACTTAAAGCGATAAAAATTTTAAAATTTTTGGTCAAAACGGGGGTGCTAGGGTACTAGAAGGTACAATGTGATCAAAATTCGCTAGAATTCCCCCCCACACTTAGAATTGAATATTGCCCTCAATATTCAAAGTATCGGCCGTAGCCGAAACTATAGAACGGAAAAAGGTAATACTACTAGCCAAGTGTGGAAACGAAATCTTTTTTTCACAAAAATGATTAATAAAGATATCCCTAGATAATCGTTAGCAAAAAGATCGGATATTGGGCGGCTGGATTGAAAACAGGCGCATCAATCATCACGATCTACGGGTATCCTGAAAACAGAGAGCAAACACACAACAAGAAAACAACAGTGGGGGAATTCCCCCCACTCTTAGTGTTAGAAAAGAGAAAGATGTCAGAAACATGGGTGGACACCCATGTTATGCTACTGTTTTTGTTAACCGAGTCGCTAGCTTGACTCGACCCCGAATTCATTGGTCCATGGGGGAGCAAGTGGAAGAGAAGATCTCCATCGGACTTTCATTCAAATGGTTTGGATAAACATTGAATGTGCTGAAAGTTCCACTCCGATGAGATATAACCGGCTCGAAAGAATGATGAATGGAGATGCCGGGGTCGAAAATGAAATCCTCATTTCCGAATGAGGTATTACGGGTGGGTTGGGTGGGCAAAATTTTAGGCATGAGAACATAGTGTTCAAAATCTTTGCCCACCGCCTTAGAGATCCCAGTACCCGTATTGGGTTTAAAAACAAAGATGAATCCATCATCCGGCGGTTTAGCGGGAAGACGAGGGAATGATGGATCATCAAGAAGCACAGTCTTAGTCACAAATAACTCCATAGAGAAGAGAAGTTCATGGTTAGGTCGAAGAGTTTGAAACATCACATCGGGTAAAGTACCCATTTCAGAAATTTGAGTTCTCTTAGAGTGAACTCCCTTGGAAGGTATTATACCGGGTTTGAATACTTTATCCTCAGAGAGGCATAAATCAAAAGTGTCAACCACGGTAAAATCCTCAAGAGAAGGGGAGTCACTCTCGGTTAAAAAATAATGAAGAACATCTTGATCAACAAGTTCATCAATTGAAACTTTCAAGTTCTTCTCTTTTTTGGGAAAGAATGGATCATCAAAATTTTCCAAAGGATCATCGTTCAAATTTTCATTCTTAGATGGAATCGAGTCCGTGAGAGCAAGTTTATCGGAGAACTCCTTATCAATTGAAGGATCAAGTGACGGATCTCCATACAACAAATACTCAAGTTCACGTAAGTCGGCTTCAAAGTCAAAGACTTCATTGTCAATTCCCGGTGGGAGAGGACCAAGGCGAGCGAGTTCATCGGCGAACTCCTCGAGAAGTAAATCAATAGCTGAATCCTCGGGCTCGGGCTTCGAAGGATTTTTGGTCAAAAGCTCAACTTCTTTAATTTCAATTTCTTCCGGAGGGAGTGAAGACAACGGGTCTTCATTTTCACTAAGTAATTGTTCAAGACGAACACGGTCTCCCTCCGGGTCGATTCATCGTCATCAATCCCTGACGGAAAATAATAAGCTTCGATCTCTTCCAAATTCAAGTTACTTCCCTCAAACGGAGTGAGGGAAGGGGAAGAGTCAGAAATAATGAGGTCGGAAGTAGGAGTGGGATTGCCACTCGAAGAAGGTTCAACAAGATCGATTCGATTAACCGAATGCGGAGGTGGGACAAGTGGTGTGCTCTTAGAGCTAGCAATTTCCACCACTTCCGTTATGGTCTCCGGTTTCTTGGTAATCGTTTTAAGCTCAACACGTTTACTCGAAGATCTCTTGATCGTAAATCGTGAAAGACTTTGATCGATCCTAGATGGAGAACTTTGGATAACCTTAGGTTGGACGTTTTCGGTACTTCCGTTATTAGTAGGAAGCACCGGGTCCTTTGTCACCTTAGTTTCACGGCTTTCAACTTTATCAATACCACAAATGGTAGGCATAGATTTCAAATCTTGGTTAACATTGAAAGTTACGGCTTCTTTGTTTACCCTCAAAGTGATTTCCCCTTCATCAACATCGATCAATGCACGGCCCGTTTTTAAGAAGCACCTCCCAAGGATGAGGGGCACTCGGGGATCGGCATCGAAATCGACAACAACAAAGTCGGCGGGGAAATGAAATTTTCCTACTTTCACACAGACATCCTCGGCTATACCTAACGGTCGGGAATTCGTTCGGTCGGCAAGCTCGAGGATCATACATGTAGGTGTGAGTAGGGGTAACGAAATCTTTTTCCACATGGAGTGTGGCATCAAGTTAATGCTCGCGCCAAGATCGGCCAAAGCGGAGCATTGAACTAATCCTTGAAAATCACATGGGATGAGGAACTTTCCGGGATCTCCTAACTTTTCGGGAAGTTTTTTAAGGATAACCTCCGAACAATTCTCATTCAAGGAAGTTTTAGCCAACTCAGAAATTTTTTCTTTGTTGCTCAACAAGCTTTTGATCGTAGGACCAAACTTGGGCATTAGAAGGAGAGCCTCCGCGAAACTAATCTCGAAGTGCGTATCTTGAAAGATTTGGATAAGCTTTTCCATTTGTTGATTAGTTTTGTCGCGGGCCTTTTGATCATTAAGCCTTGAAGGATAAGGAATTGAAGGCTTAATCTTCGGAACATCGGGCTCCGGAATGGGGATGTGGACTACCGAAGGTTGGACGTGTGCGGTACTTTGTGGGCTTGTAGAATGCACCTTGTCCTTGGTCACCTCGGTTTCTCGTTCTACTTCCCTCACCGAAGAGGGTGTAGGCATCGAGGGTCCATCATATGACTTACCACTTCGGGTGGCAATAGCATTCAACTCTCCTTTCGGGTTAGGAATTGTATTACTTGGAAGAGAACCGGAACCCGAGGGTTGAGAATAAGAAGTAGAAGGTTGATTGGATTGAAAGAAACTAGCCATCATATTCCTCATTTCAGTCATCTGTTTGTTACTTGTAGCTTCAATTTCCTTTTTGAAATCCGTCCTCATGCCGTTAATTTGAGTTTGCAAACATTTAATGGTGTAATCAGAATTCTTCATGTAAGTTAGAAACTCTTTCGGAGCAACTTGAGGAGGTGCTTGATAAGGTTGTTGAGGAGGAGGTGGTTGATATTGAAGTTGAGGAGGAGGTGGTTGTTGGTAAACTTGAGGTGGAGGAGCTTGGTATTGTTGATTACCATGATTAACATTAGCTCCTCGGTTCTGATTAACATTGTGGTTACCATTGAAACGGTTTTGATTTTGGTTTTGGTGTTGAGGTTGGTTGAAACCGGGAGGCCCGAGATAATTGTTTGAACGGTAGCTAAGAAGATTTCGATCTCCTTGCGGTTGATTGTAGTTTCCTGTAGCAGCATAAACATTCTCATGTGTGTAGCCACCGACGGCTGGGCACTCGGAATAAGAATGTGGACCTCCGCAAGTCTCACAAGTCGGTTGAACCGCTTTCACTTGTTGATGTTGATTCTGATTATTCATCCGAGTAATCCGTAAGATATCGTCGATCTTTTTGTTCATGGCGGCTATTTCGAGAGAAGAAGACGTATTTGATCGAGATGATTCACCCTTTCGGTAGAATCCCAATAATGGTGATGGGCGGTCATGTTCTCAATAAGATCGTAGCATTCCTCGGGACGTCTTTTCATAAAAGTTCCACCGGCAGCAAAGATTGATTGTGTCACGGTGTATCAATGTCAAACCATTATAAAACGTATCAATTTGAGTGACAAGCAACATGTTATGATTCGGACATCGATCAATTGCAAGCTTATAACGTTCCCATGCTTCAAACAAAGATTCGTCGATATTGTCGAAATTACCGATATCGTTCCTCAACTTCGTCACCATCGACGGTGGAAAATACTTTGCCGAAACTTGAAACCATTTCCTCAAAAGTATGAATCGAATTCTTCGGGAGTCGATCAAACCAAGAAGTAGCATGATGAGTCAAAGAGTATGGGAAGAGATAGAGACGAAGGGCGTCATTGGAGACCCCATTTTGTTTCATACTCGAGTAGCGGTCGAAATTTATCAAGATGCTTGTTAGCATCTTCATCCGTAAACCATGAAATTGACAACTTTTTTTACTTGTTCTATCATATGATGTTTCAAGCTAAAATCGGTAGCTTGAATATTAGTCGGTGCAATGGGTCCTCCCTTCCCGTACATTGTAGGTTGACATAGCTCCTCCATCGTTCGAGATCGGAGCTGCATTTTGGTTAACGGGAGGAGGATCGGGACCGGGTACGGGTGGTACGTTGTTACCAACCATAGTACGTAGCTCGGTACGATTCCTGATTCGAAGTCGTCTTGATTGAGAGCGAGCGCATGCACTTAAAAACCATGGCAATTAAATGAGAACGGTATTCGAAAACAACAGTGAACTTAAACCAATAATCCCAAGTGAATAAATCACTTCTTTAAGACAAACGCACAAGCGAGCGGAGAAGCTTTTAGGTCGCGCGAAGCTTATTAAAACCCGCTTCTTTTCACCGCAATTTAATGTCATGCCGTCCTTATACCCACCACACAGTTTGTTTATCTGATAGAAATAAATCGACTCACAACACAAAGGCAAGTTTTTGATCTTTAGTTCGGGAACTTACTAATGATAACACCTCCGTTGAGAATGTTATATAATTGATGTATTCTATTTAAGCTCAAAATCACAAGAGAAAATCTTTTTGTATTTTTAATTTTATAGATATATATACAAAGAAAAAGGAAAATATTTTTTTACTTTTTTGATTTTTATAAAAATAATAACTTCGCGAGGAAGGTTCTTCAAGTCACTAATCGTCAAACCTTCAACGATATTGTCGCAACACAACCTCCCCGGCAGCGGCGCCAAAATGATGTAGTAGTAAATAATACCAAATATAAGATACGCGCGAATCGACAAATCAACCTTTTAGGAAAAGGGTTAACGTGCCAAAACTCACGAATGTGATATAAGTGATACCGGGTAAGTGATTACCCGGGTCGTGTCCCAACGAGGTGTGAATTGAGGATGTCGTTTGAGGTTTGTTATTAAAATGCTTGAATTGTTCGAGATTTTTTTGTTTTTAATTACGTTTTCTACGAATTAATTAACGGGAAAGTAATTAAGGCAAGGGAAACCTAATAAATGACAAAATAACTACTACTAAGCATACGGAACAATAAAACTAAGATAAATTTAGTCCTAGGGTGCTACAATGCAAAAACGCAAAAACCCGGGCTAATCCCGAGCTCCAAAAGTGAAAATAATGGAAATTAAGGCCTACGGGTGCGAAACTAATTTTCCTACGTTCTAAACGACTAAAAATAATTTTAGAAAAAAGCCGGGTATTTTTTCGACTTTTAAATTATTTATTATCAATTAAAAACTAATTTAAACTAATTTAATTATAAAAAATACTAAACTATTTTGGAAAAATCTGAAAATTTTACTAAAAATACTTTTGATCCTACTGATTTTGGGAAAAATAAAAGAAGTTGGTACTGCTTAAGGAAATAAGCTACTAAAAAGCTAAATAGGCTACTAACTTAAAAACTGAGTAAGTATTTAAGAGATTAATGATGTAAAGAATAACCAGTCAAAGTCCCAAGGGCAGATGGTTATGTTTAGCGTGTTGTGGGTGTGAACCAAATGGCCGAGGTTCGAATCTGGCTTGGCACTTTTTGCAATTATTATTTATTTATTTTTTTTTCAAATTTTCTTTGGAACTTAAAAAAAGGGACTTTAAATAAGCAATTCTTTTCTGAAAGATAACTTGTAAAAAAGCTTGCAATAAGCAGTTTAACCGCTTATTGCATGATTTGGACAGAAAACAAAACACACCCTTTTTAGCATCTTTTCACATTCATTTTAGAATTAGATGGAATTCTAGAGAGAGAAAGTTAGCTTAGTGAAGAAAAATATTATCTGTTTAGAAATACATTGCTGTGGATGGGGCATCTGTAAAGACTCCGTCCTTCACCTTAACTAAATACAAACCAAAATAAGACTAGAGCAATTACATAGAGGTGAGACTCTTTAATAGAATTTCTAATTCTATAAACAACTATGTAAGTAGTAGGAAATGGAAATAAGCATTTCAATACTGAGATGAATCTAAAATATGCTATGAAAACTAAAAAGCAAATGAGCAAGGGAAAAAGCAGTTAAAGGGAATCTAAGATGTGGGAAAATAAGCATACAATAAGCAACTAATTGACTAAATAAGCACTAAAAAGCATTACATGAGCTAAAGACTACCACTTCTAATCTATATTATCTAAAAAGCTTCCTAAATGCCTAAATAAGCTAGATGAAACCTGAAGTAAGCTAAAGATGGGAGATGCACAGGGCTGCTGTTATGGGACAGAAACAGTCCTAGTGGGGCAAGTTTAAGCTAGGAAAAAGCTGCAAATAAGCTAGAACTAAAAATTATAAAAAATACTATAAGCTAGATAACCAACCTAAGATTACGCATACCAATTTTCAGACAATAAGGCCTTGTGATAAGCAAATTAAAAATCAAAAAGTGAAGCCAATTTGACATCAAGGCCGCTGAAACAGTTAAATAAGTGGGCAAATGGGCAGTTTTTTAGAGCGAAATGACTAAGCTAAGATGAATCTAATTGCAAATAAGCTAAATACATATTGAGGTGGGTATGTGAGGACTTAATAAAAGCTTTTTTGAAAAGTTTTAGATGAAAAATAAGTTGCGCAAAAGGGGCTGCAACAGCAGAAATTAATACCAAGCTTTTAATTTTTTTTTTTTAAAACCAATACTTGCAAACTCTTGTGATATAAGTGAAACCTCTTTTGCAAACTTAGTTAACCCTTAAAACGCTTTGAATTTGGGAGTCAAAGTGGGTAAAAAAGACAGTTTTAGACAAAAATAAGCATGAACCAAACACCCCTGTACGGGGTGTAAAACACTTTAAAACTGATTTTTAAACCTTAGACTAGGATTTGTTTTTGTAAAAACTACCTTGCAGCTTAAATCAAAGCTTTAGAAAGGAATGACAAGTACAATAAGCAAATAAGCACTTATGTGCTTAATTGCACATAAGCAGAAAAGTGAAGCAGATAAAAAAAACTTTTTTTTTTCATTAACTAAAAAAAAGAACATTACAATTAAAACTAAAACTAATTTAAAACTACAAATCCTAATGCCTCCAAAAGGCTACAATGACTTCTCTATTTATACTAGTTAAGCTAGGGTCTTGGAAGTCTTGAGTTGTGTTTGTTCTGTGAGACAAATGAGAGAATGGATAGCTTGTGCTTCTTTTGCATCAATCTCAGCCTTCAATTTTAATCTTGGAGCCCAAGGTTGAATCTTAGTCGTCCCTTTTTGTAATGTCCTCTTGTGAGTTGGAGATTGCCAAGGTGGCAAAGAAGACCATGTGGGTTGTGGGGCAAGCCTGACTTGGGACTCAGAGGGGTGAGAGTGACCTTGGGGAAGAAGACAAGAGGGATTGGCGCCAAGGTTGTGTTTTCTGGGTTTGAGATTTTGGGTAAAACTGGGATGGGTAGGAAAAGTGGGTTTTTGGGTTAAAAAAAAAACGTTTAAGGGAAATGGGTGGGTTTTAATGGGTTTACTTTTGTTTTAAAAATTAAAAATGTATTTGTAACTCTAAAACTAATAAAAATGTTTAAGTGACCTTTTTTTTTTTTTTTTTTTTTGAAAGAAGACTTTTAATAAAAATTGGTTTTGATAAAAAAAAATTGTTGCAAATAAAAATAAGGTTTAAAAGAGTAATTTGGATTTTGATAAAAAGGGCAATTTGGTAATTTAAGGTTTCGGGTTTAGGGGTAGAATGATGATTTGGGTTAAGGTTTAGGTTTTCCGCCTGATTCCCCAAGCTCACTCCCAAATATGTATCTCGGGCTCTGAAAATATAGAAAATCATCTTCCAACTCTGTCTGCAAAGCACGCTTTCCAATCCGAGCTCAATTCTGCACGTTTTTGCCCTGTTTTCGATCCTTTGTACCTGAAATACATAAAAACACAGTCCAAGGATATCTGCAGTATATTTGGTCATATTTCCGTGTTTTTAGACGTTTTTGTGGTCTTAGATGGGTAAAAATGATGAGTGAATAAGCACTCATCATTAATCAATGCTAAACTTCCATATTACTTGTGGGCTGAAGTCGTCTCAACCGCATGCTACACTCACAATCGCTCAATGATTACAAAAAGCCACAACAAAACACCTTTTGAGCTTATCCACAACCAAAAACCGAATCTCAAACACTTTCATGTATTTGGATCCTTTTGCTACCCGAATAATGATCGTGATGACTTTGAAAAGCTTAAAGCCAAAGCTGACATTGGAGTCTTTATTGGATACTGTGATAATTCTAAAGATTACCGGATCTGGAATCGTCGTACAAAGCAGGTTATGGAAACGATTCATGCAAATTTCGATGAGCTTACTGAAATGGCTTCTGAGCATAACAGCTTAGAAGCCGGTCATAACCGTTTAAACTTCCCTCAAACCCCATCATCAGCTGACACTAGCTCCCTGCTTACTCGTCATCAAATGGAAAAGCTATTTGCTCCTCTGTTTAGTGATGATATTGATGAACGTGCTCCAGGTGTATCCAATGTTTCATTGCTCAACCTAATCATATTCAAATACCTGATACACCTGCTACAACAACTACTGATGAAGAAGCACCACCAGTTGACTCTACAACAATAGTTGAACAAACTGCATCCAATGACGCTGAACCAGCTGATGATGTTCTGAACAATGAAGTACCCCCACCTGTAGATTTTGATCCAAATGCGTTCTTCAACCCTCTTTGGTAATGAAACTGCTGCACCAGATGTTGCGGAATCATCTAAAAGCCATTTGAATCCTCCCAATCTGCAGAATGTATATCAACATCAACCTTCCACACATCGTTGGACGAAAGACCATCCTCTTAAAAAAATTATTGGTAACCCGAATCAACCAGTCGTAACAAGACAACGTCTTCACACAGACGGTGAACACTGCATTTATGCACTCACTGTCTGCCAATCTGAACCTAAAAACATTAAAGATGCAATGACTAAAGACAACTGGATTGAATCCATGCAAGAAGAACTCAATCAGTTTAAACATCTTGAAGTATGGGAATTGGTTGAAAGACCAATAGGGGTCTTCGTCATTGGTCTCAAATGGATATGGAAAAACAAATTGGATGCTGAGGAACCGTGAATCGAAATAAGTCACGTCTGGTGGCTAAGGGTTATAGATAGGAAGAGGGTATTGACTTTAAAGAATCATTCGCTCTAGTTGCTCGTCTTGAGGCTGTACGGATTTTTCTGGCATTTGCGGCTCACATGAACATCACGGTCTTTCAAATGGATGTCAAAACTACCTTTCTCAATGGACAACTGAAAGAAACGGTCTATGTTAGCCAGCCAGAAGGATTCGTTGATCAAGAGTTCCCTAATCACGTCTACAACTGAAGAAGGCTCTCTACGGTCTCAAACAAGCCCCTCGGGCGTGGTATGATAAGTTATCATCCTTTCTTATCGCCAATAATTTCGTAAAAGGTTCGGTCGACCCTACTCTGTTCATACAATATCACGGAGTACACATATTAATCGTTCAAATTTATGTGGATGACATCATTTTTGGGTCAACACATTTAAAACACTCAAACGCTTTTTCAAAACTAATGAAAAAACATTTTGAAATGTCCATGATGGGTGAACTTACGTTCTTTCTAGGACTGCAAGTTCATCAATCACCCCATGGTATTTTCTTGAGTCAGTCCAAATATGCCCTTAAAATTTTAAACAAATTTGGAACGCAAAACAGTGACACCTATGCCACACCTATGGCACATACCAATAAACTGGACGCTGATTTGCATGGGAAATTGGTTGACCCTACCAAATACCGTAGTATCATTGGGTCTCTCATGTATCTAACAGCCAGTAGACATGACATTGTATTTTCAGTATATCTTTGCTCCCGTTATCAGTCAAGACCAACTGAAACCCACCTCTCAGAGGCTAAAAGAATCCTCGGATACATAAAGGGAACCATTAACTTGGGGATCTGGTATCCGAAGGATTCTGGTTTTGAACTAATAGCTTTTTCAGACGATCACGCAGTTGCTTAGATTCTCGGAAAAGTACTTCAGGAGCTCTATAATTTCTTGGTGATAAACTGGTAATCGAAGAAGCGAGGATTGTACATCACCGTCCTCAACTGAAGCGAATATGTAGCCATGTTAGCGTGTTGTTCTCAAGTCATTTGGATGAGAACACAACTCAAAGACTATGGTTACGTATTTGACAGAATCCCGATGTACTGCTACAATCGGAGTGCTATTGCGATCTCGTGCAACTCTGTTCAACATTCGAAATCAAAGCACATCGATCTTCGATATCATTTCATCAAGGAGCACGTGGAAAAGGGTACCGTTGAATTATACTTTGTTGGTACTGAATACCAACTGGCAGATCTCCTCACCAAAGCCTTAGCTCCTGCTAGGTTTAATGAGTTAGTCCACCGGATTGGTATGCGGTGTTTGACTCCAGAGGAATTGGATGAAATTTTAAAACATTCTTAAAACCAGTCAAACACCAAAACCTCTTTTCTAAATATTTTTCAAAAACAAAATAGAAAATTACAAAATCTAAAAACAACAAAAATATTCTTCTATCTATATTTCTTTTAACATGGCAAGTACAAATCTTCCGTCAACACTCTAATCTTTCAAAATTCAGCATTTTCTCGGTCAAGTGTTGAGGTGGAGAAAGCAAATATTTTTCGGTTTAATAAAACCTTGTACTTGCATGTTACCTTATCCCGACTGTGCATTTGGTAATGGTGGTCACATTTCTGGTTTACTGACACTCCCCGGACTCAAATTTATAAAATTTATTTATTTCTTAAGTCGAGGGGGAGTGTCATCAAGTTTTCTTTCCATAAATCATATTCTTGGTAACCAAAATGGAAGTTATGGGCGTTGGATGAAAATGGTTAAGGTGGAGGTACTAAAACTGTCAAAAGTTCAAACTAATTTAATCAAAAACACCTCCACCAAATTTACTCTTCACATTTATTACTACAATTAATAATTCACCAACTACCATCCACGCTCCAAATTCGTTTCACTAATCCGCGTTTTTTATCTCAAATCTGTAAGTGTTTTATCAATCTTTGTGTTAAAACAAACAAGGGTTTTGATTAGTTTGAAAATCCAATGGTTAAAATTTGTGCTTGAGTGACTTTTATGTTCTACGCGTAAGCTATGAACACAAAGTCTACATTTGTGTGTTTGTGATGTTAAAAATGGTGTCAAAATGCTCAAAAGTATATGTCATAACCATTTTCATTAACCAAATCCACCCAGAAACATGTTTTGATCATTTTTCAAATTAGGGTTCATATGCGTAATTTTGGGTGTTTTCGAATATGAGTGTTTCTGGTTAAAAAGATAGTTGTGTGATGTTGTTTACATGTTGAATTGATCTTATCCAAGCTTAGAACTTACCCAGAAACACCAATTATGTTATAATTGAAAACTAGGGTTTATGTTCTTAGCATTTGGGTATTTTTGATCCTCTTAGGTTTTGATGTTAAAACTTGCATAAAACAACTCACCAAGCTTCTTAGACATCCCAGAAAAAAATTTGGTGTCAATCCTATGGCTAGAATTCTTAGTCGTAATTCTTGAATTATTATGGTTTAAGTTTTACACGTAAGTCACTTTACGCGTAACAGTTTAATTCTGAATCCATGATTAGAACTGATAGACATTGAATGAATGTGTTAATATTGGTGTTATGATGAACTTATTTCAGGTTATTACGCGTGAAAATTCAGAATCAAGGTTACTAGAACTTCTACGCATAAGGATCACCTTACGCGTAGCATGTTATGCGTAAGAGAAATCTTACGCGTAACCTTTACACGTAAGGTTCTACAATTGGGGCTACGCGTATCCTATGAAGGATATGCGTAAACAGTAACCTCTACGCATAAGGTTCACTCTTACGAGTAAGCCTTACGCGTAAGGTTCCATATACGCTTACGCGTAAGATTTACGCCTAAGGCCCTCTTTTCCTACGGGTTTCCTACGGGTAATATTTCTTACGCGTAAGTCAAGATCCTACGCATAAGCTTATGCTTACACGTATAACCACTATTGTTTACGCATAAGCTTGCAAAACCTACGCCTAAGCCTTGTTTTAACCAAAATTGTGAATTGTTACGCGTGCAAACTTGTAAATAAATAAATCATAACGCCACGAAACCAAAATGTCACTAATAAGCTTAAATGTTTAATAAGTTGTGAAAAATAAGTGAAAACTTGGACTTTAAAACTCAAAGTTAATCTACTCACAAACCTTATCACGACGTCTGTGGACTATTGGACTAACAAGTGACATTGGACTCGTAACAATCATTGACATATCACATTCAATAAATAGACAATAAAATCAACTGTTGACTAACGTAATGTCTTTCGATATGTTGGTTCTTTTGGCTAAATATCTTTCAGATCACGACATGGACGCTCAAATACAAAATGTGGATGCACCAAATGTTCTCACTATTGAAGATATCTTCCCTCATGGTTACCCTATGAAGATCGGAAAGAACAACCTCAGAGTTGATTTTGATACCTTCTCTTGCTCTGAGTCTTCATGTCGCTTTGCGGATATTCGAAGACTCACCCTATCAGAACATGCTCACTAACTCTGCTACTGTACCAGAGATCTACAATGCAAAAGATCAAAGGTCAAAATGCTGTGACGGTGACGCTTAACAACAAACAGGTCACCATCACACCAGCAGATTTAAGGGCCATTCTTCTTATTCCTGTCATCGAACCTACTCAATTCAATGCCACTCCAACTAAAGAGGTCGTACTCCAGTTCTTGGTCGACATCGGCTATGATGAAGCTACCGGGGTATTCACAAAGCACTCATTTGTGGACCTCAAGAACATTCGCCAGCCATGGAGAACCCTCTACATTATGATTGCGAAATCCATTTATGAACGTGATAGTGGTCATGAGCATCCCAAGCTCATGGAACTACAAATATTTTGGGCTTTGGTCAACAAGAAAGGCATAGAAGTTTCCTTAAAAAGCTTGGCACCAAGATCTCGTATATCGGATACACCAAACTATTGATCCAAAGAGCTCTAGGGTATAATCCTGATATTCCCTTGAGACTTGATGACCCCAAACAACACTCCGTGTTGTATGAGCCCACACTCACTATCAGATTTAAGGACTCTACAACAAAGAAACAAGGTGCAGTGCTGCCAGATTACCTTATTACTGATGATATCAAATAACTATATTCGTACAAAAGATATCCGTAGCATTGAAGAAGGCAAAGTAGATTTCCTTGATGAAAAGTCCGCTGGTACACCTACTAGGAAAACCAGGGGAGGCAGTGCAGGAAGAATTACAAGCACTGAGAGTACGATGAAATATCCCAAGAGGACTCATGTTCACAAAAGGAAAATTCCCTCTAAAGAAGCCATTCCTATTCCCAAACCTGAACCGCAACAAAAGCTTACGGACGAGGACTCCGAGGATACTGAAACGGACGAAGAGGTCATCTACTCTAAAACTCCAACCGCTGACACTCAAAAAGTAGCAAGACCTCCCAGTCCAAAAGATGATAAAGGTAAAGGTAAAACTCCAGTTGCTGAGCCAGAAGAAGAGGAGAGCTCGGATGAAGAACAACTGGTAAAGACTACAAGAAAAAGGTGAAGAATATCAGACTCCAACACATTGCCAAAGAGTTCATAAAAAAACAAACTCGTGGCCCAGGAGGGTCAAGTGTTGGTGCACTATCTTCACCAGTTCTTGATGCGGTTAATCAACCCGATAAGGGAACTGGTACCACCACCCACGATCAACAACAACGACGACTGGAGGACACCATCACCTATGAATTTGAGGAACCAGAAAAGGAAGAGATGGAGAAGATTTCTGATAAAGATAATGAGGTTGCAGCTAAAGAAAAAGCAGATAAAGAAGCTCAAGCTCAAGCAGAGGAAGAAGCCAGGATTAAGGCTGAAGAAATGGCTAAGTCTGGAAAATATGACAAAGTTGATTATGATGACTTTCTTCTAGACAACCCAACACGTTCCAAGGAACAAACATCTGAGCCACCAAAAGACCCTGAGTCTCCTCATGTCTCATCATCATTAGACTCGTCTTCTCACTCTTCACCTCCACCATCCAAAGGCACAACCAGATCCACATCAAAGTCAGTGAAGAAACCAACCGACTCTTGGATATCCCGGGCTAAGACAAAGATTGTCAATGCTGTCAAACAAGTCAGGAAGAAAGACATGACCAACAAAAAGCTGAATCAACTTGTTGACATAATCAACTTTCTTCAAAATGGGATAAACGAGTTGTTGAAAGAAAGGGAGCATATCCAGAAGTTTATCAAAGGAGATTTCCAAAAGGAAATGGAGAAGACGGCAAGAGAATATACTCACAAATTCCTTCTCGACACTGTTCCTGGTGTGACAAGAGAGATGTTCAACAGAAAACTCTATCCGAATCTCATGGAATTGGCCAAGCAAACTATAAGATCAACACCTCTAACCGTAACAATAAACCCAACTGATCCTATAGTGTTCTCCGATGCTGAACTGGTTTCCAGGCTGGTAACGCAAATGTCAAAATGATCTGCAACATTTACTTCTGATGAAGGTAAACTGTTTGAAGCATTCCTAGAATACCAACTCAAAACAGCATGCAGAGTAGAAGCTGAAAGGCCTAAACGTCCAAGAGACGATGACGATAAGGATAAGGATAAGGATAAGGAGCCTAAACGTCTAAATAAGTCTGGTGAACCCTCCTTTATGCCACCACCACCCAAAGGACTTCAACCTAAAGAAGATCTCCACCAAGTTCTGCTGCTATAGAAAAACCTCAGGACTCTGAGTTAGCACCTCACACAGAGAAAATCGGTGATCACTTCGAGTACACTGGTGGTGACGATGAATAGATCCCAGAATACTCATCCAAGCCAAAGAAGAAGAAGAAGAAGAAGACGAAGACATATGTTCTCTTATGGCTAGATGACGATACAACAGAAGAATATGACTGGTTTTCTAGACTTTGTGATGCTACTCCCTCACTGCCAGAAGGTCAAGAAACGGTAGAAGGACGTACTATGGAGCATGTGAAGCTGATTCAAGAACAATTCAGAGTGAAGAAGATGACTAAGGCTGAGCTAAGAAGGATTAAGAATGATGCCTTCCAACTGTTTAAAGACAGCTCAGAAAGTGCAATCGAAGTTGAATACCATCTCGAAAACATTGCACAAGCCATGTCGAACAATATCAATTGGCTCAATCCCGAAGCTAACATCGACTTCACAAGAAAAGACAAATCTCCATACTACACAGACTGGAGAAGACCTCTACCTACAATTGGCCAACCGGATCAACCCAAGATTCCATTCCGTTATTTCTTCAAGAACGACTTAGAATTTCTTCTACATGGTAGCGATATCTCCAAGAAATACGCTACATCACTCACACTTCCTTTCCCTGCAACAATATACTCCAACAGCATAGCCATCGAGGAAAATGCTACTTACATGTTTGCCGACAGAGTGGAAAAGTATGACCTTGATGCAATGTATGGGATTCACCATTGGCCTGAACGCTGAAGAATCTTCTACAAAACCTGCCAGGTTCAAACATCGAAACACGAAGTGTTTAGTGATAAGCGGATCGTTGCTATTAAGCATGTTACTCTCTCGTCAAAGTGGGACTACACTTTCCTCAAGAACATTGTGGTCAAACGTCAAGACGAAGAGGACTATGAATTCTGTGAAGCAGATTTTCAAAGATTGTCTCTTAACGACATTGAAGATATGTATCTCGCAAAGGTACAGGGACGAATGCCACATTTCTCTACAGAAATCCAACGTGAGTTCATCAAGTCGTTGTTAATCTTCATCAGAAGCATAGTGATCCAGGAACGTGTAGAGGACATTCAACTTGCCATGGAATCGTATCAGACTCGTGTTAACCTCACTAAACCGCGGCTCGACCTTCCTGACATAAACACACTTCCTCAGTATACCCTCATCAGCAAACCATTTGGACTCGTCTACCGCAGTGAATTACACCGAAATTGCTTAATGGCATGTAGAGAGCTTCATAAGTTTGGGGATCATACACTGAAGAACGTCAGGGATGGTTTAGCTTATCGGTTAAAGGAGATACATGAAGGCATAGGGTCGAAGAAGAGATGGAATTGGAAGGAGAAAAGGGATATTAAGAGGATCATCACTCACATCGATGAAAGGTTGTTCAGAAGGGACCAGTTCAGAACGTTGGAGAGTTTCGTAGGTGGTCGTCCCAGCATTTCTCTCATAGGCTATCAACGTCCAGAATGCATTCCTGGAGTTATTGCTGGACTACCGGATTCTCCTGGTAACCCTTGATTTGGTTCATTATCATTACTTGGTTGTGTGATTTATATTTAACAATGGCTTGTGCACACATAACAGTGTACAACCTGTACTTGTAATGAAAGGACCCTGTGGTATGCTTCAGTGTCACAATCCTTATCAAAGGAGCGAAAGCTTCTTACTTTTGAGTAAAACTAATCAAAACTTTCATCTTTCAAATTTTAGCTCAAAAGAACAAGTACTTCCCCTTATGATTTTCAAAACCTCAAAAGTTAACATCACTTATTGAGGGGGAGTATCTGATTAATACTTTGTTCTCAAATTGTTCTTCGAGGAAATCTTCCCACAAAACTCAAAATGGTCATATTCGATATCAAAATTTCGTCAAAAATAACATTTATATGCCATTTTTTAGGAGGAGAAAAATTATGTGATAAGAAATATGTTGTGAGTTTCAAAAGAATCTTCGTGTGAATAGACTTAACCAACGAATTGACGAACTCTGAAATGTTAGTAACTCAAAAAGACTTGTCCAGGACGGGTAATAATTTCAAGCTAGTTCGCTAGTGATGTAAACGTGTCTCGCAAAGGACTTGTCCGAGTAGAATGTCCCATTCGAGAAACTCTTGGTAGACATTAACTTTGACGGGTTTGACAACCTTTCAAGGTTGTCCACACCTTCAAGGTAGTTATTAGAGCTAGTTGTCACCTAAAAGCTGACAATGTAACTCTTTAACTATGCAACGTAACCGTGTCTCGCGGAAGATTGTCTATCATTAGTTGATCAATTCAAAAGGGCGCGCTCTTCTCTTACCGTGCAAATTTCTGTTAACATAATTAAGCACGTGTGGAGGGGGAGTATTTTTGCAAAATATAAAACTCTCGAAGTATTACAAAACGTTTCTTACTTATAAATACTTTGAGAGATTTTAATGCAAATTGGTTTTGTGGCAATGGAGTTATAAGGTGATTAAGGTTAGGAATAACGGTCCTATGATCCGCCAAAGCCGGAGGGATCTACCCATGACACCACCAATAGTTAGAATTAGAAGTCCTTAGGTATGATTATAAAAAGGAGAAAAAGATAATCGGAGAAAGAAGGAGTTGAAGAATTAAAAAGAAAAGTAAAGAAAAGGGTGAAAAGAAATAGCCCTCCAGATTATTCAACTTAGGGCAGACACCGGGTTCAATTCATATACTACTGGTTGTCACTTGATGACACCGGTATTGAAGATCAAAGTCGTCATGGACCCAGTGACGCATGCACTAAACCTTCTTAGCCACTCAAGTTTCTCTCAACAGAAGCTTGTTTCATTCTCACAGGGAACCCTACGTAAACTATCGGTTTTCTCTTAGAGATTGCAGGTATTGAAGAAGGAGACCTTCTCCCTAGTCTCCGCTCAGGAAAACCAAAGCGCACTATTGAGTCTAGAGCCACGAGATTCATCAAAAGATCTCTCAGGTATACTTGACATTTCATCACTTGTCGTACAACAATAAGGACACAAGTGATACAATATCCAGTCCTACACAGATCTTAGCAATCTGTCGAGAACATTTATGAGAGGTTTAAAATTGTGATCTTTAATGATTGAATGGAAACTCCTGCCAGGGTCAACATCAAACAGCCCTGACAGCAGGTCACTTCGGTAACTCCCTGTGGATTACGCTTAGTGTGTCTCAAACGGTCTACAGGTTGGTGATGCTTCGGTGTACCTCGGGACTCATCTGAACTGTAGGTGTACTTTGGTACGTCGCGTTATCTCACTTGTGGGACTCTAGTTCAGGAACAGCCTTTGTGAGAATTAGAGTTGTGCTTTCACACTATGCTGTTAACACTCTCGAAGTTCAAACTTGTAAGCGCTGGATTATTTCTAACCCAAGTTTTATGTTTTCTTCTTATGGATGCTTGCGGGTGGAAAAGATCGTGCAGATTCTCCAATTGCTCATGCCAACAACAACACTAATTGAAGTTCTCACAAAAGGCCACACAAAGTCAGAATGATTCTTCTTCAAAGTCAAAGAATCTACAAAGTTTAAAGACTAAGAGAACTACATCAGTACTGAAATCCAACATTAAAGTGTGTGTGAGCCTGTTGGAGAAAGACGTGGAGACACTGGAGCAACGAAGCGGACCTGATGCAGACAACAACAACATACTATCACTTCTATCACAAAGAACAAAGAAAATGATGATGTCAAAGCAGAATACTTCAAAGAAAACAATTTCTCTACACTGGGGAGATTATTCGAATCAAGGCACTTCTTCTCACAAGAAAGAAGAATGTCAGAAGACGTCAAAGCTACTATTACATCAGCACCTACAACGTTTATATCATCAATCACTAACACTTAGGGGGAGATTGTTGGAATCACTCCTAAACTAGAATTTAAGTGTTAGTAATTAATATGTAATAGTTAGCTTAATTATGGCTTTTATGTTATTAATCAAGGTTAGGCTCATGTAGAAAGCACATGAGCCTATCCAAAGCCCAATAAGGGAAAGGAAGGGAACTTGCATGTTGCCCTAGTTCCTTCCTATAAATACCTCTTGTAAACCCTCACTTGAGGGTTGGTTGTTCATTTACTTTCAATATTCATGCATAACTCTTCTTCATATCCTACGCGTATTGTTTGTTCTTGTTCAACCAATCATCTCTTCTCTATTTCTACATATTGATGCTTGTGTTACTAATATGGTGACCTAACAAGAATTAACGTAACTACAAGGCAAATGCTGGACTGTCAAGGACCTATCTCGAACATGACTCCTACTCTTGCAATTAAAGCCATTCAAAAAATGGCGGATCACTCTCAAAAATGGCACGACGGAGGAAGTAAAAGAAACTAAGGCGGAAGTTTTGACGGAATTGCAGCAATCGCTAGTAAAATTGAAAATCTCAGCGAGATATGCTGAAGATCAGAGAAACCGTTCATGCCATCCAAGTAGGTTGTGAAAGCTGTGGAGGAGGACATCTCATGAAGAATTGTCCTCATATAGACGAAGAGAATATTGAAGAAGCCAAGTATGGAGAAAATCAACCATTTTACGGAGATAATCGAAATAGTAATGGGTATCGTGGAAATTACAACCGTGGGCCTTATGGAGAAAGAAAGCCCAGTCTTGAAGAAACAATTAATAAGTTCATGGAAAGTTTAGCCTAAAGACAAAAGGAGCAAGATGAATGGTTAAAAGAATTCCAGGAAAACACTGATAGAAACCTTTACAAACACGACACAACTTTGAAAACCTAGAATCCATGGTGGAAAAGCTCAGTGAAAAAGTTAGGATGAATAACAACAAACCTGAAGGATCTAAACCAGCTATGGAATGTAAAGTTATTTTTGTTGATGATAACTCGAAGGTTCAGGCCAATGATACGGATTCAGGGGATGATTTCATCGACAGATCTGAGTTACACCGTAACCTGCCTTATGAGTTACGGCGTAACTATGTTTTTGACAGCAATAACGGGGTTGTGAAGAATACTGAGGAAAACGACTCTAACGAATTACGCCGTAACCAAGAATCTCGCCATTAATACGGCGTAACTGGGATACGTGGGCAGAAAAATTCCTCGAAGTGGAAGAATCAGGAAACGAATGGTCTTACGACATTGACTTGTGCCCTCTGCCCAAATCTAAGAAGAAATATCACTGGTGCAAAATGATACCAGTTGCTAAGGGAGATTGGTATGATCTTTGGGCCTCGTGTGACCCGAGAAATGAGGTTTGCGATGGAGGAAGCAGTAAGGATAGGGTCAACCATAACAAATTTATGCGGCCTGCATATACTGATGATGAAAGACTCGAGAAACTCTCCCTTGAAGATGATGAAGAGCCACTTATCACTCATTGGTGTACTCTCTACATCATAACTGACGAGGAGTCCATATGAGCATGGCCTACATGCAACCCCTTCCAAGAGTATTGCAATGGCAGGGATAGTGAAAGAGAGGAAGAGTGGACATGCCCTCATGAGCATGAAAGATATTGTATAAAGTTTGGTGATTTGGCATTTGAAGACTGGTACGCAATACAATTCGGGGATGCCAAGATTAACCCGAATCTTCTTAAGAAGCTAAAAATTGATTACGAGGAGCACATTCAAAAAAAAGGAGTGGCTAATAAAGACATCTACTGCATGAATGAGCATTTAAGTGAAACTGACAACATGGAAATACGCATCATCAAGTGCAAAAGAGTAAAATCTCCTTGGGAATTTTTCAAGTCATGCAACCCGTATGACGATATGTGTAACGGGGAAGCGTACGGGAGAATAGGAAAAGACGAATTCTTTTGGTCCTCCACCAATGATGAGGAGAGAACGAATTTGCCTTGGCTGGACAATCTAGGATTCGATAGTTGGGTAATGATTAAGTATGGACATGTGGATACGTTAACCAAAGAGAAGATTTGGAAGGAGTACATGGATCGAGAAAATTTAAACAATGAAAGTCTCAACAACACGAGTGAAATAACAATTAAGAATGACAAGGAGTTGGGTAGAGATGAAAAAGAAGAGTGCAAGCGCGTACTTGTGAAGAATCTGCTCGATGAAGAATGGTTCAAAGGTAATGCTTCTGATGATGATGACATTGAAGGGATCCTAGATTACCTCGAGTTGCAAGGTAATGAGGAGTTTATGATCCCGGCACGACGGCTTTCTACGAGCAAAGGAGGTACAAACTCCTTGGGATTCCTTACAAGAAACCACCACCTATTATTGTCAAAAAATACAAATTTACTCGCTACCACTTGGGACCGGAGGAGAAATTTTGTAAAATCCGGAAAATCGAAACTAATGAATACCTCGAACGGGCTTTGAATGTCGCTGGATGAGGCATAACTGATGAAAGTTATTGAAGAGGTCGGGAAGTCCAAAGGCCCCCATAGAAGCCCGCGCTCGAGTCTAACTTAAAGAATAGTAAATAAAGAAAAGTGCTCTTTCGGGAGACAACCCGAATTATCCCTTTCTTTTGTTTTATTTCCATTTGTTGGGTTTCTGTTTTCTAACTATTTTTGCGGAAAGCGAGGAAGTAATTGTCAGCTGCAGCTTTGCCGGATCTGAACAGAGTTACGGCGTAACTCATCTTGGTGATATACGCCAGTAACCAAATTTTAGCAAAGAAAGTTCTTGACGCATTACCAATTACGCATAATACCATCTCGGTGGTTACGCCAAACCACTTCGCTGCAAGTTATGACAGGGTTTTGCAGCATAGCAGTAACTCCCTCAAAAGAGTTACGACGTAACCTTTCTCTACTTTAATTCTTTCATTTTATAACGCAATAACCTTGTATTAGTATTTTAAATGAACTTTGTGGGTGTGTTCCCCTGTAAACCCTCACGAGACTTCACTGGTCCACTTGGGACACCAAGTGGTTTAAAAGGCTTGTTGCATTCGCTAAATGCAACCGTGATTCCTACGAAAGTGAGTTAGGTTCGTTTTCATTTTCATTTTTTTCTTTTTAAAATTATGCTTTTCGGTAGTGTGATTTCAGGGATTGAAGTTTGTTCATGATGATTATATGAAGGCGCACGCGTCTTTTTCGGTGGGCCTTCCTTCTTTATGGAGCAAATTTCAAGGAAGTTCTCGCTCTAATTCTACCTTTCTCTTCACCTTTATTTAATGCCTAGTACAAAGGGACTTTGTACAATTCAAGTGGGTGGACCGGGTAGAATTATCTCTTGAACTTTATTTTACCCTCATTTTTCTAGTTTATTTTGAAAAATTATGCCATTTTTAAAATTTTGACATGTTTTTCTTAACCTAACTAGATTAGACCTTAGCCGAGCACATACAACCCTTGATATTATATGGTGAGATTAGCCTTATCTATTTCCTATATTTTACCCCAAATCCACCAAATTATGAGTGTGCCGGTAGCTTGTAAACTTTAGAACTTGGCCTTTGCATCATTTTGAGACCATAGATGAGGTATGTTGAGTTAGCTCGATGTATTTGGACTTTTCAGTTTTAGAAGGAAATATTATAGGATTATCACCCAAACATCCTACCATTGTGTGTCTATCGATTAGTCACCTCGACTTTTCGACCCCCATGTGAAACCCTTTTGGTGCACTCATCTTTAGTGCAAGATACCCCTAGATATACCTTTCTGAGCCATTCCTTTCATTTTGTTAACCCGATATATTGTTTCGATACACCTATACACCTTAGCCTACCCTGTAGTCTTTATTTGTGATTGGGAAGTCATCATTTGCCTAAGTTCAAGGTTCGAGTGGAAAGGTTCGGAAATCACGCTTTCATCGACAACATTTCTGAAGATCATTGAAGACCCCCTGAATTCCCATTGTTCATCTCAAGTGGGGGGATATTATATTTAGTATTTATTGTTATGTTGAAGAAAAAAAATGATTCGAAAAAAAAAATTTTTGTTATGATTATGTAAAGTGCAATGTTATAAGCACTGTAGTATGAGCTTTATTGATTTAGTATCTAGGAGGCCACCTCGGTCACATTTGAAGATTGGAGTTGGCAGTTATGCCAACAGTTGGAGAAAAGGTAGTGTGCCCATCACGACGTCCTCTAATGACACATCTATCTTGCATTTCATTATCCGGTTTCTTGACTTCAAAGCTTAAACTTTGGGCGAATAGTAAGTGGTAATTACTTGGTTATACATTTAGACTACCTGCTTGTTTTTTATTTTACACCAATTATATATCCCATGTCTTATCCTACCCTTTAGTCATGAAGCATGTCTAGGTGATGCAGCGAGCAATCTTTGGTGTCTTGGCCATGGATTTGGTCATGTATCATTGATTTTTTCCACTTCTCCGTGACATGTTAGTAATGACGAGTCACCCCTTATTACCCATATTGCCTTCGAGAATTGTTTAGCCCTTAACTCTAGTGGTGGAGATTTGTGTAACCGCCAAGCTTATGATAGAATACATGCTATGACTATGCGATTGAGTGATCACCCCAAAATTGACACTTAGAATAGTTGAGAGATTTGAGTGTTTTGTTCCCCTTTTCGTGAGGTGTTCGGCTTTGTTTTATTCTAGCATAAGGGATTTGTAAACTTATATTTTTGGGAGATATCTTTTTAGGAATCTTCCTAATAAGGTCTACTTGAGGGCAAGTAGAGTTCAAGTGGGGGGATATTTGATAAAATCAAATAGTCCTGAATATTAAGTGTCAATTTCCCCCGATAATGCTTGTAATTTATATCATTTTTATGGATTTACGCTTGTTTTCCATTGTTTTCTACTTTCAGGTAAATTACGAGCATTGGAGCTAAAGAGACGCTAAACCGGAGAAATATCTAAAGATTTATCACAAAGTAGCTACTTTGAAGAAGTTACGGCGTAACTCGTCTCTCACATTACGCTGTAGCTATTGCGTGACTCAGAAAGCCAGCTTATCAGAAGGTTACGGCGTAACTCTTCCAAAAGGTTACGACGTAACTACATTAGGTCAAATGAGGTTCCACGACGCTGATACTTACGCCATAATTGCTGCATCAACTACGACATAACCGAGCTTATTGAAGACTACGGTGTAACCTCTCATAAGTGTTA
>OU343217.1:94022984-94094424 GCA_910596185.1 Chrysanthemum makinoi | reverse complement strand
AACATCATTCACCATATAAATCATATCATATCATATTAAATCCACTAATATCATATCATATCTAGGATGCATCCATACGCCCCGGAATACATCATAGTGGCCAAAATCATATACATATAGTGAGCTCATAATCATATCATATCATAATGGGGACGGTGTGTAACATCACTCGTACACACTGGAGTCATGCCATTGGTGCATCAATGACACGGCCATGTTTCCTTCTGACTACTAGAACACATATTTGGCTAGGGTATCAAACTGACGGGTCAAAGCATAATCATATCATATCATAAGGGTTCATATCAAAGTTCATATCAAAATTCATATCAAAGGTTCATATCAAAGGTTCATATCGAAGTTCATATCAAAGATTCATATCAAAGTTCATATCAAAGATTCATATCAAAGATTCATATCAAAGGGGGCATAGCAAAGTCATATGGAAGCCCTAATAAGGAGGCTTAGATTAAAGCATAACAGTTCAAGCTAATATCGAAAGATGGAATACGAATCATGAGAAACCTTAGAGACAAGGTCAGAATATCTCTGGCATTCTCTAGCAAGCAAAATATGGAGTACGATCACACGAAGAATCAATCCCACCATCCGGAACCTATGAATTAGATAACGTTTATTAAGATTGGATTACTCATTTTAGACGGCTTTCCATTTTTAGAAACTTCATATTTTTAGTAACTTTAAGTGGGTTTCCATATTTAACAATTTCCATAATCGAATTAGGGTTTTCCAATAAGTAATAATTAGATTTAGGCTTTTAAAACATAATAACTTCAAATGATTCAATTAGGTTTTTAACGTATTAATTATGTTTTAAGGTTCGTAATTTTCGTTAAATATGTAAATCATTAGACTTAGGTTTAGAGTGACATTATTTCTAAAATGACTAAATGAACTTAACCCATATGTCTTTACCTTCCATTCAGTTAAGCATATGTTTAATGACCACTTTAATTCATGCGACAAGGGTTTTCATTTTTAGCATCTTATATAAGTCGAGCCATAGGAGGTCCAAAACAGTATCGCATGAATAAGGCGAATCAAAAGAAGTCGAGACAGATTTAATGAGACATGATCTAGATTATTATGCCATGCGAAAATTCTTAGTATTTATATGATAATACCGAATGTGAACATGCATGTCAAAGGGTTTCCTATATCAGTTTTATATTTATAAATATGTAGGTTCCATGCATTCAAGAAAAGGTCCACCAAAGGTATATAATATAGGATATCTCATTAGATTTATTTCATGATAATATCTCAATTCATGTAACTACTTAAAATGTGTAACATGAAGGTTCAATATCAGATTTAGGTGTTAGAAGTTTTATCATTTCGTGTGAAAGATTATTTGTGTAGCATGCATTCAAATGGAGAATAATATACACGACCAAAGAGAAGGAAAGAGACGAGATGATGGCATAATGTTTTACCCAGGTAGCGAGGATGAATAGAGAACCAAGGTCAAGAATACCATAAGCATATGTCCAGCCACTCAAAACCCACGAGCAAGCCTCTTGTTGACTTTGAAACCTCACGACAACACACAAAGCAAGACCCACGACAAGTCCCCTTGAACCAACGTTTATTACAGCAGCTTCACGACCACCTGCGAGTCTTCTTGAGCCTCCTTGTTGTCGACAGCAAATGGGGAGGAGATGGTGGTTGCCGTCACTTTTGTTAGGGAGAGAACTAGGTTTCTTTTCTTTCAAATTTTTTTTAAGATGAAACAATGAATGAGATATGGGTGATTTTTAAATGTGATTTGAGCGAGTAAATGAGGCCAAGAAATCAGGGATTTGGCATGAAGAGGTGGACGGATTATGGAGGATTTTTAGGAGTCCAATATATCTTTATTTAGTTCCCATATAAGTATTTGTTACACCTTTTATTTCATTAATCAAATGCATTTTAATTAGTCCATGTAACATTTGATGTGTTATACATATTTGTAACCTAAACTATAAGTTTTATTCTTCCATGTTTAGCAAAGTTATTTATGAGGTGATCATGCAACGTATTTAACGAGCTCCTTTCATTTTATGGATTTTCACCATGAGGGGTATAATGGTCTTTTAACGCATCCACAGTTTTTTAGGGTTTTACAACTCTTCCCTTCTAAAAGAAAATTTTCGTCCTCGAAAATTGAAGTCGCAAAGGTACACGGAGACGTACACGTTTAGGGCAGACGTAGCAATCCATAGTTTCACACAGATCATAACGATTTTGGTTCCACATACGAACTACTACACAAATCGATGTCGTGAGAATCTCGCAGAGGTACGAATTTCAAAACGAACATGAGGGTGTCAAATAACGGATATAAGTCTTAGTCCATTCACGTACCTACCCCAGCATTTCCAAGATGTCATGATTTCAATAAGTTCAAATTATATGATCCTGTATTATCACGGTGATCAGCGTCATATACTTGCATCACATAACAAGTCCTTATTGTCATCATATTCTGTCTCGGTCATGACAAACCACATAACCAATATCACAACAAAACATATCACATACAGATAGCAATTAACATACCAAAACAGACCAGATACACATACATGCAGCATATAATACATCAAACCAACTTACCAAAACGGTTCCTCATGACTCATTACTGACGATCCAAAAACAAAACTGAGATATGACCAAAATGCTAAACGATAAAACTTCATGATTCAAACCGAGTTCTGAACAAATCAAAGAAGAGCAATGCCGATCAAAATCACATACCAAAATATCAAACCGCCACAAACGCATGACAAACAAATCGGAGTAACACAGGTCGCGCTCAATCATGTGAAGTAGATGAATCTCCTCAGCCACCAGTTGAATCTTGTCTCCGTCTTGCATCTTTGGTTGATCCGTCCAGCTTCCTCCAAAGCAGATCCTGATGTCTCCAAAGAAGACAAGTCAGGTGGGCTTCTGCTACACGAACATCTCCAGCTCAGGGACTGTTGCCGCAATGCGGGGTTGGCACCATCATCTTCGGCTCTACGGGGTAGTCTCCATCTAACGATTGACAAACGGATGTGCGAAGACAAAATAAAAAAGTTCGATGCGAAAAGAAGAAGGCAAAATCAGTGAAGACAAACAAATATCAAGGTTAAATCTGAATGAAAATCAAATGAATCGGAGAAATCAGAAATAGACGGAAACCTAATGTCTACCCAGTCCTCACAGGTCAATCCTAAGGTCAACAAGACGAAACCTGGGCTCTGACACCATAATTGTAACACCCCAACCCGACAAGGGTAGAAGTGTCACATTCTGGTGTCATATCAAAACGTACAATTAAAATCTTTACAAACGGAATCCTTAAAAATGAAGTATCAAATAAGATAAACAATTGACTGACGAGGAAAATACAATATCCACAATGAAGTGAAATATCAAAAAAAAACTCTTCAAAGTATGTCCAATTAATAAGGTAACTAGGGTTGGTCTACTCAGATAATCCAACTCTCAGCCCATCAAAGCCCATCTTCAAATCTAAAACCTGCCGCAGGAAAAGAAATGCGGCTGAGCTTAAAAAGCCCAGTGAACAGATATAACAAAACGAAAGCTAAATAAAAGCAGAAACGAAATGAAACAAAGGAAACAGATAACAAGGTCGCAGCAAAAGAGAACAATGAGTCAAAGAGGATCCTGCAGAACACAATTATACAGATATCCAACAAGAACAGATAACAAGGAGAACGAAGCAAAGCAAAGAATTGATGACATATATACAAGCACATACAAACCAAGCGTACAAGTACTGAAACATAAGCAAGCATAGCAGGCGTCGTATCCACACAACATATATATGGCATGCAATCAATTCAGGAACTCAGAAGACATACAAGTCAAACAGAAATATAAAATCAAGCGGAAGCAATTAATTAGTAAGTGAGCATGGCAATCACACAGGTCAAAAACCTTTAGTTGAAAACATAACCTGTATCATAACAGCGAAAGTGCTAACAGCAGTCAAAACATGGCAGCCACACTTAACAAGTAAGAAATACAGTATGAGCATTATAATTAACTGAACTAGGGACATAGCAGGGCAATTAAACAAGTTAACAAGCCAGACGTCATAAGTTAAACCATTTACCCAATCAGTCCGTAACATAGACAGAAATGTAAACATGGCAGGTCAACAACAAGCGGATAAAGATACAACGGATAGTCATAGTCCACGAGATTACTGAACGAAGTATACATGATAAACAGACAGAAACTATCGATTACACATTGGCATGGTCACCAGACAATTCAGAGGTTCACATAATAGTGAGATCACATATCATCAGATGAAAACAGGTAACTCAGATAACCGCATATTAATCACATCATAACAGGATAATCAGTAGTCACATAAAAAATAAATAGCATAACAAATCAAATAAACACATAATAACCCGGTACGTGAATGGAACGATAGTCTGAAATAACGGAATGAGAGTGTGACAGGTCAAAGAAATGGAATATATATATCTTGGTAGTAGAGTGAGTCATATAAGGGTACTGAGTAATGAACAATTAACGTAGCATATGGTGCGTTGGGGAAAACAGAAAGTACAGTATAGGTCTATCAAAAGTGTAAGGGTTGTCAGAAATCTACCACGAGCCCGGAACATATCATATCATATCATATCATATCATATCATAAGTAACCATTGTATTCGGAGGGGTGACCTCGGAATACCATACATAATAGGAGGGGAGACCTCAGTAACAAATGGATTAGCTAGCTCCCGGAATGTGAAGACGCGTATTGCACACGACATCATTCACCATATAAATCATATCATATCATATTAAATCCACTAATATCATATCATATCTAGGATGCATCCATACGCCCCCCGGAACATATCATAGTGGCCAAATCATATACATATAGTGAGCTCATAATCATATCATATCATAATGGGGACATTGTGTAACATCACTCGTACACACTGGAGTCATGCCATTGGTGCATCAATGACACGGTCATGTTACCTTCATGACTAGGAACACATATTTGGCTCGGGTATCAAACTGACGGGTCAAAGCATAATCATATCATATCATAAGGGTTCATATCAAAGTTCATATCAAAATTCATATCAAAGGTTCATATCGAAGGTTCATATCGAAGTTCATATCAAAGATTCATATCAAAGTTCATATCAAAGATTCATATCAAAGGGGGCATAGCAAAGTCATAGGGAAGCCCTAATAAGGAGGCTTAGATTAAAGCATAACAGTTCAAGCTAATATCGAAAGATGGAATACGAATCATGAGAAACCTTAGAGACAAGGTCAGAATATCTGTACCTCATTCGAAGCAAGCAAAATATGGAGTACGATCACACGAAGAATCAATCCCACCATCCAGAACCTATGAATTAGATAACGTTTATGAAGATCGGATTACTCATTTTAGACGGCTTTCCATTTTTAGAAACTTCATATTTTTAGTAACTTTAAGTGGGTTTCCATATTTAACAATTTCCATAATCGAATTAGGGTTTTCCAATAAGTAATAATTAGATTTAGGGCTTTTAAAACTTAATAACTTCAAATGATTCAATTAGGTTTTTAACGTATTAATTATGTTTTAAGGTTCGTAATTTTCGTTAAATATGTAAATCATTAGACTTAGGTTTAGAGTGACATTATTTCTAAAATGACTAAATGAACTTAACCCATATGTCTTTACCTTCCATCCAGTTAAGCATATGTTTAATGACCACTTTAATTCATGCGACAAGGGTTTTCATTTTTAGCATCTTATATAAGTCGAGCCATAGGAGGTCCAAAACAGTATCAAGAAAGCATGAATAAGGCGAATCAAAAGAAGTCGAGACAGATTTAATGAGACATGATCTAGATTATTATGCCATGCGAAAATTCTTAGTATTTATATGATAATACCGAATGTGAACATGCATGTCAAATGGGTTTCCTATATCAGTTTTATATTTATAAATATGTAGGTTCCATGCATTCAAGAAAAGGTCCACCAAAGGTATATAATATAGGATATCTCATTAGATTTATTTCGTGATAATATCTCAATTCATGTAACTGCTTAAAATGTGTAACATGAAGGTTCAATATCAGATTTAGGTGTTAGAAGATTTATCATTTCATGTGAAAGATTATTTGTGTAGCATGCATTCAAATGGAGAATAATATACACGACCAAAGAGAAAGGAAAGAGACGAGATGATGGCATAATGTTTTACCCAGGTAGCAAGGATGAATAGAGAACCAAGGTCAAGAATACCATAAGCATATGTCCAGCCACTCAAAACCCACGAGCAAGCCTCTTGCTGACTTTGAAACCTCACGACAACACACAAAGCAAGACCCACGACAAGTCCCCTTGAACCAACGTTTATTACAGCAGCTTCACGACCACCTGCGAGTCTTCTTGAGCCTCCTTGTTGTCGACAGCAAATGGGGAGGAGATGGTGGTTGCCGTCACTTTTGTTAGGGAGAGAAATAGGTTTCTTTTCTTTCAAATTTTTTTTAAGATGAAACAATGAATGAGATTTGGGTGATTTTTAAATGTGATTTGAGCGAGTAAATGAGGCCAAGAAATCAGGGATTTGGCATGAAGAGGTGGACAGTTTATGGAGGATTTTTAGGAGTCCAATATATCTTTATTTAGTTCCCATATAAGTATTTGTTACACCTTTTATTTCATTTATCAAATGCATTTTAATTAGTCCATGTAACATTTGATGTGTTATACATATTTGTAACCTAAACTATAAGTTTTATTCTTCCATGTTTAGCAAAGTTATTTATGAGGTGATCATGCAACGTATTTAACGAGCTCCTTTCATTTTATGGATTTTCACCATGAGGGGTATAATGGTATTTTAACGCATCCACGGTTTTTTAGGGTTTTACACTTGGCATCTTCATTCTCGCAGAAGCTTAATTGATACTCATTAGGTAATCCCATCAGAAGGATACTATGAGTCTTGATCTCCAATCTTCTCTGAACTTTGTCTTCATTAGTTTTGATGGGTAAATCTTTCCCATCAGCACCCTTAGCAGGCAGAGAATCACCTTTCAGAATGATTTCCCACATAGAGAAATCCATCATCTTGAGGTACTGTTTCCTCCTTAACCTCCAGAGTTCATACTCTCCAGTCTTCAGCATAGGCACCTTAGATGCAGTAACCATGTGTGTTGAATCTTCCATAACTTTAGTAGTAGTTTTGAACACGAATTCTCTTTATATCACAGCTTGTAGATCACAAGCTCTGATACCACTTGTTGATCCCAGTTGAGAAATTGATCAAGTTGATTAAGCTAGATAAATCTAACACAAGCAACAATATAGTAAGCTGTCTTGAATCTAAGATTAAACAATATGCGGAATCTAATGTTTAATGATTAAAAAAATACTTAGACACAACTTGTTTCTCACAAAACACCTCAATATATTAATATACGAATACTCAAAAGTATTAGGGTTACAAGAACCTTGAAGTGATCGAATCTAGAATAACTCATACTCTAAATCTAACCTAGGACCTCCTTTTATAGGCTAATGAGTCCTTCTAGGGTTACAATAACTTTCTACACAAGATACATATTATAGAAACTTTTCTATAATTATCTAACCGAATTATACAAATCTGATAAGCAGTACTAACTAGTTGTACTAGCAGTTTGTACTGCTAGTTGTATTCTTCGAAGTCCAAAACCAAAGCTAACAGTACTAACTATTAAGCTTGGCAGTACAAAATGTCTTTGCTAAATTCCCAACACAATTTAACTCTAAATGCAATCACTGAGCAAAGTTTCAAGTCTAAGCATCCCCTACTAATGGCGGATACTTAAATCTCTCTAACCATCACTCTGATACCAACTTGAAACGCCATTTTTTTTGAATATATATAAATCTGTGAACTGTATACGTTGATAAAACTAGCGGAAGCGTATTTTCTAAATCATACGGGCTTATTCCAAATGTCCCGTTAAAATAATAAACTTTGCAAAATACATAACAATGACTCTTTCAACTTGGTAAATAAGCTGGTTCTTGATTTAGGGGCATTCCAAACTGATAACAAAAGATGGAAATGAGAAGCTCGTTACCTAACCCGCGAGCTACACCATTTTAACCCATTACACCTCATTTAGCATGTACATGGTCTCATCTTGCATACCTACAAAAATATAAACTGAGAACGGTAAGTCTATAAGACTTAGTGAGATAACGGAACTGTATTAAATCATAAACTGAACATAAGTGTGATGCTGAATAAGTATATATAGTAATATTCTGACGACATGAATCATAATATTGACTAACTGCATAAGCACAACACTGACTAATTAAATACATGATACACCATGTTACTGACCGAGTACATAAGTATACTGAGTGTATAACTCACCACATAACTAAGTACATACTTAGTGCATAACTAACTGAGTACATAAGCACATAGTGAGTGCGTAAAGCACATACTGACTGAGTGCATAAGCATATACTAACTGAATATTACACTGGCTGAGTGCATATGCACATAGTGACTTAGTGCTTATAGTACCATACTGGATGAATACATAACTAACGAGCCATATAAGCATGTTAATCATCCATATAGGATGTTTGAGTTCTGATTTTGGAACATTTACTATTCTAAGTCCCGATTCTCCACTAAGGAGGTCTAAGTTCAAACTTTGTATGGAACACATGTGTGATCACATAACTGACTATATACTTATAGTACTAAATACATTAAGTAATGCATAAAGTACTATTCTGACTAATTAAGTGCATAAAGCACTTGGCGTGCCTTAAAAACTGCATAGACATCTACCTAATAGAATCTGACATACATATATAAACGCATCGCATGCCAGAAGTGCATAAAGCATTTTACACGCATTACTAAATGCATATAACATTCGTATATAATTTAAGGTTAAGCTAAATACTTACGCTTGACTATAACATGATACTAAGCTGAGCTGTTTTTTAGACTGAGCTGAATATAGAAACTAGGCAATAATATGGTTACAAGGTTAAACTAAGACATGATATTCAAATTGAATCTATTACTAAAATTTTATTATAACATAAACCAAGGCTGAGCTATAACTTGATACTATAGTTGAACTACTATAAACATAATGCTAAGACCGCTATGACATATAACTAAGTTTTTACTATAAATAATACTAAAGTTGAGCCACGACATACTATTGAGTAAGACCAATCGGGTCTACTTAATAGTGAATATGGACAAACAGGTCAACATGATAATGAATATGACCAAACAGATCAACATGACAGTTAATATGACCAAACGGGCTAACTTGTTGCTTAATATGACCAAACGGGTCAAATTGATGCTTAATATGACCAAACGGTTCAACTTGATTCTTAATATGACCAACGGGTCAACTTAATACTTAATATGACCAAACATGTCAACATGATACTTAATATGACCCAACGGGTCAACTTGATGCTTAATATGACCAACGGGTCAACTTGATACTTAATATGACCAAACGGGTCAATTTGATACTTAATATGACTAAACATGTCAACATGATACTTAATATGACCCAACGGGTCAACTTGAAACTTTATATGACCAAAGAGGTCAACATGATACTTAATATGACTAAACATGTCAACATGATACTTAATATGACCCAACGGGTCAACTTGATACTTTATATGACCAAAGAGGTCAACATGATACTTAATATGACCCAACAGGTCAACTTGATACTTTATATGTATAACGCCCCGTGAACGACATGACTTAAAATCATTGAAATTTAAACTTTTACGCGGAAACGATTTGACTTAAAACTGACCTGCTGCTACAAATCGTTGAACTGATAAAATTCTGTAACAAACTGACCCTTGAAAGTATTTTTTACATGAAAATAGACTCAATTACCTTCGAAATTATGGGTGGCACGACCCTTGACGACTTACGATTAAAAAGATATGATTTTTCAAAAACCGACTTTGACTAGTTCTCCAACTAGTTCTCCAAATTAGTTCTCCAAGTAGTTCTCCAAACTAGTTCTCCACTAGTTCTCCAAACTAGTTCTCCACTAGTTCTCCAACTATTTTAACCACTTTACAAACACTTAACCATATACATTGTTTTTACAAACATTCTTGACCCGTTTGACCCAAAATGGGTTAAAATAGACCTTGTCCCAAACACCCCTTTTTCTGCATATCCCTTTTATATACTTTTGTCCCATTTTCCGGAAAACGACTTCTATAACATGACATAACCCCAAAACTTCCAGAAATCATTAGGTCATTATAAATATCAAATATATGCATAAACTTGGTCATAATGACCCACGAAAACGTGCTTTACAAAATGACGGGTGTTATGCCAAACACCCGTTTTGACCCGTTTGCATACACCACTTAAACATAACTCTTTAACATGCGTTAAAACATGTAAAATGACTCTTAAAACATTTCAAAGACTTGACACTATAAACATTAAACCTTTTATGACTCTCGGGGGACAACCTTGTCATGAGCTCGGTATCTACCTAAGCTTTACCTTCTTATCAATCTTCTAAACTTTCGCATAATCCAACCTTAACGCTTAGTTCCAAGCATTTCCTTTCCTTCACTTTTAAACCTACAAAACATTAACATCTTAAACCATAAGCACAAGGCTTAGTAAGTAAAGCGTTCATAACATGTTATCATATACATTCATACATTATACATCATAACTCATTTCAAATCATTAAACATTAACACATACTTTGGTTCACTTAAGTAAAATATTTCCTATGGTTCAACAGCAACATACCTTAGCCTAATCCACCTTGCCTATCCTTCATGACTAGTTAAGCCAAACTAGTCTCAACCACACTTTATATAAACATATATTCAATTACCCCATTCCTTAGCATAACAAAATCACATAACATATAATGTGTAGAATCCTATAGCAACATATAATGACCAGTTTACTTACCTTAATTCCAAGATAGTAATATCAATTAGAATCATCATCATCAATAGCATCATTAGCCTCTTCTTCACATCCTAGGTCAATTATCATAACACTTAATAATCATAATTAAATAATTATGAAAATGGTTTATATAACCATATCCCATTTCTTACACACCTCTAATCATCATATAATCATATCTTGATTATGTGATGATCAATCCATAAATTACTAACTTAATAAAACTTAACCCATCATCATCATAACATCTTTAATTAGCTTAAAAACATCATTTACCTAATTTTCTCAAATAGGTATATGAACCCTAATTTATAATTCATCAATTAGCTTAGGGTAAAGGATTACTTACTTGTAAGGATGATTAGCACTAACTTATTTCTTGGTTTGGAGCATTAATCCTTCATCAATTTGACCATTGGAGAATCTTGTTCTTTTCCCTCCTTTTTCACTTCACGACACACACATACACACCTAAATTATTCTGGAAATCTAATGATACAAGGAGAAGGGTTCCAGACATATGTAGGTGGTATGTTTGCCTAATTGGCACATTAGGTCCTTCAAGTCTCATTCCTTCTATTTTGGCCACAACATACTTTATAACATGTTTAGCACTTGGCAACTTAGGTCCCTTAAGTCAATTTTCCTTATAAATGTGACACATCATATTTTCTATAATCATTTACATAACATTTGTTGACTATTAGTTTGACTATTGGGTTGACTACAATATAACAATCGTTGACTAACCAATCACGTTAAACCTTGGTCAATTTCATCTAAGGTGGGGCGTATTTGTATCCGGGAAACGGGTCTAACAATTGTACCCTCCTTATTTAGATTTCGTCCCCGAAATCTCTCATCTATTACTAACCATGACTTGGTCATTTCTTAACCCCATTCTTAGTACGAAGCACACTTTCATTCAAACATTTCATTGCAATGATCTAAGTGATCCTACAACACAAATTGACACATTCCAAAAATCCTAAATTCGCTCTACTTCTTGTTGATTTATCTAAGAGCATACGGCTCTTACTAAGGTTATTATGTCAAACAAGACACATTTATTATAACCAAAATATCATTTGATCACTTTATCACTATTACACCACATTCTTACTTGCTTTACTCTAACTTTTAATCAAGGATTATATGTCACTTGAAAAAATTTGCGCCAATTTGACTTTATAAAAGTCAAATATAAACTAATACAACTTAAGATTCTCATCTTTACCGTAATCATCTCAATACCCTTTTAACATTTTTTTTAACACCTTACTTTCTTTACTTCATTTTAAGGATTTCCGCTAAGTATTATAAGTCACTTAGGAAATCTTAGGTCGCATTTGACTTTCACAAGTCAACATTGACTAATACCTTCACATTCTACTATGGTCATTCCATTATTTCATTAACATTTTTATTATAGGGCCTTGTTTCCTTTACTTCTTTCTATAATTTTCTTGTCAAAGACTACAAGTCTCATAGGAAATTTCAATATTTTGACTTCATAAGGTCAAACTTTAACTTACATCATCGCATTTACACATAAGGGTGCTAATAAAGGTTAGCATCCATTACTATCATTATTCACATTTTGTACCACTCCTCAAGGTACATTATAATATCATTACAAATTCTTAATCTTTCCAAGTCATACTTAAGACACTTAAATGATTGGTTTCACTTAATGTCTCAATTTAAAGTCGCATTCTAATTATATCCCACCTATCTTAGTTCTTAAGACTTCTAACTAATTCTAGGCTTTCGTTTTCCACCCTTTTTACCTTACTCACGCCATGTCGAGAACACATAAGCCCACTCATTTATATTTCCTCATTTACATGAAATGGCGTCCCAGTCTATGTAAATCAAGAAACATAAACTCATGGTTCGGAGATTCACAATTTCTTTAATTAAATGAAAAGGCGTCCCAATCCATTTAATCAAGGAAATCATAAATCGTCCTACTTATACACTTTCGACATAACATTCGGATTTATTACTAGTTTTCACTTTACTTTCTTTCTCTTCGTTCTTTTACACTTCACATTAATTTTTATTTTTAGACTTGGATCCATACCATTATCACATTTACTTTGGGGATTTTTATATGCCAAAGATATAGGCAACCCTTTGCCGGTGAAGGCAATACATTCCTTCATTAACATCATTAGCTTGGTCTCCCGAAGGATACCACCATTAACGTTAGCTCGGCCATCCCAAAGGATACCATCATTAACATTATTAGCTTGGTCATCCCAAAAGGATACCATCATTAACATTAGCTCGGCCATCCCAAAGGATACCATCATTAACATTATTAGTTTGGTCATCCCAAAAGGAAACCACCATTAACATTAGCTCGGCCATCCCAAAGGATACCATCATTAACATTATTAGCTTGGTCATCCCAAAAGGATACCATCATTAACTATCATTAATTCATCGGTTATATGATAGCTACCTTTAACCTTTCACATTTAACATTAGATCCAAGTCATTAAAATTTTAACACACACACTTTTTCATTTCTTTTATTAAGTTTAAGCAAGCATCATTGGTATATGAAACCCGCTTGTCATATTTACACATTTTTATGTGTTTACACTTCTCATTACAACTTACATTCTTTAACTCAAGTTAACCATTTCCACATCTTTACCATTACCTCTTTTAGGCCACTCGATTCTTTTCCACTTCTAACCTTACATAGGTTAGATTGATAACACCTTTGTTAACATACGTTTATCCTTTACATTCATTTTAAACATCAACACGATCTCTTCGTGTTTTACTAAACAACATATTATTACGTTCTTACTTACATTCTTAACTCATCCCTTTTTAGTAATTAGCACAATGGCTATACCATTTTCATTTCATCATTACTTGTCATCATTTCTTAATCTCATTCATTACTTTTTCACATTAATAGACGCTTAACAATTAGCGTGACAATTCTTATCTTGCTATCACACATTATACTTTAGCACACTTATCATTTATTACGTTTCACACCTTAAGCGTCAAATACTTTAATTCACAATTATCCCATCTCTAATATCACTTATCATTTCTAATCACATTCCATACCGTTATTCCAACACACAATCATATAATCATAATACGATCACCGACACTAACCAAGGTGTACGACAATCTAATCATTTAGATACCTCAAGGCCTCTACGGACTTATATCTCATAAAGATCAATACTATAGCACGCATTCATTATTATCAACTTAGGTTCATGTAAACTATCACATGATCTGATTCAAAACTTAAACATTTACTTTCTCGCTTTAATTTCTCTTACATTCAACGCATCTAATAGTGGTTTAAGTCTAGGAAACCTAAAGTGAAAACCTAATTCACTTAAACCGAAGCTCTGATACCAAGTTGTAACGCCCCGTGAACGACACGACTTAAAATCATTGAAATTTAAACTTTTACGCGGAAACGATTTGACTTAAAACTGACCTGCTGTTACTAATCGTTGAACTGATAAAATTCTGTAACAAACTGACCCTTGAAAGTATTTTTTACATGAAACTAGACTCAATTACCTTCGAAATAACGGGTGGCACGACCCTTGACGACTTACGATTAAAAAGATATGATTTTTCAAAAACTGACTTTGACTAGTTCTCCAACTAGTTCTCCAAATTAGTTCTCCAAGTAGTTCTCCAAACTAGTTCTCCACTAGTTCTCCAAACTAGTTCTCCACTAGTTCTCCAACTAGTTCTCCAACTATTTTAACCACTTTACAAACACTTAACCATATACATTGTTTTTACAAACATTCTTGACCCGTTTGACCCAAAATGGGTTAAAATAGACCTTGTCCCAAACACCCCTTTTTCTGCATATCCCTTTTATATACTTTTGACCCATTTTCCGGAAAACGACTTCTATAACATGACATAACACCAAAACTTCCAGAAATCATTAGGTCATTATAAATATCAAATATATGCATAAACTTGGTCATAATGACCCACGAAAACGTGCTTTACAAAGTGACGGGTGTTATGCCAAACACCCGTTTTGACCCGTTTGCATACACTACTTAAACATTACTCTTTAACATGCTTTAAAACCTGTAAAATGACTCTTAAAACATTTCAAAGACTTGACACTATAAACATTAAACCTTTTATGACTCTCGGGGGACAACCTTGTCATGAGCTCGGTATCTACCTAAGCTTTACCTTCTTATCAATCTTCTAAACTTTCGCATAATCCAACCTTAACGCTTAGTTCCAAGCATTTCCTTTCCTTCACATTTAAACCTACAAAACATTAACATCTTAAACCGTAAGCACAAGGCTTAGTAAGTAAACCGTTCATAACATGTTATCATATACATTCATACATTATACATCATAACTCATTTCAAATCATTAAACATTAACACGTACTTTGGTTCACTTAAGTAAAACATTTCCTATGGTTCAACAGCAACATACCGTAGCCTAATCCACCTTGCCTATCCTTCATGGCTAGTTAAGCCAAACTAGTCTCAACCACACTTTATATAAACATATATTCAATTACCCCATTCCTTAGCATAACAAAATCACATAACATATAATGTGTAGAATCATATAGCAACATATAATGACCGGTTTACTTACCTTAATTCCAAGATAGTAATATCAATTAGAATCATCATCATCAATACCATCATTAGCCTCTTCTTCACATCATAGGTCAATTATCATAACACTTAATAATCATAATTAAATAATTATGAAAATGGTTTATATAATCATATCCCATTTCTTACACACCTCTAATCATCATATAATCATATCTTGATGATGTGATGATCAATCCATAAATTACTAACTTAATAAAACTTAACCCATCATCATCATAACATCTTTAATTATCTTAAAAACATCATTTACCCAATTTTCCCAAATACCTATATGAACCCTAATTTATAATTCATCAATTAGCTTAGGGTAAAGGATTACTTACTTGTAAGGATGATTAGCACTAACTAATTTCTTGGTTTGGAGCATTAATCCTTCATCAATTTGACCATTCGAGAATCTTGTTCTTTTCCATCCTTTTTCACTTCACGACACACACATACACACCTAAATTATTCTGGAAATCTAATGATACAAGGAGAAGGATTCTAGACATATGTAGGTGGTATGTTTGCCTAATTGGCACATTAGGTACTTCAACTCTCATTCCTTCTATTTTGGCCACAACATACTTTATAACATGTTTAGCACTTGGCAACTTAGGTCCCTTAAGTCAATTTTCCTTATAAATGTGACACATCATATTTTCCATAATCATTTACATAACATTTGTTGACTATTAGTTTGACTATCGGGTTGACTACAATATAACATTCGTTGACTAACCAATCACGTTAAACCTTGGTCAATTTCATCTAAGGTGGGGCCTATTTGTATCCGGGATACGTGTCTAACAATATGACCAAAGAGGTCAACATGATACTTAATATGGCCCAATGGGTCAACTTGATACTTTATATGACCAAAGAGATCAACATGATACTTATTATGGCCTAACGGGTCAACTTGATATTTTATATAACCAAAGAGGTCAACATGATACTGAATATGACCACACGGGTCAACTTGATAATGAATATGACCTCACGGGTCAACATGATACTAATATGACCACACGGGTCAACATGATACTAATATGACCTCACGGGTCAACATGATACTAATATGACCACACGGGTCAACTTGATAATGAATATGACCACACGGGTCAACTTGATAATGAATATGACCTCACGGGTCAACATGATACTGAATATGACCACACGGGTCAACTTGATAATGAATATGACCTCACGGGTCAACATGATACTAATATGACCACACGGGTCAACATGATACTAATATGACCACACGGGTCAACATGATACTAATATGACCACACGGGTCAACATGTTACTAATATGACCTCACGAGTCAACATGATACATAACTTGCATAGTACTTAAGATATAGAAAGGCAAATATATACTAAACACGCTTAATCTACTAAACATGTTAACTGAAAATCTGTTACTCACCTGGGCAGTATAATGCAAGATGAATGATTATGAATGTCTTGAACACATATATCATGATAGATGCACATGTACAACGTTAACACATAACAACTAGGCATGATTATAACATGATAATCTAAATATAAGTGCAACTAAGCACACATAAACTAACTATAATGCAAAACTCATAAACTAGTTATGGCATAAATCTTGCCAAACATGCACTACTATGCTCGCGAACTCGAGCTAAGCTAACCAAGTCTTGTCACTTGGTTCTATACTTATTATTACAATATGGGCTGAGAACATAAGTTATCATAGCATATAATCACCCGGAACTAGCAAAAACATCATATCATGTCATAATTATCAAAACACTTAACAAAACATTTGCTGATTTTCTGTTGTAGACTGCAATATCACATTTTGACTCAATTAACTAATGAAACAGGTTATGAGGCTATTTTTCCATGAAAGTATACTTTTTTCCCTTTCCAAAAAGGTATGGCACGCTCCCAATGGAGCTACGGTCTATCCGGTATGAATTTTTAAAGTTCGGTTTGCTACACATTTCAAGATTAGACCTTGTTGCACTAGGTCGCACTTTTGACCCATTTAATCTCTAAATGAGCAAAAACATAAAACATAACAGCTGAATTATACTCATTAGGCTTTCTAGAAAGTCCAGCCATGATTCAATCCGAGCTTCTATCAATTTTATATGATTTTTTAAACACGACTAATCATTGCTGAAAATTTCAGCAACTTGTTTAAAATCATATATCACACAAATCGCATAAAGGGGTGTTTGGTTCAACTCAATAATCAACATAAACACCTGCTAAACATCATAAATTGATCACTAACATAATCTCATCTTAAACCCTAATAATCATATGCATAACCCTTGAATCATAAACCATGAATTCATCAAATACATCATATACAACACTTAATAACCATATCTCCATAACATGAAATCATAATTTAACACATAATCACTTACTTGTAGTTGAGGAAGAACATGATAAATACTTGATGCTCCTTAATCCTTGATAAACTTCTTGTTTCTTGAGAATCTCTAATGAATCTTGATTGGAAAGGTATGATCCAACAATCCCTCTTTTCTCTTTTCTTGATTATGTCGAATGATAAGGAGGGAGGATAAACTCCTGGTCTCTTTTTTTTTGTTAATCGTGAGTGAAGGAGGGAGGTATATCTCCTCTAAACCGACTTCTAGTAAGTATTAAATATATCTGGAACTTTTTCAATAGTTTGGCTATTTGTCACATTTAGCCCTCATAGTAAAATCGTGTTGCAAACTGAATCCGAGCTATATATCTCATATTAGTTGCTAAGTCCGGACTACTTATATTATTAATTCAGCCAATTGAGAGAATTTTCTATTTATTCCTCTAATTTACTTGGCATGACCAATAGGATTTTAGATAAATCCGTTAATATTTTTTATAACAATCGAGATGTTACATTTGTGCCGAGAAAATGTTTTTCATTTTAAACCTTCCTTATTTTACATGTCCCAAATACTTTATAAAGTAGTAGTTATATGTTTTTAAAAAGTAGAACTTCTAAATTATTAATAGTGTAAATAGTTAACATTTTTATTTTTCAAATTTTTAGCATTAAATTGGTGGTTAAAAGTTAATTAGACTTTTCTTATAAACAATTCTATTAAAATATATTATTATTCTAATGGGTTATTATATGGTTTAAATGAGACTTAAATTTTTAAATTTTACATTAATTTTTTAATTTATCTTTTATAGTAACTCCTTTTATAAGAAGTCACAAATCCTTTATAATATAGTATGGATAAATTGGTTTAATGGGTTGCTAATTGCTTACAATTTTATTTCTCAAATCAAAAGTGACCCATTTAGTCGAACCCGATGGTTATTTGGCCGAGCAATTCTGAACTCGGCCCAGCCCAGATTATAACCCGTTTACTTTAAAACAAGTTCTTATACCTCACTTAAAATAAATGAGAGCTAAATTGGTTAAAACTCGATCTATCGATCATCATTGCCAGCAGTTGTTTTCATCCACAAAGTACATAGTAAGCTTATTCTTCAGTCATACTTTCTTTTAGTGAATTCAAAATTTAAAACCTCGTTTCACATATCCTTGAGAATTAATACACATTGACTAAACGAATATACGTATTCATGTTTATGTCATATGTCGATATTAAGTTTGTTTTGTCATAAACCCTAGTTAGGCTTGTTTAAGCTTATATTTGCGCGTATGAGATTATTTAACTCAGCTTATTTTCATAAGCCCGTTTTTTGCGGCTTATTTTGGCTGATGAGCTTATTATGACTTCAATATGAAAGTTAGGCATACAAGCCTGACAATAAGACAGGAAAAATAGGCTTATCGATTTAAATAAGCTCATAAGCCCAAAAATAAGCTTAAACAAACACCCCTTTTTTGTCTAAACCCGTAATTTCTTGGGTTGTTGCTTCATTATCGAGGAACTAATAAATTAAATATAATTAAATTTTGAAATATTGTTCAATACTGTGCTTTTACAGCTTAAACTACTAACTTGAAAAACTAAGGTTACAGTGTTACACATCATAAAATGATACTCCGTAGATATTAACACAACTTAAAACCTCAAAAAAGCAGGCGTGATAAAGGGTTGATTGGCTATTTTAGCAGAGTAACTAAACGATGTGGTCATACTTTAGTGAAACTCGTGAGCACATGAATTCTGAGTTACTACATTAGAATCCAGACTTCTTTGAGTTAATTGGCTATTAGCAAACTATTTAAATCAACATGTCTTGTTAGTGTCTTGTTTTAAAAAAGTCTGTATCTTATATTTTTGAGGCATTATTATTTCATTACATAATTTAACTTTCAGGCATTACAGAGAAAAAACATGAGGAAAAGCATACAATTCAATTCAAGCCACACCAAAGGATTGCGGATGGATTCCATAAATGACGAAGAAGATAGAATAAGCAACTTGCCATATGACATTATTCATCACATATTCTCTTTCCTTGACATGAAATATGCCGTTCAGACTAGTGCATTGTCTCAAAAGTGGAGATACATTTGGGTTTCGATGCCTCATCTTGATATAAATAGTGATTCGTTTCGTAGGATGCGTCAGTTCTTTAAATTTATGGAGCAGGCAGTAATTCACCATAGCAATCAAACAGAGGTATGTGCAGTTGAGCTCAGATTCCGTGGAGAAACCACCGAGCTTGGTGTTACAGATTTTGTAAAGTATGCATACCGGCGTAATGTTAGGCAATTGACTATGGAATGGGTCACTAGGCTATGTCATGACCTGCCACAATGTATATTCAGTTCTCCCGCTCTCAAACATCTCACGCTTAATGGGAGTTTCAAGACTAGCTGCATACGATATTCAGACTGGAATTTTCCGGCTTTAGAAACTTTGAGTTTGACAAAAATTCGATTTGGTGACGGTTTGGATTTGAGCCTCGACCTTTTTAATAAGTGTGTCAACTTAAAGGACATCATTTTACATGACTGTTCCATGTATGGCGTGGACACTTTTAGCATCTGTGCTCCACACCTTGTGAACTTAACAATCACTAAAACTGCTGTATTTCCGGAGGTTTTCAAAGTGGTTGCTCCTCAACTTGAGACGCTGACAGCTGACGGGTTCTCTCCAGACTTCCAATTTCTGAAGTTGTCCACAGTAGAAAGCTTCAATTCTCTAGAGAAAGTAATTAAATCTATCCTTGTTAAACAAAAAATATGAAAAAGAGAGCCATGTTCCTCGTCTACTCGATTTGTTCAAGATAGTCTCTAGTGTCAAATATCTAATCCTCGATGTGAACATCATTGAGGTATAACACTACATCATGGTTATTGCTTATCAAAATGTTAATTTAAAGTATGAAGTTCCACAATATTGACATAACATAGCTAAATAACTAACTCATATAAGTTACGGAATAATATATTCATTATTTTATCCTTTAATGTAATGAGTTACCGGGTTTCAAATACAGGCATGATTTGGTTAGGGATGTTCTGTATGATGTTCTTAAACGAGCAGAAATTTCTTCTAAAAAAGAGGCCCCCGTGAACTTTTTGACAGATCCGCTTGAAGGAAGGTCTACTTTACGGCCAGCTGATATACTTGTGTTTGGATGGGCCGGGGGGAAACATGCTTGTGTGGATCTTACCGAGTGTCCCTCTTGTTGGGCTAAGGGACAATGGGTTTGTTGCGGGACAAGCGGCGTTGAAAGCGAAATCGAGCAAAGTTGCTAAACACGAGAAAGCTTGTTTAGAGAATCAACACGTATTTACCCTTTTGCTTTTGATACATTTGGGTTCCTAGCTTCGGCAGCTGTGGAGTTTTTGACTAGGGTTCAACGGGTTGTGCAAAGTAATTTTGCGACCCCTAAGTCACAAAATTTCATTTTTAGTAGAATTGTTTTGCTATTCAAAGGGGGGTTGCGGCACAGCTTGTTGCCCGTTTGCCTGCCATCTTATTGTAATCCGTTATTACAAGTAATAATAGAAATTCTATTAAAAAAAAAAAAAAAAAAAAACGATGTATGTATTAAACTTTCGATTTTCTCATCTATGTTTATTTGTTTGTGACTTATGTACCAAGAGTCTCACATCGTGCCCGGATCAACTCTCGCATGAACCTTGTCCGTTCAATGACTTGAAGTGTTTGAAGATAAATACTTCGATGCTGAAACAAAAGGATTGTATACCAACAATACCTGTTCAAGTCAGAAACTACTTGCTTGGGAATTCTCCAAATGCCACTTTGATCATGGATTTACCTTCTAAGGTATTTTACACAACTGTATCTATCTGATTTTTGTATTTGTCATTATATTCTTGTTCATCACGTTTTGACATTTGACATTTACAACTGGTGAAGTTACATAGTTTTGACATCCTCTACAACCATTTGTTTCCAATCTGCACACTTTTTATTTCCAATTTATTTCTTTTCAATTGTATTCCTCTATTTGTATTCGCAAGACATTGTAACATGTCCATTTGTTATTTTACTTTAGATATAAATGATAAAAACATATGAGATATCCATTAAAAAAAAAAAAAAAAAAAAAAAAAAAATCCCTTAGGAAAGAAAAGAAAAAAATCCATTAGTTTTTATCATCTGTTGCATCTAGGTTTCTTTAACCATTTTATATTTTCTTAACAAACATAATAATCACATCCCACCGTAATTATCACATAAAAAATTAATTACAATGACCCAAATAAAAATATAGTAATATTAATTAACTAGCTTCATGACCAGCCCAAATCAGGTACGTTTCATAAAATTGTTTGTCGTGTTTTTTTACGTATAAAATAAATTATGCTTAGATCGGAAATAATTAGAAAAATAAAAATTATATTGCTAAAGTATTATAGATAAAAATAGGGTTGGGTTATTTATACGGTCCCTACATTTTTAGATGAACGGGGTCTACCCCTAGTGGTCCCCCTTTGTCCTCCCTCTCTCTTTCACATGCAGTAGCTGTAGGTCCCCTTTAGTACTTTTTTTTTTTTTTTTTTTTTTTTTTTTTTTTTGTGTTTATTTAATTTGTTTTTTTTTGCTTTTATATGTATAGTGTATTTATTTGTGTGGTATATTTAATTTGTGTAGTGTTTTTATATGTAGAATATTTATTTGTGTATTGTTTCCATTTAATTAAACAATAACAATAAAATATTTTATAAACTTTTTTTACGTTACTTTTTATAAACTTTTTTTTATAAATTTTTTATAAACTTTTATATAAACTTTTTTTATAAATTTTTTTTATAAATATTTTATAAACTTTTTTTATAAATTTTTTTTATAAAAAAAGTTTATAAAAAATTTATAAAAAAAGTTTATAAAAAAAAGTTTATAAAAAAAGTGTTTATAAAAAGTTTATAAAAAAAGTTTATAAAAAAAAGTTTATAAAAAAAGTTTATAAAAAGTTTATAAAAAAAGTTTATAAAAAAAAGTTTATAAAAAAAGTTTAAAAAAAGTTTATAAAAAAAGTTTATAAAAAAAAGTTTATAAAAAAAAGTTTATAAAAAAATTTTATAAAAAAAAGTTTATAAAAAGTTTATAAAAAGTTTATAAAAAAAAGTTTATAAAAAATTTATAAAAAAAGTTTATAAAAAATGTTTTATTGTTATTGTTTAATTAAATGAGTATATATAAAAGTTTATAATTTGCTGTAAACGAAAAAAGAAGAAAATGACACTACTAGAGGGCCTACTAAGGAGGGTCCAAGGGTAGACCCCGTCGATATAGTACGTCCCTAAAAATAACAATCATACAATGTCATATGCTAACAAATACATAAGGGTTTTTCATAAAAATAAGACTTTATAAATATATTGTCAAAAAAAGAATCCTTAACCTTTTAGAGTAACAACAACATATAATTGTCCGTGTGAGTACCAAAACAAACTTGAACCGGAAACTGTCTCCGATTCAATTTGAACGACATCTTGTTGTCCGTAGGTGTAATGATCATTCTAGGTATCGCACATACTGTCCCAAGTTTTCCACCATATATTATCTTTCCTTCAATGATACTCGTTCCCATCCTTAGGATTTGCAACCTAGTACCATTGCACAATCCAACCTTTTGATCAATGTTTCTCATACACATGACCAGTGCACCAATTTTTAACGCTAACTTGTGGTGTGGAAGTCCTGACATTTCAATAGTGTTTAGAAAATCCGTTGTGTATATATGTTCATCGAAAATTGTATCCTGGTCAAGTACACCAATTGTGTCTGAACTTTCATAAACTTTCTCCTCACCTTGTATTAAAAGATAGCATCCGATCATTAACCATGTCAACCAATTCGTGAGTTGGCGTAAGAATAGCTCGTTCTTGAAGATAAACATGATCCCATAATTCTCACCCAAATCAGTATATGATTCCCATAGCAGCAATAAAATGATGCATTGTGAATCAAAGGAAATTTGACATAACAAATTTCATAAAACCCATGTCAACCCTCATATTACCCTTAAAAAAGTACCATCAAAATCGTTCAAGATTTATTCATCAATAATTTAAACATTAATTTATCAAAGTTAACATACTTGTAATAAATTTTCATGTTATAGAAGTCCATGATAATTATCAAGGTGGAGCAACAACCTACTTCTTTGTCTACAAAACACAACATTTCAAAAAAAGTATTATTTATGATTTCAGACTTGTATGCATGTATAATCAGACATGTGCAAGTTAAAAATGTTGGAAATGTATATATTTACAAACATGTGAATGTCTGGATTCGAACTCGTGACCACGGGATTGCACATTAGTTAAAGTTAATAATTAATGTTTATGTTTACGATTAAGTATTGCACATTAAGTCCGGTTAACGATCGTTAAGTATTTAACGGAAAAATGACTTACTTGGAAAAGTTATGGATTTCCTTTGGGCTTGTCTACATGATAGGGCCTAATTCATAAACTTGTTCCCTAAGTTTCTCTAGTATATAAAGAGGGTTAGAGGGTTTCATACACTTGTGCATTGAATTAACCCTAGGTCATAACACCCCATTAGTAAGGGAGTTTGGTTTTGTTTTTCTTAAACGAGGACTTGTGTTAGATCTAGCAATCGCTTGATGTGGTTATTCGTGTGTAGAAGAACGTGGTTGTAAGACATTATTCTTACACCAATTAGTACTTCTTTGTTTTGCTCGCTCAAGGATTTGAAATTTACGCTACTTTCAGTTAATTAATTTATTTGTTATGATCTTTAAGTCTTCCTCACATCTTGATGTCTTTATGTTTTATTGTATTTTATATATCATAAACTCTACAGTGGCATCACGAGCCTTGTATAACAAGGAAACACATAATTAAAATAAACATGAATGTGTTATTATTTGTATGCTTATATCTAGGGTTTGCAAAACCTAAACCCTAATTTTTTAGGGTTTTTTTATGGTGCCCTATAAACTATTGTTTTAATTGGATTAGAAACCCTAAGATGCATGCAACTTTATGTGTATATATGTAACGATTTAATTGCATTAATTATTAAATGTAATTTTATGTCCATGATAATTATCTGCATGTTTTATCATGGATCTGCTTATGTATGTCTTTCATGTTTAAGTGATATACACTAAATTAAGATAGATCTAAACCTCAATAATTATTATTATTTAATCAATTATGTGCTATGTGGTATGTATTTAATTTTGACTTGCGCAATCGATGAATCGATGCATGTGGTTCACCTTGTACATAGATGAAAACGGGTGAAAGTCTAAATTAAATATATGCATATTGACAAATCTAGAATTGGTTATTAATAGGATTTATCAAAACCGTTTGCATGTGGCTATTTGATATGCATGACTTTTTATTTGTTATGCATTCATTGTTTACTTGTTTATTTTTACAAATACTTGCTTGTTTGATATGTGTAACAAGGGTATTTTTATAAGAAAAATAAACTGACCTAAACAATGGTGAAACATGTATTTTTAAGAATAGTAATCATAATCGTTTAATTGATTGATGACTTTGGTACAAATGGTCTGAAAGGCTCACCCATGAGAATGAACTAATAAAAGGGGTTTAAAGAAGTGCTTACAGTCACAATGAAAGGATGTCTAAGGTTGTGCTTTAGCGCGTACTGGTCCTTGCCTCTGTAAGTTCGAGAGGAGCTACTTAGTAAGCCATTAAATGTGCAAGCTCATCTTAAGGGCGAATTAGTTTTAATTCCATGCGCCACTTCGGTGGTAATTACCCGAAACACTAAATGTTTACACTTATGCAAAAGTACGGTATAATGAATGATAATTAATACTAAATTCATTGATTGGTGAATCCAATACCTCAATTAAAGTTTGATGATGAAAAGCTTATACATTAAAACAAGATATATATGTTTTAATAAAAACTATGCTACAAAGATGAATGCATGACATCTTTGTACATATTTGATTTGACATCAAAACTATTACCCTTATAAATTTAAGTTATATGCCATCCAACGAAACGGAAACACCTAAGATTACTTTTATTTGCGTGAGATCGTGACTTAGATCGTAATCAAAGGGTAAAATGTCCACGTGTAGTGAGAGCGGGCATGGACGATTTTGCAGTTTCTTAAGTTGGACAACTTAATTGAGTTTTGTAGTGAGAGCTGGCAACTCAAGGCATAAGATGGGATAAAACATGTTTACATGGCGATTGATATTGGCTATATGTAAATCCCATAAATCTAGGAATTGCAATTGAAATTGGCAATTGAGCAAAAGCTCTACCATTTTGTATAAGGTTCATTACTAGCAGATCAACTGACGTGATGAAATTATGACAATTTGGATCCTAGTTTTCAATAATAATTAATTGGTTATATGAATATGAACCTTGGGTATTTAATTGTTTATTGAAAAGGTTAATTATCGAAAATACTAAAATTGAATTTTGTAATTCTTTTGAATGTATAAATGCAACATTTAACCGTAAACGTGGTTTAGTCTTTGATTAGTAAATTGATCCATTCTAGCTTTCAAACAAATGTTTGATCGAGAATAATTTACTGATAAGACAAACGAAGTCTCTTTTCCATGGGAGAAGCATGAGACTCAATCCTATTCCTTTTCATGAATGAGAAAGGTATAATAGGAACATTTGAATTGTCTAAATTCTAATGTAACTCTTAGCAATGAATTGCACATCTTATTTTCCATAAAGATTTCATTACCCTCATTTGGTGAATGAATCCTTTGTAACAACATGAATGTTGGTTAACTGGAAAACATGTATATGAGTTACTAGATTAGAAGCTAGACTAATTACCGCAAAAATTGGTAAAAGGCAAACTAGCATATTTTTATCTAGTTGTTTTGCTTTAGCCTTTAAAGGTACTACGTACCAGTATGGGGATGGTAGGCCTGTTGAAGAAGAAATTGCATACCCAATTTTTCGAGTTAATAACATTGATGGATAACCTATCATTCATATAGTAGAATACACCTTTTAGTACCTTAGTAATGATTACGTATGGTTCTTCAAAGGTGTAGGAAAGTAAAAAGCAAGCAAGTTGTTTTCACTGGTTATGCAACACTTACAATGTTGTCGATTCAGGGAGCATTTGTGTTACTGAATAAGAAGTTGTTTTAATGATTTCTAATTCAGTGGGAGCTACAAGCCTTATTTCCTGTGTAGTAACCCAGATTATCTTCAAAGATAATTACTTTCAATTGTAGACACTTATGTTTTTAAGGATAGTCATGTACGTTTCCTTACTAAACAATATAGTTCTACATCTACTTGTTATATCTATGACACAAATCATATTAATCAAATAAACGAACGTGTATCGTGTTGTTTATATGCTACATGATGTTGTTCCATGCACAAGTGGGAGAAATCTTATTGTGTGCAAGGTACAACACATATTAATATGATTTAAAAGAAATCTCTTGACTGTAAAGTAAGAGAATAACGTTCTAATAGGAAGTATACATTTATATATGTATGATTGCCCTATTAAGAACATGTGTCAAGATGATAACAAAGACTACTTTATTTTAAATATTTATGTCATTCAATATTTAAGAAACACTTGTAGTTACAATTTATGTTACGTGAGAACGTGAACTAGATTGTAGCCCAAGGTAAAATATCCACGTGTCGTGAGAACGAGCATGGATGATTCTGCAGTTTCTTACATGGAACATTTCATGGAATGACATAATTAAATGAAGTAATCTAATACTACCTTGAATTTGAGTATTCGTTGAATGACTTAAATATATGTAGTAAATATTAACTTGAAATATGAATTGAAACCCGAGGTGGTGTTCATAATTACTTTAATTATAAATGTTTATGATTTTGTAAAGTCACAAACATGAAGTCTTTTAATACAAGACTTACAATATAAAGTAAGACGTTAACTTGCTATGTTTTAAGACATATGCATGAAGTCAATGAGTTGATCAATGACTTATAACGTATAGTGGGATTATAACTAATATGTCTTTTGACTTGGTCAAAAATATTTGTGTTATAATACATGCAATTGACTTGGTAATTCTATTGTACCATTAAGTTTTACTTTGTTGGTAAATAGGTAAGCCAAAAGAGTAGATGGTTATCTAAAATATTGTTAGATTTTCTTACAATATTAATTCTAAAGAAATACCATAGTTTTATGGTATGTTCTGTTAGAAGAATCAAAATCTGTTGGCATTATTTGATTCAAGATAACTATAGTTTCTTCCAAAAGTTATCAAGGTTAGTAGATTGAGTATAGATTGAATATACTCAATAAGACTCCAACCTAGAAGATTAATAAGACACCATTTGTTTATGGAATGTGATGAATCACATTAAGTCTTATAAATGAAGTTCTGAATTTGTTAAACTACTTATAGAGTGAGTTGTAACAAACTAATGTTAGGAACTGTCAATGTTTTTTTGTAATATCCCAAAAGAGAACAATGTATTGTTGCTCTACTTGCTAAACTATTTAAAGGTAATCTTTAAATTTTTAAAGGCAAGTGGGAGTTTTGTTTAGATCTTGAAAGATTGAATTACAAAATACATAATCTTCTAAAATGCACTAGCAAATATCATGATGAGGCTAAACATGAAAATGATAGACCTTAATATGATGGAATTGTCATTCACAGATCCGTAAGGATATCTCAGATATTTAATATGCTGAGGAATATGAGTTACAGGATCATGGTAAGCCTGTTAATCATAATGATAAATTTACCAAATGTGGAATTGTGGAAAATCAATCATACTATGAATGTAGAGATGTTGTCCATAAAGATAATCAACTTTAGATACTTGGTTTATCTTAATAATGAAAATGAGTTTCTTAAAAGGATGGAAACCCTAGTGGTTTAAATCTTTGTGTAGAAATCATATGGACAATATTGTACATGTATTTAATGTATGTCTAGTGATAATAATATCAATCATACTTAAGCAATTAACTATGATTGAATATTCTTTCCTATATACGTTAAATAGAAGTATAAAGATTATAATTGTCATACTTAGTTTCATTGATATGAAATTTTTACAATGAATGTCATAACTCTTTGTTGTGAAATTACTTTTGCGAGGACGATGAGTAATACAAAGAAGTTTTATGAATTCAAATAATCCTTGGATATGTACAAACTGCAAGAATCCATGAATGGATATATGCAAGCATCTAGGAGATGTTTCTTATGTTTAATATTAAATCCATGTTTGATTTAATAATTAAAATAAGATTGCTCATAAGTATTCCTGAAAGCTAGTGGGAGTATTATTTATTTTTTTCTTAAATCTTATATGTTGTATGGGCAACTACATTCCACTTAAATTAAGTTTTAGTTGGGAATGAAACTTCGTTTGTAAGATTTGGAAATAAGATATATAACCTTGAAAAATATGTTTATTATTATAAACATATGCGGTAAATAAATGAGTCTAATAGAACATGATGAGTACATATCTTTGACAAGATAGTATATGAATGAGATCTTAAAGTCTAACTTGAAGATTCATCATGAACATCATGTTGTGTATAAAGTTGTTATGTCATGCTTGATTACAAGATGATTTGACAACATTGAAAGTTGTTAGTGTAATAAATATTTTAAAGGAATATGTTTGGATTTAGAATCACATTCCACAATCTGGAGATGCTCCTAGATTCTATGGATGATTATATGACAATTGTTTCATAATTGTCATTGCCAACAAACTTGAGTTTTGGTAGGCACCAACATTACACTAGAACTGTTCAAAAGTTTACGGATATTTAAAGAGCATATTGTTGTACACAATGATGATGGTATAATTGAGATGACACTCAATTCTAGTCATGGTATCCTTGATGATGACCATGTTGACTAGTTATGCTCAACTAAGAGCATAGTTGCATTATACATTAAAGAATAAAGAATACTTTAAAACTTTAAAGTTTTGAAAGATAATTGTCATAAAAGGGTGGTTCAGGTTATCACGCACCTTATGGAATGATATGACAATATCAAGATATGTGTAAACATATACAAGAAATTCACTTATTGAATTCTTGAAATAAGTATTCTCAAAATTCCTATAGATCAAAGTTAATTGAAATTATGCCTTGTCAACAAGTATGATTTTCATGACTTGTGGAAAAATTCATTAACTAGTATTATCATGCATTGATCTATTTAGTATTTGGATAAAGGATGTTAAACAATTATTATTTATAATGAATTAAAGTACGGTATACGTTTAATTTCATTTATAATATTGTGTCCTGTATTTGCATGTTTAAATCCTTGAATAACTTAAGTTATTCTAAATAGTCCGTTGTCGATCAATAACATGGGAATGATATTGAATTAAGACAAATCTGAGTATTAGTTAGAATATACTTGAAAGTATATTGATGCGTAGCATGACTAATTTCGGATGATATTCAATGAATTGAGTATAGGACTTATCCCACCCACATGATGATACTTTATGGATCTTAGTCATTAAGTATATCATGAATATTTATCCTCAGACTTGAGATGCAAGAGATATGTCATGGATGTAGTGCATTTCTGTGAAGCAATCTAACGCTATACGTAACTGGTAGTTATAAGGGTTGTTTTCGGAAGTGTTGCGAAATTTATGAATCCTGCTTGTAGTCAAAATGGGATTTGTTTCCTTCAAATTCATTTTGAAGTATTATACTATTGGGCCCCTCGTAGGATTGTTAAGATGTTTGTATGGCCATACCCAAGGTCTTCTGGTATATGTTCAGAAGAGTTGGTAATCTTAATCAATCACATAAAGCGAGAAACAAAATAGTTAATTTAGAAATGAGTGAGATCCATATTCTTATTAACATGGTATTAGAAACAAAAGGATGAATATGATGATGAATTATCAAACTTGGTTTTTCTCCAGTAAACCATACACGAGTTGTACCGGGGGCATTGGCGTGTTGCTAGACGCTAACCAATGTCATTTCACGTTTTGTAAACAAATCCAAGTGGGAGCTGCTGGAAATGTATATATTTACAAACATGTGAATGTCTGGATTCGAAGTCGTGACCACGGGATTGCACACATTAGCGAATGAGAATTAAAGTTAATAATTAATGTTTATATTTACGATTAATTATTGCACATTAAGTCTGGTTAACGATCGTTAAGTATTTAACGAAAAAATGACTAACGACCATTAAATTAAAAGAGAAAGAACTAGAAATGGAAAACTTGGAAAAGTTATGGATTTCCTTTGGGCTTGTCTACATGGCCGGCCATAGGGGCCTTCTAAAGCCCTAATTCATAAACTTGTTCCCTAAGTTTACCTACTAGTATATAAAGAGGGTTAGGTTCTAGGTTTCATACACTTGTGCATTGAATTAACCCTAGATCTCTCCTCTCCTCTCTTTAGTCATATTCGGCCGAACACCTCATTAGTAAGGGAGTTTGGTTTCGTTTTTCTTAAACGAGGACTTGTGTTAGATCTAGCAATCGCTTGATTCGTTGGTTAATTCGTGTGTACAAGAACGTGGTTGTAAGACATTATTCTTACACCAATTAGTAGTTCTTTGTTTTGCTCGCTCAAGGGATTTGAAATTCGCAAGAGGTACGTTACGCATACTTTCAGCTAATTAACTTATTTGTTATGATCTTTAAGTCTTCCGCTGCGTACTCTTGATGTCTTTATGTTTTATTGTATTTTATATATCATAAACTCTACAAAAAATATGTAGGATTTCATTAGAATCACCAGCAGTAAAGATGCTCTCATATGAACTAACTGTGATAGATCAATACCCTTTTGTGATAATGCCTAATACTACCGATTCACGTTCAAAAGTTCTAGTGCTAACTACAGAGATAATCAATGAACGAATCAATTTCTAAACAACGTATTTAAATCCAAATTTGAACATAAGAGCACCGATACAATATTCAAATACCATGAGCTTCATTAGCAGTCCCGAACATACGCTCGGGCCGAAATGCTGTTTTCCCTCATTCACACTCCATAAAATAAAAATAAAAAACTTATATAAAAAAGTCCTTCTTTACTACGGAGTACTATTATAAGAAGCATAAAGAGATACAACGAAAGTGCTTGATCGAATTAGATGCAACCCTATATGCATATGATTTATTTGGTTATCTTACCTAAGTACAACAATCTATTAAGTAGCTAATTTATGCTAATTGATCATCAACATTTTGAGATAGTTAAAAAATCATACTTTGAACCAATAATAATAATAATAATAATAATAATAATAATAATAATAATAATAATAATAATAATAATCACACCTATTAAAACCCAAAACTCCAAAAATTCATTCAAAATAATAATAGTAATCAAGATTATGTGTAAATAAATATTTAAAACCCTAGATTAAAAGAAACTGATAAATTAAAGTAAGAATACCTGGAAGAGATGAGAAGCAACCCTTAATGCTAATTTAACTGTTCCTATCCGATCAAGTCATTACCTTTGGTCATCTTCATAGATTTGTAGTTTCAATTATGGAGTTTTTTTGGTTTTTGAGGAAAAGATCACCAAATTAAAGCATAGAGTTTCTATCACAAGAGTGTTTTGTTTATATTTACTAATTCAGTCCATAATTATAGACAATTAAATTTGGGATGATGAAAAAAATACCTTTTTTTTCAAACCTACTTCACAAAATACCCCATTTTATACTCAAAAACCCAAGATACCCAAAAAATCCGCAACTTATTTGGGAAAAATCGCAAATTTTTGAGTTTTTTGCGAAATTGGAAAAAATATCGGAAATTTTTGATATTTTTAAGAAAAATCGCAAGACTTGCGAAATTTCTTAAAAATTTCGAAAATTTTCGATATTTTTAAGAAATATCGAAAATTTTCGATATTTTTAAGAAATATCGCAAATTTGCGATATTTCTTAAAAATTTCGCAAATTTGCGATATATCTTAAAAATATCGCAAAATTATGGATAAAACTTGCGAGATTTTTGTCAGTTTGCGAGATTTTGCTGATAAAACGTGTTTTATTGTTATTTTAGCTCCCTTCACTAAAAAACTCAAATTCTCACTAAAAAACTCAAGTTTTCAATGAATTCCGTCAAAGAAACCGTCAAAATACGTGTATGTAAAGGAGGTACATGGGAAAGAGTGGATAGTGAGTTGGAGTATATGCCGTTAAATTGTGTAAAACGTACACTAATTTTACCATTGTTTTCATCATATTCATGTTTACTAGAAGCGGTATCCGAGAGGCTAGAAATCGATGCTAATAGTGGTTTTATGGTAACTTACAATTCGGATAATGATATTGTAGAGGTATGTGATGATTTGGAAGTCAATGAATTTATGGAATTTGTTGTTAAAAGTAGTAGAATTGTTACATTGTGTATTGTTGAGTCTAGTGTAAATGGTAGGCAATTATCAACTACGGGAAGCAATCAACAAAGCAATTTTATTCATGCTAACTCGTCTGTAAATGTATATCAAACCGAATATCATGCCACACAAATTCACCAAACACAAATGCCTGGTAGTAGTTTTATCAAAATTTTCATAGTTTTCAACATATGCATGGATTTCCTGGGAATCCTATGTGTGTGCCTGGAATTCCTGTGTATCATACGCAGGATCCTCAAAGTGATTCAGCTAATCGTAAAAAAAAACAAGTTGTTGGTTCACCAAAAAACAAAAAGACTAACGAAAGGGATTTGCTAGATGATGATAAATTACGGCCTTTCGGAGAAAAGGTAATGGGTGGTGTTTTTGGGAAAGTGAAAAGATTGTCTGGCGAGGATGAGAGTAGTGAATCTGATGATGAGCGTAGTGAATCTGATGACGAGAGTAGAAAATTTGATGAGCAGGTTAGTGAATCCAAGAAGGATAAATTTTGAAATATGCCTCCCCTACTCAAAACACCAGTCCCAGATATCAACTCGAAAAAAGGTATGTGTTCTAGAACATCTAGTCTTGTTCGTTTGCATGATACTTTTGATAATAAAGAACATATAAAAGTTGTTTTGGGTAGAAAAGCTCTTGAAGAAGGATTTCAAATTAGATACCCAATATCAGACCCCCAAAGGGTATATGCAAAATGTATTGATGAGACATGTGAATGGGTTTTTCGAGTGTATATACCCAAAGACTATAAAAAGTTTTATGTAACAACATTTCACGACCATCATACATGCACTAGAACTCAAATTCACCCACATCATCGTAATGCTTCCCCAAAAGTCCTTGGTCATATATTGAAGGAGGTAATGTCTGAGAATAGTAGGATTTATAGGGGGAAAGAGATTATGACAGATATGAATGCTAGGTTCAAAATTGATATATCATATTCTCAAGCTTGGCGAGCTAAATGTTATGCATTGCAATTGTTGAGAGGGACTCCTAGGGAGTCGTTTTCCGAACTCCCTTTGTATTGCCACAATTTGAAACTAAAAAACCCAGGGACTATTACACAATGGAGTGCGTCTCGGCCGTAATTTGCGCCGGTTAGCCAACGGGAGAGATTTCTGTGTAGTCGGCGCCGGTGAGGTATATAACTGTTGCGGTGATGTGTATGACGGTCCCGGTGACATGTATGCTGCTATGTCTCCGTCCGACACGACTCCAAAGTCACGTGCATCACCCTGCAAGTTATAAAATAACAAATTATTAATAGCAAATAACAATTTCCTAATGAACTACCATTAAAAAAAAGAAGAAAAAAAAAACATGGATAATAAGCTATTCTAAGAGACTAAATAAGCAACCATTAAGCTAATTATAAGCTATACTATCCTAAGCTAACTAGTAACATTTAAGAAGCCTAAATAAGCACTAAGTACCACTGATAAGCACAAAACTAGCTGAAATAGTTGCTTAATAACATGCTGGTATGGACAGAAAATCATGCCTAAAGGGGCTATTTCAAGGGCTCAATAAGCTGTTAAGAAAAATTAAAAAAATAAAATAAAAATACAAGCTAGTAGATAAGCATCTAAATAAGTACTGTACCAAAGTTTAGAGCATAAGGACTTAAAACAAAGAAATTAAAAATAAAAAATAAAAGGGCTGTTGGGAGATTTTTAGCAAATGCAGATTTTGAAAATGGGTGAAAATGAGATTTTTTGACTAAAGAAGGTCTAAGACCAGATTCTAAGAATGTAAACTAACCTATAGTGAGCTACTTTGAAGCAATTCAAACACCTAAGGGAGCTTAATCTAATTTTTATCCTAGCTAATATGTAAAACAGTTTTAAACTAAAATATTTCAAAAACTAATCAAAAACTTGTAAAACTAACTGAAAATGATTAAATTCACTTTAACACTACTACTAACTAAGATTTAAGACTAATATAATCTCAGATTTTGGTAAAAAACAAGTTTTAATTAAAAAAGGAGTTTGTGCCAAACACCCCTTTATGGGGTGTTTAATGTTGAAAACTGATTTTTAAGAACTGAGATTGGAATGTATCTTGGAAAATCTTTCTTGCAGATAAAAAGGAACCTTAGAACAGTTGATAAATGACAATAAGCAAATAAGCACAAAAGTGCTTATTTGCATATAAGCAGAAAAAATTAAAACTGATAAGCAAAAAGAGAATTTTTTTCCTAATGAACTACCATTAAAAAAATAAAATAAAAATAAAAATAAAAATAAAACATACCTCCAACACAAGCAATCGAGACTCTAAAGTATCAATAGTACCCTGTAAACTAGAAACGGTCTCGGTGAGAGTACCAACACGTGCATCACCCTACAAATCATGTAATAAAAATTATTTAATAAGAAATAAAAATTTACTACTGAACTAGCATTTGCAAATAACACACCTCCAGTGCAAGCAATCGAGACTCTAAAGTCTCACTAGTACCCTGTAGCCTAGAAACAGTCTAACTGAGAGTACTAACAGTGCTCTTCAACTCGTCATATGTAGGGTCGTGAGGTGATGAATCTATCTTCCTTTTCTTTTTCTTCTTCTTCACTTGCTCACTTAGGTCGTCCTTTTCAACCTGAACTTGCTCACTTAATACCTCACTTTGAACATGTTTTTCTTCAAAATACTCGAAAGAGTCCTTCCACCAACTTGTGTCACTCTCGGCTTTAGTAGGTGTAAGGGTCTCCAATGGTTCGTCTAACCAATTATTGTCAAACAAAGTGCAACATCTCGTCCAAGTAAACGGTAGTAATGATCTCCAAGCCAAAGCCCTCGGAATTATATCCGGCTTTTTGAAGGCATAAACATGTGTAGCCGGGATGGCCTCCAATATCCATATCTATAAAATAGAAAAACAACATAAAAAACAACTAAAAAAACAACATAAAACATGTACAAAAAATCACCATATGTAAAAAAAATACCATAAAAGCCCAAACAAATCCAGTCAACGTGTATCGGATCTCTTCCCCTTTCTTGCGTTTCTCATTATGAAGCGGTTTGCGATTAGATACAGCAGCTCTAAGTTGCTTATAAGTTTTATCCCAAATATACGACCCCCATGGAAAAATATTCCAACAATCTTCTAAATGCTCAACCAAATTCAACTTAAAGTTACTAACATTGTGTGACGATTGGTGGCCCAAGAATCCGTTATCTAACAACACCAAAAGACATATCTTAACTGCATCATCGTCTTCCAAAACTATTGATCGTTATGTTTGGCTGGTTAAGAAAGGAAAAAAAAAACAAATGTCTTAGCAATCATAATTCACAGCTTATATCAGTCATGAAAACCTAACTACAATCACATATCAGTCACGAACCCCAAATTTTCATAAGGAACCCTAATTTGGAAAAACCCCCAATTTGAAAAAATTGTCCAATTCAAACAAAACCCTAATTAGAAAAACAATAAAGATAATTCGAATACTAATATAATTTTTGCACGATTAAAACTTACCGGAATCGAATCTTTATTCATGATTCGATATAAATTTTTGCACGATTAAACCTTCAATTCGAATAGTTTTGGGGCTTTTCTTCAATTCGCAAATTTGGGGGTGGTTTTTTTTGCAATATCTCTTCAAACGCAGGTTTGGAGGGTTTTTTTTTGGAATCCGCAGGTTGGGAGGGGGGTGGAAGAAACCTGATAAGTTTTGCGATTTGGAATGTGCAGGTTGGGTGGGTTTTTAGTTTTATAAAAATATCGAAAATTTTTGATATTTTTAAGAAATTTCGCAAAACTTGCGATTTTTCTTAAAAATATCGAAAATTTTTGATATTTCTCTAAAAACTCGCAAATTTGCGATTTTTCTCAAAAAACTTGAGGATTTTTTGGGTATTTTGGGTTTTTGAGTATAAAATGGGGTATTTTGTGAAGTGGGTTTGAAAAATAGGGTGTTTTTGTCATTATCCCATTAAATTTCTATCCCGTGCGTATTTTTTACTTTTTTACACATAAATATATAAAAACGTTTTTTTTTTTATTGATTTTAGTCAAATTGGAAAGTATTCAAGGTTTTTTGATTAAGCATTCTTAAAAAAGATGAATAATAACTATAATAATATTACTAAATAAGGAAATATATTTTTTTTTTCAAATGCAAAAGTCCTCTCGAGGTTTTCTTTTATTATATAAAAGACAAAATTCCTTAACTAGGCCAAAAAGTCAACCATGGTCTCTTTTCTGGTCACTTTCATGTCCCCTTTCACACTTTGGTCATGCTCGACTGCTCAACCCCACTAGATTTCGTCCACGTGTCCACCCACTTGTACTTTTTATTAAAATTTCGTGGCCCACCAAATCTGCACCAAATATTTGTTACTGTACACCCCTTTTGTCTTTTAATAAAAGTCAACGCTCGACCGACGGCGCTCGACTTGCGGCTGCTCAACTTAGTCGGTACTTTTTGCATTGGAAATGTAAAAAGAAGGTTGGGAAAGAACACACAATCTAAGCATAAGATTTTGTGTACTTTAATTTTAAATTATTTTTTTACTTTTGTTTTTTTTTTTTAATTTTGTTTTGATAAATAAAATATATATATAAAAAAAAAAAAAAAACGCGAAACACACACAAACACAATCACACTTCAGATCTGTGCTTGATAATGGCTAATCATCTGGGTCGTTTACACACAAGGCAAACACAACCCAGAAACACATCTTAGTTCTCGATCCGTGCTCGATCATGGCTGCTAGACTAGTAAGTGTTTTTGTTTTATGTTTTATGTTTTTGTTTATTATTTTGATTATTTTGTTTTTAGGGTTTGCTTATTACGGGTTTGATTTGGTTTTAAAGATCATACTTTTGATTTTGTTTGTAGCGGATAGTCGGAGATTAGGTCACTACTGCTTTTGATTTTGTTTGTTAGGGCTTTTTTTTCAAGAAAACTTATCTTTCCATCAAAAAGATCATATTTTTTAAACATAATAGATCACATTTTTTACATGGGTATGAATTATTTCAACAAAAAAAACAAGAATTTCTAAACATAATAGATCACATTTTTTTTGGGGGCTTTGCTTTTGCCCTTTGTAATCTGCCCTTTGTAATGTCTTACTGTCTTAATTGTAAATATAAACTCCCCTTTCAATTTTTTTAGTTTATAGGTGTATTCTGCCAAGGTTAGTACGAGAACGAAGTTGCATTTCCTGAAAACAATAAAGCAAAAGTTGAGCTCGAACCCAGATTATGGTGAGCGTCTTAACCTTTTTAAGAGCACAGTTTTTGGCCAATGGTTAGATTTAAAATCCTATGACCATGCAAATCACTTGCTGCATTATTTACTGCAACATCAACGACAAGTGGAAAATCATGATATAAATACTCCACTGTATTTCGATATTGGATTTGGTCGGCAGGAAATGTGCTTGATATCAGGATTTCGATTTGGTGACATTTCCATGGGTCATTTTAAGGGTCGTGAATCTGCTTTTGCTAAGCGTATGTTACTTTTTCTTAATAAAAGGCGACATGGCAATATAACTAACATAAAGACCGATCAGCTTATACTGATTCTCAATGATCCCTACGAGTTTTCTGAGCTTTCGAATGATGATGTTGTACGCCTTTTCCTTTTGATAATTTTAGAGAACGTTTTCATGGGCAAACAGGAAAGAAGTGTCATTCCAGATGAGATTCTGTGTTTAGTAGATGACTTGTATGCTTGGAATTCATTTCCATGGGGCGAGTATATTTGGGTTGTTTCACCACAGGGTATACAATGTGGTCTTAAAGGTTAGAGACAGACACTTGTCTGAAATTGCCACCAAGGGAAAAGGATACATCGTCACATATACTCTTTGTGGATTTGTGTTTGCTCTCAAGGTTAGTATAATTATGATAATGAGTATTTAAATAGTTTAGCACTAATAAGCTGATGTTTATAACTTTGTATTGTATAATTTTTGCAGATTTGGCTTTTAGAAACCCTCCCCAATTCTACAAACTGGTGGTTTAAAGATGATAGTGTGATCCCTAGAGCACTTGCATGGGATGATGGGCAGAAGTTTGATAAGACAGATTATGATTTTCTTTTCTCTGGTAATCAGATTGTTCGCCTCCTGCCTACAGGTGATAATATACGCTTTTACACGATGCAATAGGATTATTATATTGTATCCTATAGCATGGGTTGTTGGATAATAATTTTTTATACACAGATGTTGAGAAAAATAAGCTTTGGTGGATTTCAAGTATAGACTACATCAGGAATGATGAACCACATAGTCCAGCCCACGATACACCACATACTCCAGCCCACAATACCACAACAGATAGTACATCAGCTCAAAGGGTGAAGATGACAGTACGCAAAAGATCTTCTGTTGTGCGTACAGAAGTTCATCGATCGACACATATCCGTACAGAGGTGCGTAGGTATGTGGATGAAGTCATGCCTCATATTGATGCACAGATGCCATCTAGCGTAAGCCTTGCTGGTCAAGTGTATAGTATGCAACAATGATTCATGGACTTCGTGAAATGCTCAAACAATTGAAGGCAGATGTTGTTAGTGAATTGCCGAATATGGATGTATTGCCTCCTAGATCAACCCTAGTATCTCAGATGGCTAGTATGCAAAAGCAGATTTTACAACTGAAAAAGTTAATCCTGAATTTCAAGACTGATGGTGTTAGCGAGCAGATTGGTGATCCATCCGACTTTGCAGCAGCGTCCATTGAAAAGGTTTTATTACTTTTTAACCCTTTGACACATTTGTTTCTTTTTTTTATGTTTTATATAAAATTGTTGGTGGTTGACTTGTGAGTAACACATTAAGATAGGTATTTATGTCATTAGTACACTAGCATTTATGACACTAGTGAGAGTGTAGTATTTAAAGACTTCTTTATCACACTACTTGTTACTCAACTCATTTCCACCTCCCCACTTAAGTTCTAAACACATTAGCAAATGTCTGACAACATACCTTTTGAAATTCAAATGCAAATCATTAACAAACTTCCTGTCAAATCTTTACTTCAGTTTAGAACCGTTTCAAAGACATGGAAGTCTGTTATTGATAGCGCCAACTTCGTTGTCGGTTTCAGTGTACGCCCGTGTCAGCCGTATTCATTCCTTGTAGGGTATAAGAAGGATTTTCTTGAGACAAAATTTATATGTTTTATTGACCAAAATGGCAATTTGTCCCAACAACGTAGCTTTCTCCCAACTCTTCCTCACGTAATTCGCCATACAAATCTAATATATTTGAATCTTATCCCAATTGGCAACTCTCACGGATTGATATGTTTTTCTGATGCTTTTAAGATGGTTGTTCTTTGGAACCCCCATCAATAAGAAAATCAGTTGCTATAGTACTTCCTTTTTGGTCAAGTCAATATGAGTCTCATAAAGTTGCAGTGGGTTTTGGTGTGAATCCTGACACTTTTGACCCTACCATTCTAAGGATTTCCTATCCGGTTCATGGACATGGACCGTTAAATGTTTTAGTATTTACATTGAGCTCCCAGCGATGGACAAAATTAGAAAACGAACATCTTCCTCGTCAATCAATCCGACTTAAACGGTCAAGTCAGGTGGTTATTGGTAATTTTATATATTGGGCGGCTTCTGAAAGGATTTTTGGTGTTGATGGTGTTACTTCTCATAAACGTTATATGATTGTGTCCTTTGATTTGGTTAAGTATAAATTTTCTGTCATAGATATACCTGACAGCTTACAAGCTCGGCTTCCCGTACCTTTCTATATTTCAAACCTCAGAGAGTCTCTTATTATTTTTGGGAACATGATAGGGGATGAGTGGCACACGTTCTGTATATGGGAGCTAACGTTGGGTCCTCTTAACCAACTACAATCCGTTAAAACACTATTTAACATTTTTACTCCCTAGTTATTAAAATTACTTGGATTTACGAATAGCGGATATCCGGTTTTTGAAGCTGATAAGCCCTATCAAATGGATCACACACTTGAAGTCTTCCAAGTTTGGTCACAAGAACTTATTAATCTTAGTGTCGAAGCAGATGTAGGGTCCTTATTCATAAGCTCCTTCAACGAATCACTTCTTCTGCTTACTTATCCAGATTGTTCTGTATATTAGTATATCAGATAGACTTTAGTATGGTTGTTAGATAGTGTATCCTGTGTTAAGATAGTTGTTTGTAAGACAGTGTTGTTTGTAAGTTTCTGTAAGTGTTATGTATAATAGAACTAATTTAACTTTTCTGCTTTTTTCTTTGTGTGTTTTTGTTTTTTTTTTGTTTTTTTTGTTTCTTTATTTAGTCACCTTAATTAGTAAACCAATTATTTAACATTCATCGTTTACAGACATCATCTAAAAATGAAGAGAATATGGATGTGCATCGTGATTCAAAGGTTTGTTGTTTACAATAGTATTTGTATCATATAATATATGGTTTACGTATGTTGATTGCTTTCAAGAATAGTAATTTTTTTTTCTTTTTTGTAGTCAACTGGCATGAATTTTACCGATCCAGTTGGAGATTTGCAGGAAGATTTGTCCACACAAGAGGTTCAAGAAGTATTAGGCAACCTCTTTGGCTCACCTCCGACAGATTGGCAGGTAGTATATAACATGTTATTTTGTTTATTTTTATGAGTAAATGCATGCCTAAGATTTGTCCTTTTTTACACGCTCATTTTATCAGGACGATAAACAATTTGAGGTTGCGAAGGATGAGCAACATGTCCCAGTGAAGGTAAATATACGTTGAAGAGATTAATCAATGTAGCATATTGGATTTCACAAACACATCACATAACAATATATGGTTTGAATTATGTATAGTTTAGAGAGAGAAAGTGGGATCCTTTCTAGAGAGAGAAAGTGAAAGAAAACATAGAAGGTTAGATTAAGAGTGAAAGGTCCAACCCTCTACCTTGGGAGGTAGAGGGTATTTATAGTTACAAACATAACGACCTCCTATCGGCCTGTGGATCAGGTATACAGTGGGTAAAGACCCGTCCTTCCTCCACGGTGTTGCTCTAAACTAAATAGCTAACTAAATAACTAGTAAATAACGTAATTAATGACAAGTCTACGAGCTAACTTAAGCTAGATAACATTTGGGGTGACCGACTCTTCACTATGGAATTTTCTAATTCCTAACAATCTCCCCTAAGGGAGGTCACCCCATGTTTTACATTTCAAATCCTAGCATTCTATTCTTGACTTTGTTCTTGAGCTCATAGACTTCAATTCTTCAATTCCGCAATCTTTGTGCTTTTGTAGCGATTCTTCAAAGTCCGCATTGATTTGTACTTTTAGTGGAGGCCTTTAACTGATCCACATCTTTGATGATCTTCGAGCTTTCATTGAGATCATCAGCCACAACAAATCTCTCTGGATCATCCATAGTTGTGTTGCCTTCATGTGATGTTGTGACTTTTGGACCGACATGCTCACACTTTTGAATCATGACATCTTTCCATCAGAGTAGCGGAAGCTTTTACTGGTTCAAGATATTTGCAGCAGCGCACTAACATAGTATAGAAATATCGAGCCGTGTTATGTAGAAATGCACCAGTCATGATTTCTTCAAATTAAGTGTGGATGCTGTGAGCATGCGGCTTTGGATTGACTCCTCAATTCTGATCACCGCAACATCCAAATGTACCTGCAAACAACAGTTAGCAATAAAACACACGAAAGTGTCTTTGATCACGTTGAATTGAGGTACACGGCCCACGGTTCCCCGTTGATCAAGTATAAATACCTGTGATCGGTAGGATTCCTAAGAATCTCCTTGACAGGGTTTCGCAGCTGTTCTAGCTGTTCTCAAACCGGCACGTCTCAAAGAAGACAACACGGAGTGAGTGAACCAACGAATTGAGATTCACTGATTGATGAAAAATGATTTGAAAAACAATCGCGTATTGCTTAGAAGAAAGAGTTTTGCAATACGACGAAGGTTTTATGAGAAAGATCGATTTTCAATCAAAAATACTTTTTTTATTTAAAAGAGTACACATTCGACGTGCTAGAGAAAAGAAGGTTTGCACATCGAACGGTTTTTCCAAAAGTATTTATTTTATTTTATTTTTCAATCAGAGATACTTTTTGTGTTTGAAAACATAAGTACACATTCGATGTGCTAGAGAAAAGAAGATTTGCACACCGAACGGTTTTTCCAAAAGTATTCGTCAATTCCATTCCTGGACCAAAGTTGATTCACGAGTGAATCGCCCCATCGTTTCTATCCAGTTGTCACATGGTTGATCTATAGAATAGATCTCACATGCCACCTACCAGAGCTTGTTTGATGTTGGCTCCAGAAGGCTTTCCATCTTCATTGTGAATATGTATGCATATCACTCAGATGTTCTGGCAATACCACAAGGATAATGCGTAGGACTCTTAATATATACTTACTTTCCACATTATGTAAAACAGCAAGTCTTCAAGAATTTAGTGTCCTAATGAGATATTGTGGATGATCTCTTGGCTCTAGACTCAATCGTGCACATTTGGTTCCTATGCCGGAGACTAGGGAGAGGGTCTCCTTCTTCAATATCAACAATCTCTAAGAGAAAGTCGATAGATTATGTCAGTTCCCCGTGAGAATGAAATAAGCCCTTTTAAGAGGAACTTGAGTAGCTTGGGAAGGTTAGTGCAGTGCGTCACTGGGTCCATGACGTCTTGTCTTCAATACTAGTGTTACCTTAGTAAACACCAGTAGCATATGTATTGAACCCGGTTACTGCCCTAAGGTTGAATTATTGGAGGGCTATTTCTTTTCACCCTTTTCTTATTCATTTCTTTTTCATTCTTCAACCCCTTCAGTGCTTACCGAGACTTCATTACTAGAACCTTGTTGGGTTTATTCCAGTTCTAGCTCTATCTCAGTCCGCACTCTTCCCATATCTCACTTTTCTCCTTTTTTCATCATACCTAAAGACTATACACTATCTAGTGGATTGTCCCTGGGTAGATCCCTCCGGTTCTGGCGGATCGTGGGAACGAATACCGAAACTCACCATCCTTATAACTCCATACATAAAGTAAAATGGTCGGTCTTTTGGTACAGTTCATTCCTTCTCGAAACCAATTGAAAAATCATTTGGAAAAACAATCAAGGTACTTGTGATACAAGATCAAAGCATTTTGTACCTTAATAGTTTTGATCATTTAGAAAAACCTCCCCCTCAACATGTGCATATGATTTAGAAATTGTTTAGCACATGGAGGCAAGAGGACTTTGAAATATTTTCTTTGATCACAATTTTCATAGAAAAAAGCCATTTGATTTTCTTGGTAAAATTCTCCCCCTCAATATGTGCATAGGATAAGAGAAATCATTTTAACACATAGAGGCAAGAGTTCTTTTGAAGCGCATCCACGAATCACAAAAGCCATTTAAGAAACCATTTGAAAACTCAATCAAGGTACATTATGTTAAAACATAAAAGCTTTTGTACCTCAATAGTTTATTTTCTTTAAAAATGCCCCCCCTCAATATATGCTTCGAGATATGAAAGCGTTTAGCACATATGAGAGAGCAGCCTGCACAATTGAATCAAAACGATCACCTTTTATCAAATTTCATTATTAAATCACAAATTCTCCCCCGATCAAAAATATCAAACCCTTTGAGATTTTGGATCCCAAGTGATTTAATAAGGTTTAAAAGATTTTAGGGAAAGACGTGGCTTGATTTAACTTTGAAAAATGACAAATAAGGACCATTTTAAGACACTAAATATTGTTAGTGTCAGGTATGATAGTTTTTAAGAGATCTTTTAAGTAAAACAAAACAATTTCACAATCAAACAAGAACAGAAAAAATTTCATTTTGAAAGACCTTGATTCTAAAGAAAAAATCATACCATGACATAACATTAAATCTTTAGATCACCACTTATTATCGTACAAGACGGAACTTTTGTGAAGAAACATCGTTTGAAAATATTTTAATTTAAATCACTCTCCCCCTCAATCCATGACAGAAGTCAATAATTGAGTGACTTAGGTTTTGATAACATGAAGTCCGATGATTTTCAAAAATTAGTCCAATATATTTTCAAAACAATATTTTCCATTTTTTTTTCAAAACAATTTAGTCAAATTATTCAAAATTTTTTAAAAATGGTATCCTGCACAAAGATGAGTTAGGTGGTTGAGAAGCTTCTGTTGTTGTTGCTGTAGGGTTTGGAAGAAAAACCGTCTGCTGATGCAGTGAGACTTCTTCTTACGTTGCATTTTGAATGCCAATTGAGGTCAAATTAAGCTATGTTTCTTCAATCACTTAGAAGAAAACCATCTGCTGATGCAGTGAGACCTCTTACGTTGCATTTATGCCAACTCTCCATAGAAGTCCAATTAAGCTCCGTTTCTTCATTTGTCAACCCAAGATATAGTTACCCTTTCCTTTCGCATCCAATCATATACCTGTGGGATCCGGATCTGGAACATTCTTATAACCAATATACCTGCATACGTTAGTGAACACACATACAGATATATGGTGGTCGACATCACCCAAACAGTAATCGACTAATAAAAGTCAATGCAACATATCAATCAGATCATTTAAATGTATGGGAAAAATGTGTTCATCAAACTCTAATTATCTAATCCTAGCAATCATATCCTTGGCACCTAGTCCTTCAACATAGGTTAACATCATTTTTTAATTAAGCATATTAGGATAATTAAGAAAGCTCGTTAGAAGATATAGATTTGAAAACATTCTCCCCCTCAACCAATAACTCATTTTATAAAAGATTAAAAGCGCTGAAGTCATTGATTGAGTTTTTCAATTTTACAAAAACTCTGAATCTGATCGATTTTCACGCAACTCATTTTCCACCATTTTGAAAACACCAAATATTTTTCTGAAGAATTTTAGACGGAAAAACATTTGTGTAGGAACAGCAGTCCTTCGACATACTTTCCTCATTTTGTTTTTAGGATAAGTGCACGAAAATATTTGAAAATTGGTTTAGCGCAACACTTTCCTTTCTTTAAAGAGCGGGTTGCTATCTGAAATAATAGCAAGCCATAGTTTAAGCACGGGATACAGTCTGAAGTAACTGCAAGCCATTTTTTATCCTGAAGCCCGGTTACAGATCCAAATAGCGTAGCCATTTTTTGAAGCCCGGTTACAATTGAAATAATCCTGTAAGCCATAGTTTTATGACATGTTTAGAAAAGAATATTTACACCTCCTGCTCGAACTTCATCTAAAGTCCCGTGCCATTATTGAATGACATTTCTAAGACCGTAGATGTTATCGATACCGTGTAAGACATGTCTAGAGAAAACAATATTTTTGGATTTTTCAATTTTCTCGATTTTTATGGGCTTTTGAAGATTTTATATTTTTCTATTTGTTTTTGAAAATATTTACGATATAGAGAAATAGTTTAAGAGGATGATGATACGAAAGTACTCTAAATAAGGAAATCGTTTAGCACTTTGTAGAAGATAGAAGTCATCATCTCTTAAACTTCCACCACCAAAGCATTCGAGGCTCTTGAATCGTCGAAAGAACTTGAGCCTTCAACAAGTGAGTCTTTGGTAGCTTTCCCTCAAACCGACAAACTGAGTATAAAGACCATTTTCTAAGAAGTAGAAATGAATGAAAACAGACTCATTGAATGAAGCTCCGCACTCCCGAAGAACACGAAACACCAAAGTAACAAGTTGAAACATAGATCGTATCATGGTTATCAAATCGGAATAACTGATGAAATTCGATCACATGAACCTGTTGTGCGTCTCCGATGTACACATTACTCTTCGAGATTGACCAGTTGTCTATTCAGGGGAACAATACATCAACATCTTCATATTTCCAAATGCATTCCAATTATCTTACATATAACCAATCAGCCCATGATGTACACATGTACCCAACAAGAGTAGAGACGATGACATTCAAGTAACATGTTGAGTCACTGATCATCTCTGCATATGTCAACTCTAGAATAACTGATTAAGCCCGATCAGGTGAACATGTTGTGAGTTCTAGATGTACCCATATCTCTCCCCCATGATGGTTGTGATCTTATCTGAATCAACATAATAATGTGTACATGAAGGAATAATCGGAAGCACTTTACCATTATTCATATCGAAGATGTCGATAAGCAATATCATCTCACGAACCAAATATTCTTCTCATATTTCCTTCTACAGAGGGCTGAGTTAACACATACCAAAAGTATCCAGAGACCACTTCCTCCCAAATGGTTGGAATAATACATCAAAGGTTATGAGTAAACACTGAGTTTCTCTACGGTTATGACATTTGTCTTTCCCGGGATTACTTCAACAAAAAAGAAGTATTAGGTTCATCACGTGTACTCGTTGTGTGTTTAGATGTATATCTCCTTCCCCTTGATACCTCAGAATCAGCAACACATTATACATACCAAATATTCTTGAAATAGAGAAGAACAAAAATTAGCTCAAATGAATCTTGTGAGAATCAACTGCTATAGAAACTCTCTCTGACTATCTTTATCAACCCATTCGTAGACATTTTGAAGTGACCACTGATGAAGAAAACCCGATGTACCAAACTTGAAACTGAAGTAGAATTCCCCGCATTTGCATCTTAAGCTTGCACTAATGTTGGAAGAACGGTGTCGAGAATTTATGCTCCAAGCAAATTTCCAAGTACTCAATACTCAACCAAAGTATGAGACATTAACACCTCTTGCGATTATCCACAACGACATAAGCGTGTGTCAATGAGTAAAACAACGTAACTCCTTGAAGTGATAGTTAACCAGGTCTTCAACCATCTAGCCCGACTACTGGTAACTAGATAAACCAAGTCTTCAACTTAAATTCAATCACGAGCAAGTTATCATTGAAAGTCATGCATCCAACCATCATGACTTCAAGATAAAATAAGAAAATGCCTTTGTGAAGGTCAACTTCAATCTCAAATAAGTGATAAACGATTAACTCCGAAGTAATCAACTTATGTCAAATACCCAACACGTGAATAAACATACAATCGGATGTACATTCACCCACTGAATGAACCAGAACAAATGATGCCTCAACATCAATGCATTCTTTCTAAAAGTATACATGTAGTGACCGATCTGGAAGATTCACCAATAATGTCTTCGAGCGGATGAGGTAGTCATTTTCCTTAATGTTCATGTGGTTGGTTTATAGCGTGCACAATGAGAGGAACAATAATCCGTGAAGATTTGGCGAAGGAATACCAAAGAGCGGATCATTATTCATGAATAATAATCCGTGAAGATTTGGCAAAGGAATACCAAAGAGCGAATCATTATTCATGAGTGCAACTGCAATATTATGATAGTCATTATCAACACCTTGAGGAATAACTGGAGATTAAGCTTCTTGAGTAGTCTAAGAATGATAACGCTCAAATTGTGCATGTTTTTAGTAGCGTTATCCGTTCTTTTATGTGTGTTATTTGGCTATAATCATATGCTTTTAATGCTTAATCGTACAAAAGTGCGTTTGCTAGTTCATTTGTAGCCAAGTACAGGAAAGTGGAGAAAAATGCAGAAAAAGAAGTAAAACACGAAGATTTCTCCATGTATGAAGAATTCCCGACCAAAGAAAGACTTGCGGAGTATATTCGAGATGGTAAAGTCATCAAGTTAGTGGTCCAAAGACTCAAGAATAAAGTTCAAGAAGGAAAACGAGAAAGAAATGAAGAAAAGAAGCTTAAACGAAGAAATATTGGAAGCCTCGTTGTTCCTGACACACCTTCACCATTTTGGCCATAACTTTTGCATACGGACTCCGTTTGACCCCCCCGTTCGCGGCCACGGAAAGCTAAGAGAAAGATCTACAACTTTTCAGTTTATGAATTTTTGTGATTTTGCTCCAACCGATCGGTCGAGCCCCGTAATCCGATTCGGTTGGAGAGCTGTCAAGAAGACCAACCGATTCGGTTAGAGCTCAACCGGATCCGGTTGGAGGTCCTGTTCAAAATTGCCATTTTTCCATCACTAAGACTCCAAACGTGTTCCAAATGATTCTAGTCCCTTCCTACATGGTTTCTAGTCCCTTCCAAGCTCCTTGGCCTCCAAGAAATGCATTGAATACCCTAGGCCTTGGTAGTAGTATAAATAGAACCCATTTGGCACCTCATTTCATCATCCCTTCTCCATCTTTCTCATCCCTTTCATCCACCACTCCATCTCTAGGTGTGAAATTCAAGCCTCCACCCTTAAAGACGAATTTCCACCTAAAACAACATCCCTCTCTCAACTTACCTTCCCCAAAGGTGTGAAATTCAAGCCTCCACCCTTAAGGACCTATTTCCACCTAGAGAGCAAACCATAACTTGAGAGAACACACACACTCTCAATACCTTCACCAAAGGTGTGAAACTCAAGCCTCCACCCTTAAGGACGAGTTTCCACCAACTATCCTATCCCAACTTGTGTGAAATTCAAGCCTCCACCCTTAAGGACTTATTTCCACCAACTTATCTTCCCCAAAAGACCACAAACCTCTGACAAATTCGTGTAGTGTGCTCAAGGGTTGTCGAAGGCGTTTGGACATCATTTTCCTTGGCCATAGAACTATTGTAGTTGATTGGAGGCTTGAAGGAGTGCTATAATCCTTAATCTTTGCCTATTGTAATTCATACTTTGGGTAAACCTTGTTACTTTTCTATTTAAAGATGTTTGTTATTGAGATGATTATTGAGATTTTGTGTTTGATTGGAATAATGATTAATGTTTTGATACTTGCTTGTTCTTATATTGCTTTTCTTGTTGGTTTGATCCGTGACAATCATAACCATCAACTTGTTACTTGTTACTTGCTTAAACAAACAAACGACACTTGTAGTGCAACCAAGTCTCTTGGACGACCTTGATTTACCATATACTATACTACAACTTGACTAGGGTATACTTGCCCGAATGTGTTCCTAGTTAACCGGTAATTCTTGTTTACAAATTTAAAACCCGATGAAGCACATCAAGTTTTTGGCGCCGCTGCCGGGGACTTGTTTTGCACTTGTTTGCTCGTTTGATTGTTTTCTTGTTTGATAGATTGTTTGTTTGCTTACATGATAATTCCGGCATCGTCACCATCAAGTTTTTGGCCATTTGGTTTTTGTGCTTAGGTGTTTGTTTGTTTGCTTGTTTGTTTGAATGCTAAATTTCTCTTGCTCATGAATGATTGTTTCTTTGCTCTTTTTTGATTGCTCTTGATGTTTGCTCATGAAGATTGCTTGAATGCTTGTCTTTTTCAAATCTCTCATTTTTCAAAATTGTTCAAATGATCTTTGCATCAAAATCGTGTTTTTGATGTTGGGATTTCGTTTCATGTGTTCTAAAATGCTCATTTCAATGATTGCTTTTTAAGTGTGCTAAAAATCGCCGAAAAACCACCAAAACCACCCGATCACTCTAACCTAATCGGTTGGCACTCCAACCGGATCGGTTGGAAGCCTCGTACTTAATAAAACCACTACAACCGATCGGTCACTATCCGTAACCGGATCCGGTTGTGAGTTCTGTATAAAAAAAAAAAAAAAGTAAAAAAAAAAATTATTTCTTGTGTTTCTTGTTTCGTGTGTTTTGTTTTTTTTTTATGTTATATGATCTCTTGCATGTCTCTAGGTTATTTGTTTTTGTTATTTTTTTTATATTAGTTTCTTATAAATTTTGAATAAGACTATCTTGTTTGATTTGTTTTACGTGGCTAATTGTGTGTGCTTGCATCTATGTGATTGTCATTTTTCTGTGATCGTGCGTTAATTTGTTTTAAGTGTCGTATTTTGTTTTTGGTGTTCTTCTAGTTAAATATGTGTTTAAGTGTTTTATTTACTTTGTGTCTATTTTTCTTTGTTATCGTCTGTGTCACTGTTTTATTTTGTCAATAAAAAGTTTTGAAATAAAACTTGTTAAAAAAAAAAAAAAAAAATTAGAAAAACTCCTCCGACCGATCGGTCGCAACCCGTAACCGTTTCGGTTGGAAGGATTGGTCACATTTGGTTCGTCCCAACCGATCGGTCACACCCCGTAACCGGATCGGCTGGAGTAATCTGTTAAAAAAAAAAAAAAAAATCCGTTTTTATTTTTAATTTTTGGTTTTTGTGTGTTTGTGTTTAGGTAAAATAAGTTTAAATGTCTTTTTATTTTTTTGCAAGATTATTATTTCTTTTATTTGGTTTTTGCATTTTAAAATTTTGTTAATTTGGTACATTGTAAATAAATAAGCACATGTGTTTTTACAATAAAAATGTTTTGAACTTTGTGGGTATGTTCACTGGAAACCCTCACGAGACTATAACTCGTCCACTCGGGCCACCGAGGGGTTTAAAGGCTTGTTGCATGCGCTAAATGCAACCGTGATGCCTACGAAAGTGAGTTTTAGAATTTTACACGTTTTTGTAGTTTATTTTGTTTTTGCAGATTTAATAAGCTCTTGGAGGAAGGATTGATTGGATTGTTGGAGACGTTATACTTGGTATTGGACATGTTTGGATGAGAAATCGATTGATCTCACACGCTTATGCTAGCGTTTGCTTAGCATCTTATCATATGGAGTTCGATCGTGATGTTTAGCCCGGGAGGTTTCGTTTCTCTTAGACTTATTATTTTATTTTTCCCTATCTTACATGCTTTGAAGTTTTTGCAATTGCTTTATTTTGTTTCTTTGTTATTTTTCCTTTGTTTGTTTGTTTGGTAAATTATTTTAATAAATTGATTTTTTCAAGTACCTCGAAAGTAAGGCTCACCCATTGTAAACAAACTGTGTGAGAGGTATAAGGCGGGTCTCCCTGATTCCCTAAAGAAGTTTGGTTTTTAATATGCTTAGCGCTGACCTGCTTCTCCGCTTCTTTGTGCGTTTCAATGGAGCTACCGAGAACTCGTGGGACAAGAATAAGTCATGTTTGGTTAAAAAAAATATATATGAATTTTTAAAAAAAAAAGAAAAAGAAAAAAAACAGAGTCGTAACTAGATTTAAGTTATTTTTCTTCTGTGTGCTTAACTTAAGTGTGGGGGGAAAATATTATTGTGAAAAGCGAAACTAGTTTTTAGATTCCAAATGTTTGGGCTAATTTTAAAATTTTTCTGAGCTTGTTTGCCCTTATGATCTAGTTGTTTTCACGCGTATAGGTTAATATATTATAATAACTGGATCAACCCACTGGTGAAATCGGTAATTTTGAAAAACTTGAGATGTGTCCCGATTAATATTGCAATCCATTCTGGGATCGATGACATTTGCTAGCACATATTATAGCCCTTTTCACTAAATTGTGAGGACTTGAGCCTATTCCATATATAGCATACATCTTTTATGCTTGAATCTTTTGCTATGAGTGTGCCGGTGATTTTATTTATTCTAGAACTTGTGCTTGTAAATCATTACCAGACCGCAGTAAGATCACATTCGTGTGATATAAGTGTTTATGCGTGATAAAGAGGCAACTTTAGGAATAAAACCCAAATGGCCTTCCGTTTACATCTAATGATATATTAGCTAGCTACATCGGTTAGTTAACCACCCATATGGACCCATTTGTTAGCGCTCATTTTTAGCGCTAGATACCCTTGGTACACCCTTTGAGCCATTCCTTTTCGTTCTTTGATAAATCCAGAAAAATACAAAAATATTTTACACTTTAAACCTTAGCCTACCCTTGTCAAAGTCTAAATGGTTGGTTGCTAGTTGCTTGGTTGTTGGATTGTTTTTGATGATTATGAGTTAGCCACACTTTGCCATTCGTGTGTGCCATTCCGACAAAGATAGAGATTGATCACCTTTATATTTTGTATTTTTGTGGTGATGCTTATACAAAGTGTGGGGGAGATGTGATGTATGAAAAAAAAATGTGAAAAAAAAAGAATAAGTCAAAAAAAAAAAATGTGATGACAAAGATGAAGTATGTTTGAGTTATCGATTAGCAAATGTGCTAGGACGTGATATATATATTTGGTGATCGATATGTGAAGAGAAGCTTGTAACTATAATCATTTTTGGGTTTGCGGATTTTTCGGTGACTAGCAACATGGGTATTAGACTTGACTTTATTTTTTTTTAAAACCAATTTCATATATATCCCATGCCTTATCCATACCCTTTATTCACCCTAAGCCTATCGTTATATCCTAATAAAAGCCCTCTTTAGACGTTTACGCTTGGTGCTTACGCCACGTCGGTGGAGTTTTGTTTCTTGTACAAGCCTATGGTAATATTTAGATCATGACTGAGCAATATGAGTGTACTATTCCTTAATACTATCCATCACAAATAAAATGAGTGTTGAGTGAATTATACATCCGTTTTTTTTCGTGAGGTGCTTAGCCATGTTATCATGCGAGAAAATCCATATGGTATTGTCAAACATCTCGGTCTTTCACCTTTTGAAGCTTAAAACGATGAATCTTATCTTGTACTTGTACTTGGTAGATTTGCATCACATTTTTCTAATCATATTTCATGCACCATGTGGGATTTATTTTTCTTAATTTCTAGATTTGCTTGAGGGCAAGCAAAACCTTAAGTGTGGGGGAGTTTGCGCTCATTTTTCGCTTATTTTTAGGTTTGTTTGCAAAAAAAAAAAAAAATTTATTTTTTATTTTTCTTTTCGTCTTGTCATTTAGGTTTGTCTTTTAATTTTTCTTTTCTTAGATTTGCTTGAGGGCAAGCAAAGTTTAAGTGTGGGGGAATTTGATAACGCTCAAATTGTGCATGTTTTTTGTAGCGTTATCCGTGCTTTTATGTGTGTTATTTGGCTATAATCATATGCTTTTAATGCTTAATCGTACAAAAGTGCGTTTGCTAGTTCATTTGTAGCTAAGTACAGGAAAGTGGAGAAAAATGCGGAAAAAGAAGTAAAACACGAAGATTTCTCCATGTATGAAGAATTCCCGACCAAAGAAAGACTTGCGGAGTATATTCGAGATGGTAAAGTCATCAAGTTAGTGGTCCAAAGACTCAAGAATAAAGTTCAAGAAAGAAAACGAGAAAGAAATGAAGAAAAGAAGCTTAAACGAAGAAATATTGGAAGCCTCGTTGTTCCCGACACACCTTCACCATTTTGGCCATAACTTTTGCATACGGACTCCGTTTGACCCCCCCGTTCGCGGCCACGGAAAGCTAAGAGAAAGATCTACAAATTTTCAGTTTATGAATTTTTGTGATTTTGCTCCAACCGATCGGTCGAGCCCCGTAACCGATTCGGTTGGAGAGCTGTCAAGAAGACCAACCGATTTGGTTGGAGCTCAACCGGTTCCGGTTGGAGGTCCTGTTTCAGCCATTTTTCCATCACTAAGACTCCAAACGTGTTCCAAATGATTCTAGTCCCTTCCAAGCTCCTTGGCCTCCAAGAAATGCATTGAATACCCTAGGCCTTGGTAGTAGTATAAATAGAACCTATTTGGCACCTCATTTCATCATCCCTTCTCCATCTTTCTCATCCCTTTCATCCACCACTCCATCTCTAGGTGTGAAATTCAAGCCTCCACCCTTAAGGACGAATTTCCACCTAAAACAACATCCCTCTCTCAACTTACCTTCCCCGAAGGTGTGAAATTCAAGCCTCCACCCTTAAGGACGAATTTCCACCTAGAGAGCAAACCATAACTTGAGAGAACACACACACTCTCAATACCTTCACCAAAGGTGTGAAACTCAAGCCTCCACCCTTAAGGACGAGTTTCCACCAACTATCCTATCCCAACTTGTGTGAAATTCAAGCCTCCACCCTTAAGGACGAATTTCCACCAACTTATCTTCCCCAAAAGACCACAAACCTCTGACAAATTCATGTAGTGTGCTCAAGGGTTGTCGAAGGCGTTTGGACATCATTTTCCGGCTTGGTAGAACTATTGTAGTTGATTGGAGGCTTGAAGGAGTGCTATAATCCTTCATCTTTGCCTATTGTAATTCATACTTTGGGTAAACCTTGTTACTTTTCTATTTAAAGATGTTTGTTATTGATATGATTATTGAGATTTTGTGTTTGATTGGAATAATGATTAATGTTTTGATACTTGCTTGTTCTTATATTGCTTTTCTTGTTGGTTTGATCCGTGACAATCATAACCATCAACTTGTTACTTGTTACTTGCTTAAACAAACAAACGACACTTGTAGTGCAACCAAGTCTCTTGGGACGACCTTGATTTACCATATACTATACTACAACTTGACTAGGGTATACTTGCCCGAATGTGTTCCTAGTTAACCGGTAATTCTTGTTTACAAATTTAAAACCCGATGAAGCACATCAAAGAAGTACTTCTTGGATGATCAACATTCGCTAGCAGTTGGAAATACTCATCAAACATATCTTTGAAGAACAATTCCCAAACAATGAATCCCAGTTATCCTTAGTACGTGAAGCATTAGGCGTTGGAGGAGTGTCATCAAAAATCAAGCAATGAACCATTGCTAAAGAATATGAACAAGTCTAATTGGGGATTAAATTTTGGCTTTTCAATCTCCCCCATTTAGTGCTCTCCCCTAAACCATCTAAGATTTTCAAGTGTTCTTCTCAAATTCCGGATTAAGAAGAAGTCTGTAGATCATCAAATGCAATTCGTCTTTAGTCTTCTAATCATGTAGCAGAAAATGTAGATTTGACTATAGACTCGACCTTTTTCAAGATTGTCCGAATGGGGAAATAGATGCTAACATCTTCTTCACACCAAAGGCATTCCTGTTAACTTGTAAATAGCAAATCCCTTAATTAAAATCCCTTCCAATCAAACAAGAACAGAAAGATGTTCATCAAAGAAATCAGCCCAGCAACTAGAAGCACTTTGTGATTTAATCATATCACCAGTATGAAGATGTCAACCATTGGCTCTTAGAAGAAACTACATGTGAAGATGATCTGATAAGAAGAATCTCGGTTCTTACATGAGTTAGGAGCCGTTTTACCATATATTCTCAAGTATCAGTCAACCATACAAAAAATTCACACTTCTTCTCCCCCTCAAGAATCGCATACGGAGATGCCATTCTTGATTAAACAAGTGATTATCATCCAAATGTATTCTATTTACACTTCTCCCCTCGCAAATTAGCACATGATGTCCCCATCTTCATTATATTGAGCAAGTGGAATAAGAGTAATTATCAGTAGTCCGGTTCACTTGATGACTGGCGCATGGAAAAAGCATGAAGCATGTTGATGAAGAATGTCGATGAGAATGGTCATAAACATGAAGATTTCTCTTCTTCTGAAGATAAAGCCATCCTAAAAGCGTACACCTTTCTTTTCTTTGAGGAAGGGGGCCTGAAGTGTTATCTGCAGACGCCATAATGATGAAGTACGAGGCCTGAACTGATGTGTTCAAACGTCATTGCAGATTGAATATCAAGGTTTAGTAACTTGAACCCATGAGTAATGAGATATCAATCCATTTGTTATCCATACTTTAAGCGAGTCCATGTAGTGAAGGATCGAAGTATCTGCAACTGAGTAAGGAATACCTGCACTAACATTACAAACTTGATTGCATATATATTGGTTAGTGACATTAGTATCCAAATCCTTTGGGGTTTCACAGTCAACCTTGATTTTGTCTTCAAGAAACATGTGCTTTCCGGTAGGTATCCACCTAAGTCCAAGATCCTTAAACATTCTACCAGACGGTATCCACTTATGGCAAGGTCTAGGATTGTTAGGCTTCTTATGCACATTGGAAGACTTATCCTTATTCCTATTTTCCAAAGATTTAGCACAAAATCATCTAGGCAAAGTTTTTGGTTTGTTTTGCTTCACAACATGTTGAACCTTAGTCACATTAGTAGTCTTAGTGGATTGTACCTTAGCATGTGAATTAGAAAATGTTTCTTTGTGGAAAAGACTCATAATTTCTAGTTTTGTTTTCTACATGCAAGATTCATATGCACATAGCTATTCTTAGATGCACGCCAATCCCTAGTCTTTGAGTGTTCCTTGTAGTGGTTTACAACTACTAGCGCGCCTTGAAATCTCGTGAGAATTCTCATTCCGGTCTTGCACCTAAAATTCGCCTTTTCGACCAGTGCTTTTTCCTAGCTTCTTCTAGATAATAGTTCTTCCACAAGTCATTCATATCATATGAATTCCGGGTTTTAATGCTTGGTTTTGACACCGCTTTTGAACTAACTAGAGGTGCCGGGAGTAGAAGTGGCTACGTGTTGAGGGTTAACGAGCTAGAAGCCTTATTCTAGGTAACTCGTGAAGTGACCGTTTTGACAAAACTGTATCTCATCAACTCGGGAGGCAAACCGTGTTTTGAAAATTTGTTCTTCTCAGATTTAAATGCAAAGAGACGCTGCCTAACAACGGACCGTCTCTAGTGAGATGAGAAACTGCTTCCCCAAGGTTGATGGTTTTGTAAATTATGTTCACACTTTTTCCTACGGTTTTCTAAGCTCATTCTTTAAGGCAACAATGGCAAACTCTTTTTCCTGAAGTTGAGCCATGCTCATCAATCTTTGCTATCAAAGGGTTTGTTTGTTCCATTGAATTAGTTCTAGCTTCTTTGATAGAGTCACTTAGTTCTATGTGATGCTTTCTCAAAGACTCATTTTTCTTTAGTAATTTAGCCACATAAATTGACAATTCATTATTTCTTGTTATAGTAGCATCAATGTCTTGTGTATTCATGACTAAATTACTTTTCACATGCATATCAGAAATATGTTTCTTCAAATTGCGATTGTCGAAGTTTTTGTCCTCGTTGAGCTTTAAATCTTTAATTTCAAAATTTTAAATTCAAAGTTGGAATTTGATTGTTGCTAGGTTTCATAGTTTGAAAACTTTCTTCTTTCTTTGATTGCAATTGTGAAATGCAATGGTTTTCAAGTTCTGAGAATTTATTTGAAAGTTCATAAAAAATTATCTTATCAACCATATCATTAGTTTTGAAACACTTTATCTCGCACTCAGCCACAGAACATGTATCAAGAAACATGTTCTGGATGTGATCAGTCGCACAATAGTATTTTCGTGATGCATTATGTGAAACGCTTAAGAGTACTCATCGCTGACACATGTTCATTCATCACCGACATCTGCATCCTCATCATGTGTCATAAGAATCAACAATGAACCATTGGTCGGTCAAACTTATTCGCTTCTAAGCTCTTGTTCATTTCTCCAACCGATCCATCGTGATGCTTTACCGACTCAACACTAAAATCTTTTGATTGTTCTATATTCACTCCCCATTCCTCGATTCGATCCACTTCTTGTGTGATAGGAGTTATGAACAACTGTTACATCATTCTTTTTGTCTCTATGTTCTCATTCAAAGAATACCCCATCCTTCAACCGATACATTACCCAACTTATCACAAATATCTCAAACAACTCGAATTCTCATCTACTTTCTCATCAGCTTTTTCATCTTTCTGAGTAACTTCCTCAATATACTTCTCCACATTATCCATGAGATGGATATGTCTCCGCGAACACGCTAATTTCCATTCCAGGTGTTCTTGAAGGACATTTCAGCTTCATGTCTTGATCATAATCGACAGAATTCCCTTCTAATGAATGACCTAAATAGTTTGTAGATCACTTGAAGTGCGCATTGGATTATCCTTATGAACCTTCTCTTTGTCAAGTTGTAGCCCACTTGCTCTAGGTTTAACACAGAGTTCCCTGCTAATGTGATAAGTCCCGACGAAGAGGCAATACATGTTCGCTCCATTGATGGGTAGAAGTAACATGAGGTAAAGAGTGAAGTTGTGATAAGGTTCATGCCTTTCCTTGCATGGCATCAGAAATTCAACAAAATCTATCTCATTGACTCTGAGCATGAAGAACTCAAATCATCATTGATTGATTCCATCATCGTGAACCGCTTCAAGATAGCTAATATTCTCATGGTTGTCCACAAGATCATACGCTTTGAGTACTTCAAATCATGAATCAGAGTGTAAGACATGATGTTAATGAATCCACAGGATTTTACAAGTCTATGATTTAAACCGAGAAATAGAATCTTTCAAGGGATTTACTAAAATCAAGACCAAACCGTAAGCAATGACCAATGGAACGTGTTAAGATGACCTATGAATTGTCACAATGATAGAAAATTATGTGTTAGGACTTAGGATTGTTTGTAGAATAGCGTATATGTTATTTGTTGAGATTTGTAATGGTTGAGCACCGATTTTACGGAGAAATTTAGGTATTTTTAAAACCTCAATAACTTCCTTCCAGAGGCGATTTGGGCCTCAAAAAATTCGTTTCACGACTTTGCGATGAAACCTCACCATATTCAGCCTGCTCCGCTTCGTTTTGACTGGTCAGCTGAAAAACGAAGTTACGGATCAAAAGTTATGGCCGTTTGAAGTTTTGACGTAAAAAGTCAACTTTGGTCAAACCGCTTCAATCAACTCGCATCCGTGACAACTCGCTTCCGTGACAACTCGCCTCCAAGACAACTCGCTTAAACGACAACTCACTTAAGGCACAACTCGCATAAGATGACAACTCGCTTAATAGACAAGTCGCATGAAACACAACTCATAAACAGCATTAACCGCTTTAATAGACAAGTCGATAAACACAACTCGCATAGCAACCGCTAAGCAACTCGCATAAGTAACTCTTTTAGATACGTTGAATCGACGTCGCATAAGCAACTCTTCTTTAGTATCAACCGCTACACAATCAACTCGCAAATAAACAAGTCGCGAATAACCAAGTCGCATAAATAGTCAACTCGCTAAGTAGCTGTCGCTATACTCAACTCGCTTCAACAGAAGCAACCGTGATCCAAGAAACTCAACTACGAAGTCTCCAAACGCTTTAGTACCAACTTCAAAATAACCACTTTATCAATCAAAAACAACCAAACCACAATGATTTAAGCCTTCCAATTCAAAACATAAACACATATGATGATCCTAAACACAAAAGTACTAGCAAAATTCAAACTTTAACACTATAATTTGTCCAAATGAATCAAACTCTCCTAAACCCTTAATACCCCAAAACCTTATGAAATCCACCAAAACAAAAAGAGCATGAAAGATGAATGATCCAACCATGGCTCTTGATACCAATTGTAGGATATTGATTACAAACACATCACATAACAATATATGGTTCGAATTATGTATAGTTTAGAGAGAAAAAGTGGGATCCTTTCTAGAGAGAGAAAGTGAAAGAAAACATAGAAGGTTAGATTAAGAGGAAGGTCCAACCCCTCACTTGGGAGGTAGTAGGGTATTTATAGTTACAAACATAACGCACCTCCCATCTACCGTGATCGTATACAGTGGGTAAAAGATCCGTCCTTCCTCCACGGTGTTGCTCTAAACTAAATAGCTAACTAAATAACTAAATAACGTAATTAATGACAAGTCTACGAAGCCAACTTAAGCTTATAACATTTGGGGTGACCGACTCTTCACTATGGAATTTTCTAATTCCTAACAATCAATTCTAATTTTAACCAACTCACTCGTCACGCAATGTTAACTGTTTTTCAGGATCTTCATGTGATGAATGATGATCAACATGTTCCAATGAAGGAAGAAGTGATAAATGATCAACAATACCCGAGAGTCTCCTTTTATGCGGTAAATATAGTCAAATTGTGTAAGTTTTTATCATTTTATAAACCAATACGCATATTCAATCAAGTTTAACTCTCTTTTTTCAGACTTGTTGTTTTGATGATACATGCCCGTGATGAATGATGAGGATGCACACTTGATCAAGATGTTCCGATGAAGGTACGAGACCCTGATCAAGATGTTGGGATGAAGGAGCTAAAGAGTGAGCAAAAGTTAGAGTCTGCTATCAGTGAGGTAAATATAGTCGAACAGGCGTTATTTAATCATCATTTTATAAACCAATACGCACATTCAATCAAGTTTAACTCTTTTTTCAGGACTTGATGTCTTTTGATGATGAGCAACATGTGCCCTGATGAATGATGAGAGGCACAAGACCCTCATCAAGATGTTCCATGAAGGCACGAGACCCGATCAAGATGTTGGGATGAAGGAGATAAAGAGTGAGCAAAAGTTAGAGTCCTGCTATCGTCCGTAAATACATGCTAAACATGTAATCATTAAATTTTAACCGTCATGGACATTCATGCAATTCAATTTTATTCTTTTTTCGTAACACGCCTTAATGTCTTATGGTTTTAAGAATTTCAACCCTCTTGAAAATAAGGTCACAATCAGACGAGTCCCTTTTCAACGGAAAAGAAGTTGAGCAAGGTGTTCCATTCCCCATATATGCAAGCAAATTTAAACTACTACAAAAGTTTTAAGAAAGCGCCAAAAGAGACATGTTAAACCCGATATTTCCAGGTCAATGGAAAGAAATATCACTCCCACCTTGGAAAGAGGTATTCAATATCATATTTTTGTTCTTAATGTTAATTGCAATTATTTAGGTTATTTGTTTTTAATTTATTATTAAATGTTTTGCATTTGATAATGCAGAGTCTCAAACGTAATGCTAACTCGACAAAGTATAGAGCCTTTATCCACCCAATCATACAATTGTGGATTGACAAATAAAAGAATATTAAGAAAGAGGAGGACCATAGTTATTTCGCTTCCCATGGGCAGCGGAGGTACGACTGCTAATCTTCACGGCTAGGATTATCAGTAGTGGACGCCAAGAAGCCGGTTGGCTATGTGATTCGGTATGTAACTATTACAATCCAATAATATATGTGTAGAGATATCGTGTTGATCTAGCTAATGTTTTTTTATCTATTTTAAATGACAGATATTGGATTATGGGTTGATTTAATGATGCATTTTAGACCTGCAAATGTTGATTGGGTCATGGTTAGCCCATTCTTTTGCTCCCAGATCATTGATCGCTAATGCCGGTATACTATGCCGACGGGTGACGATGGTATCCCGTGGTTTCGTGAAGGTGTTGAAAAGGTGTGTATTTTAGTTCTCAGATTTTTGTAGAATTTAGGCTGTTTGGGATTTGCTTGTAGTTGTTAAGAATTAAGACTTAGAGCTTTTGTAAAAAAAAGGTACGATGTAAATTGGTAAAAAAGCTCTTACAGATTGGTTATCTTTACTACTTTTGCAGTGTTTTTTTCCATTAGTCAACCTCGATGTACACCGGTGCCCGGTGAATTTCTATTAGCATCGGTATTATAACGCTGCACGATAGCCTTGGGAGCAAAGTTGAAGACCGCCCTTTGTGGATAAATATGATGCGACGCCAAGCTCAACTCCGATTTATCCGAAGAGAGTGAGGTGATGTACAGGAAGAATATAGATCCCAATTCCTACCTTTCCTTTCGTATGTAGAAAATGTCCCTATACAAGGGGGAGGTATAGGGATTCGTGTTTGGGTCATTATATTCTATAAAGTTGGCCTATTACATTCCATTCAACTTCAAAGACACAGCTCAAGTCAAAGATCGCATATCGTGAGCATCGTCCTAATTTTTCTCGAAATAAGATTCCAGCCTAAAATCCTAAATGAATGGCCCGCTAAACATTTTAATTTGTGTGGCTGTGAAAACTTAAAACATTCGTGGCATTTGTGCATTTGTGTAACCGGTGAAACTTAAAACATTCTCAGATCTTGTAGGCATTGGTGAAACATCTCATTCCCCTATGTATCCGTAGATTATCTAAACGGTTCTATTCAAGCATGTGTAATGGTTCAACAATTGTGTTGAAAACTTTATTTTTTTTCTTCTTATTTCGATACATTACGTGTATGCTTACTCATTTATAAAACATTGAACAAGATCAAGATTACGTGTTTTGGTAGATCTTTATCAAGTTCTAAACTTTTAACCTAATGGTTAAAATTTGAATGTTGAAACTAGGGAATAAGATCTTGTATACAAATGACTAGTAAGTCGCTCACCACTCGACTAGTTGTTAAGCATGGTATATTTAATGTGATAGGGTAGATGATAATCACATATAAATATGACCCCATGGCATAGGGAATTCTCATCCAAAATTGTCTCAAACTTTTTAGTTGTCAAACTCACCACCACCAAATGATGAATGGGAACAACTACTTGATATAGATGACTCGATATCCCACCATCCGCTACGACTTTAACATGGTCTCATATGGACGCCCTAATGTTGATAAGTTTGTTAGGAAAATACCTGGTCCTGCAGGTAAAATTGCGGATATTCGGCGGGGGGTGGGGGGGCATGGATGATGGTTTGATGATGACACAGGAGTATATTAGGAAAGTTGTTTATGATGAGGGCGAGGATTACGATTTTAAAAGTATGTCATGGGTTCGTGCGGTTGAATTTATACAAGTTGATGGCGGGATATTGGTTGGTTGTTTTGCTAATATCAAAAACTTTTGCAAGAAAGGGAAAGTTGAGAAGGTTGTTGGGATAATTAAGTCATGTACTCCGAATGTGTTGGGTGATCTAACAGTAACATTGAAAGACGCTTCGTGTTTAATCTCTCGTTCAATTCATCACAAAGTCTTTACTGATGAGAAGCTTGTAAAGGCAATTAATGTAGTTGTTTTGATACTAAAAATTGTTTCAAGATTTTCTCCCAATGAATCTAGCCATTATCTTAACATAACAATAAAAAAATTGGTTAAGGTTTTCCCAAAGATACACTTCTTGAAGATAGCAAGCAGGCCGGTGTCAAGTGGAAGTTTAACTTGTGTTTAAGCAAAGGGTGTTAGTGCTTTATTTATTTTAATTATACTGTACTTGTTTTAATGTTCTATCTTTTATCGATTTCCTAATGTAATTCGTGACGCATTTAATGTTTTAATGTTTATTGATCATCTAATTTAATTTGCATCTTTAGTGTTTTTACTTTATGTCACTCAATTACAATGGAAAACGCATAATCGCCTGCTGAGCTTGACTTTTAAATGTGAATTAATGTTGTATATTAAATTTTAACTAAACACACCTAACTACATTTACTTCAAATTAAATACTCTAACTACCATTTCATAATTATTAAACACATTTATTAAACACACCTAATTATTTTCTTTTCCAAAGCAAAAGTACCTATGGTCGAAAGCGTTCTACCGAAAGCAATCACAATGAGCGTTGAATTTTTTAAAGTGAATTAATATAGAGTAGGTAGTATTAATGGTGTATATTTAATGTGATGTACTCCTAATTAAATATTCCTAACTACCATTTCACATTTATTAAACACTCCTAATTATTTTTTTTTCCAATGCAAAACGCATCCATGGTCGAAAGCAAAATGAGTGTCGTCGGTCGAGCATTGACTTTTTAAATATGAATTAATATAAGGTAGGTGGTTTTTAATGTGGTGCATTCATTAAACACACCTAAATTTTCCCCACCAAAAATACTTCCCTACCAAAAACATTCCCGCCAAATTTTTCCCTACCAAATATTTCCTCACAAAATAATATACTATATATATATACACAAATGTATTTCTCCATTCTATTATATAAAAATATATACAACGAAATTCAAAAGAACAAACATACAAACTCGTATCATAAAGATGGGTAATATGAAGCTTTCCGTCCTTGTGGAGAAGGAAACGTAGTTTTGCGACAATCACATCGACGCCACAAGCCTTGGCCAACTATACTATGCATGTCCTTAATCGAAGGTGAAAAATTATAAGTGTTTGTTATTTGTGTAATATATTAAGTATATGTTCTTAAAAATAATTTTCTATTATTTAACAAAATTTGGTCAAGATCATGGATGTAAATTTTTTATGGTAAGAGGAACGTATTCGCTTCTACTTATCGGTTCTCCTGAAGTTTCATCCCTTTAACTTATATGACAGATCCTCCACACCACCAAGATATTCTCCAGAACCTCAAAACCACTTCGAAATGCAGGTTGCTCAAACTGCAAGTTGTTGACTAATAAGATAAAAGTATTGGAGGCAACAATAGAAATGAAGAATGATCCAAATAACCACACACATATCAATCAACTGCACTACTTGACGAGCTTTATAATAGTTTGGGAAAATTACAGATCGAGTAGTATGTATGGTTTAATATAGTAATATTATGTTTTATCGCTTTGTAATAGTATGTTTTAACGCTTTGTAATGTTATGGTTTATCACTTTGTAATATAATTTGTACGCTTTTAATTTTTTATCGCTTCGTAAGTATTTTACCTTTTTAAATGTTTATCATCACAGAAAAAATAACCAAGATAATAATGTAAAAAAAAAAAAAAAAAAAGGAAAAAAAACGCATTCCACAATATATTAAAATACCTATATATATTAAATCTTAACTAAATAAAGTTTCTAACTACCCTATTTAATGTGATGTACTTCAAATTAAAAGTCAGAACTACCATTTTATATTTATTAAATACATTTATTAAACACACCTAATCATTTTTTTTCCAACGCAAAAGTACCAAGGTCGAAAGCGACCCCAAAATGAAATACGTTGAAATGCTAATTAATTTAGGTAGGTAGTATTAATGGTGTATATTTAATGTGATGTACTCCTAATTAAATACTCTAACCACCATTTCATATTTATTAAACACATTTATTAAACACACCTAATCATTTTCTTTTCCAAAGCAAAAGTACAGTGGTCGAAAGCAAAATTTCAAATGAAATACAAATGAGTTGAATTTTTATTGCAAATTAATTTAGGGTAGGTAGTATTAATAGTGTATATTTAATGTGATGAACTTCAAATTAAAAACTCTAAGTACCATTTCATAATTATTAAACATATTTATTAAACACACCTAATTATTTTCTTTTTCCAAAGCAGTACCGGGCCGTTCGCCCCCAAATGACCAAGCCGGGCCGAAATGCTGAATTTTTAAAGTTAATATTGTATATATAAATTGCCTTTTATTTCCATTGAAATATATAGTCAATCAATAAATATGAGTATTTCGATAATAAATTCGCAGTATATCTTATTTTGAAGTGGATCCAAATACTTGTCTCACCAAGTAAAGATATTACATACGATGGGTTAGTTTCATTCGTTGAAAGTTAAAACTTAGAAACGATAGCTTTAAGTTTTTCTACAAAATGCACACACGGGCGGTCCACATAGTTGATGATGACGATGTAGCATTTTTCGTTAATGAGATTTGTAGACCGGCCGCCTTTACCAAACTTTTAATTAAAATGGTTGTCAAAAACGAAAGGTAAATCCATGCTCTTCCAACTTTTAGATTTCATTCATTATTTCATGATTTTTATATGCATTCAAATTATTATCAATACGCCTCTTTGAACTTTGATATGATTTCAAATACAATAAAATGGATTGTCAAACGCCTAATCTACCAAAATGAATTTATCATACATCAAATGATATTGTTATAAACAAATAATTGGTATATATTGACACAGTTCATATATCAATATATTTATAATAAGAAGACTTTATGTATGAAATTGGTAAAAAAGCTCTGCATGCATGGGTATGAATTTAAGGTTAGAAAATCGATAAAATCGTGCACGATAATTTGTAAGAAAAAAGATTGCTAATGGAAAATAGTGTCGCCTAAGATGACAAATAGTGTTAAATGGGAATTAGGCAAAGTTTATTTATGTCCACACTTGTCCCAAAACACAATTTTTCCCCACCGTAATGCAACTTAAAAATTTTGGGACATTTTCTCGCCCTAAATTGGGAGATACGAGCCTAATCTACACTTCAAAGGACATACAAGAAGATATTGCTCAAGAATTCAAAATAGACATTTCGTGATAAAAGCATGGTGGAAAACCGAGCATTGGAGATGCTCAGTGGTGATCCTACACTAATCGCTTCACCACTGTCGTATTATTGTCATAATCTAAAGTTGGCAAATGACGGTACGGTGACTCATATTGACACCAATAATGAAGGACACTTTAAGATGTGTTTTATCGCCTTTGGTGTTATAAGTATGTGTATATTGTTTATGCTAAAGCACGCTTTTATATATATTTGTAGTATTCTATTAATGTACAACTAATATTTTGTAAAATCAAACAGATTCAAAGTTTCTTAAACCACTTGCTTACCATTGCTAATAATTGATGGAGCACCCTTAAAGTGAAGTACCTTGGAACAAATTTGCTTTCCGTGGAATGGATGGTAATAATCAAATTGTACAAATTGCTACGTGTTTCTCAAGGTGAGACGGGGAATCGTGGTCATGGTTTTGTCAAGTTGAAAGAATGCATAGGGAAGTTCCAGATTTGGCTATCATATCCGATAGACATTATGCAATTGGACTTCGCGGTAAAATAGTCTTCCCAAATTCATTTCATGGGTATTGTTGTAGGCATCTAATGATGAATTTCGGTTTAAACAATAGTAGAAAGCTCAGGAGTTTGTATTGGAAGACATGCAAAGCTTACACTAAGGAGGATTTTCATGCGGCACTTTCTGCTATTGATGCATTTAGACGAAGTGTTGAGAAGAAACTTCGTGAAGTCGCTTTGAGAGATGGTCTAGGGCATACCGTCCTCGCTAGACGGCATAACTATATGACGTCCAACATGCAGTAGGTCGGTGAAATTCACTTACAAGAGATGTCAGAAAAGTACCTATTACAATGCTAATGGAGTGGTATCGAGAGCTTTTACAAAAGTGGTATTGTGATAAACGAGAAAAATATGAAGGTAAAGATTATTTTTAGTAAGAATTTATTTGTTTTTATTTTATAATTTTTATTTTTAAATTATACCCGCATTTGCTTTTTAGATGCACCCGCGGGGGAACTTAGTGATTGGTCTGCTGCAAAAGTAAAAGATAGAATGTTAAAAAGCTTAACTTGGATTAAAGAGGCATTTAAGCAAAGAAAACTTTATCGTGGATGATGGTTGAAGACAACATATAGTCAATCTAACCAATGGGACATGTAGTTGTTGTAAATGGCAATTTTTAGGTTTACCATGTGGTCGCGCTAACGTTGCTAGATTTCTTAAATTTTCGGATTGTAATCATTTGGCTTGGGATTGGTTTAAGAAAACCACGCTAAAAGCTACATACCAAGGGTTGGTTTATCCCATAGGGGAACTCTCGAGTTGGGAGAAAACCTCATGGCCTCGCAAAAGTGAAACCACCTAAAGCGCTAAGAACCAATCGGAAGACCAAAAACAAAGATCGTGATAAAATCTCGCGAGAGGAAGCAAGCCCTATAAGATGCGGAAGGTGCCACATTCTTGGACACATATGACTCATCATGCATGGAACCATTACCAAAGAAAAAGGTCATATATTGAATAATATTTGCATTGAAATGTGTAATCTAGTTAACTATCCAAATCTATAATCTTGTTAACTTTGATTTAAATTTACAGAATATGTGGAAGCTCAAGTAGCGGACAACCACAAAGCGCTTCAATATCATCCGGATTTGTTCGATAACGAAATCAACATAATTTTTCTCGATAACGATGGTATACGACGATGACGATGAAATGAATTGGAGCATGGAACCATACAACTTGGATGAACCATAATTGATGAAAAGTAGTGACAATACTATGTATGTTTTGAATCCGGACCGCTACCTTGCTATGAATGAAATGTTTTGTTGTAATAAACTATGTATGCGAAACATTCAGATCAAGCATTTTGCAAGTGAAATTAAATGTTATCATTCGACTTTATTAATAAAAAGCATGGCAAGAAAGGAAACTATGAACCCGATTCACTAGAAATAAAAGTGAGTATACATAAACCCAAAAGTTATCCAGGAGGAAATACAAAATGTTTGGGTATACATAACCCAACTCCATGCTACTTAACGTAATTACATCCCCCATTAGTGGTTACAAAGTGGGTATACATAAACCCAAAGTTATCCTGAGGAAATACAAAATGTTGTAAACATAACCCGCCATCAAGTCAAGCCGTGTGATTCCATCAACCGCTAATACAAGTTGTTTTCCAAGATCACATACAAATGTTTACTTTTTCCGCACAATCAACCAATAGACAATCAACCAAATGTTTAGACAACTAATTATTTTGTGATCACTTCACAAGATTCAAGCAACATGTATCTTATGCTTGAAATAAAACTTGATCATCCTCTCGTGATATGCTAAGGCAGTTTGAATGGGATTTTCAACATCCAAAGTTTTCCATTTCCTAACCTCAGTAAACGCACAAAAAAGTTAACAAAGGAAAACTATATATAAGAAAAATCAAATAATTTTACAAATGATGAAAAGACAAAAGCCCATACGTGCAACCCATCTACCATACAATCAAACAAATTAAGACTAATTTTTGCACATAATAGTGAGGCTCGGCTTTTCTAATGGTTTAATAGTTTCAAAACATCGATATAACCGCCATGGCTGCAATAGTATAAAATACGTACTGCCACGCCAAGACATAGAAAATCACATCATTTGATTGATATCATCACAGCCTCTATCAAAGTAAGACACTTATGTTATAATCAAGCAAGTGGATAATCTTAGTACTTTGAGCCGCCCACTCTAAATCCCATTGCCATGTCTACTTAAATGGTCGCAAGATTTGCACCAAACCTATTGCTACGACAAAGGACATAGAATGGGTTTCGAGGGAAGCTCAAAGTACCAAGGTGTGCCTAATAAATAATTATCGATTCTACAAAAAGTTAACAAAGGAAAACTATATAACAAAAAATCAAATAATTTTACAATGATGAAAAGACAAAAGCCTATACAGTAAACCCATCTACCATACAATCAAACAAATTTTGACTAATTTTTGCACATAATAATGAGGCTCGACTGTGATAAATCAATAGTTTCAAAAACATCAGATATAACCGCCATGTCGCATTAGTATAAATATAGAATTGCCACGCCAAGATATGGAAAATCACACCATTTGATTGATTTATTAAGATATATCATCACAACCTCTATCAAAGTAAGACACTTATGAACAAAATAGAGTTTATACATGTAAAGGAGATGGTCAAAAAGTTAGTCAATATGTTATAAGCAAGCAAGTGGAGGATAGTTTAGTACTTTGAGCATCCACTGAAACCTACGTTGTCATTCCACCAAATGGTGCAAAGATTTGCACCAAACCTATTGCTATGATAGTGACATAGGAATGGGTTTTCGAGGGGAAGCTCAAAGTACCAAGGTGTGTCGATAAAATAATTATCGATTCTACAAAAGTGTATGTGTTGAATGGGATAATGAAGGAGTGTGGCCTGCCATGAACAATACACACTATATCATTATCACAATCAACACACCTCAATTATCAAGGCTTTTAACGATGTATATGGGTTCCATTTTATCACACCGAAGTCCCTACATAGGTGTGCTTGATATTGATCACATTTTGGCACAAAAAGAACCAAAATCGGGATCAAGATCAAGCACACAAACGGTGTTAGGGAACTCGGTCAAATCCAAGGAACCCATCTACATCGTTAGGAAAGACGGGCCTTGATAATTGAGGTTTTCAAGGTGAAGTTCAATGTAGCAAGCAAAGGTATGGATACATTACTTTGTAGATGGGTGGTGGTTCGAAGTTCAGAAAAAGTTTTTAATCAAAGAAACATCCCCATCGGGTCCTTTGTCTTTTCAACTCCCTTTGTGCAATTGGATCGCACTCGTGCAAATTGCTAGATTGTTGAAAAACAAAAGAATAGTATGGGATCTCAAAAGGGTTAATTATGTTTTTTAAGATCATAAAAAAAGTTTTTTCCTCAAAAAAGAAGCATAGTTGACCTTCTGTCTCTACATGATGCCTTTGTCGCTTCAACTCCCTTTAGCAAAGGTTCGCATTCAAAGCATTTGCAGATTGTTGAAAACAAAAGACACTGCATGGGAACTCAAAAGGGTTAACTATGTTGAAATTCCACACTCATACACAATGTAATTTGTGCACCTTGTTACATCCAACTTCTAATTGAAACACTTTTATATATTCCACACGTATATCATATTGATCCTTAACTTCTTAACTAACTCTAACATATATAAACAATAATTATTTGCTAAGTTTCACATTTGAGTCAAATGTTTAGCCAAGCGATTGTGATATAAGCAA